>CM076583.1:1315177951-1315522744 GCA_034641835.2 Pinus albicaulis | reverse complement strand
TCTGATCTACCACCATCGAGTAAATCCACAACTTAAATCTGCCACCACAAGGCAACTTCGATCTACCACCATCGGGCAAATCCGATCTACCACCACTGGGTGAATTCACAACTTCAATATGCCACCACTGGGAAACTTCAATCTACCACCACCAGGAAAATCTGATCTACCACCACTAGGTAAATCCACAACTCTGATCTACCACCACCAGGCAACTTCGATCTACCACCACCGGGTAAATCCGATCTGCCACCACTAGGAAAATCCAATGTGCAGAACCTACACAGAGAGAGATTGGCGCTTTCCCAAGCCAAAAAAATTCACGCCGAAATAAAATCAGTGCGAGTCACCAAATTGGAGCGGGTATGGCCTGCACAATCACGCTAATCATGTGTTTAGGTGTGCTGGCGCGGGTATGGCCCTAACAGTCGCGCCAATTGGGTGTTTTGGTGCACCTGTCAGCGGAAAAATCACGCCAACCCTCTTCTGCTCAGAGATCAATTAACCATCTGGGACCTGAGAGCACGAAGCCCCTGTGAGCACAACGCTCCTATATACACCATAGCCATGAAGGCTTTGTAGCCACTAGGGCACTCTATAAACAAATCAGGCTCACCCAATTTGTGCTATGATACCAAGATAGAAACTGAACTTAATAGAAGTTGTAGCTCACAGGTGAGTACTACACTTGGAGACTGCACTCAAACAGAGAGTACACACTCTACATTCATTAATGGAATGATACAACTATAAGTACATCTCAAATAATCAAGGAGTTGTAAACAAACTCCTATATCCTAGGAACTAATCCTAACTTAAGGAGCTATGTTACAACAATGTAACCATTTCTCCATTAATATACAAATAATGTTAATTATTTCACCTCATCATCGGTTATTTATTCTGATAGTTACATTTTTATGTAATTTAATCGATAAAGTATAACAAGACAATATAGGGCCTGCTGCTTCTCTTCCATAATGGGCTAGAAACGATTACAATTTTGCCATAGTTAATAGAGTTATGGGTTAGTGTTGAATATGGTTGCATACTATGCCCCTTACCAAATCTCCTCTCATGAAAAATATGATTTAGTAGAGGGTGTTAAGTGAAAATTATAATTAATTTTAATGGAAGAGTACTTTTTAATTAAATAAGTTTTATTGCTAAAAAAAATATGGATAAATGGTATTTTTTTCCAATTATGTAGTACAATTTTGAGTAAGATTGTGATTTCTCGTTGTTTAAAATAAATTTTTAAATACATAAACAAATTCAATACTAATATTATAATTCTCATAATTACGTACAAATTAACCAAAAAATATACCTTAAAAAAATCATTAACTATTAATTAAACTAATATAAAAAAAAAATATTATTTATTATAATAACTTATTTAAATAAAAACATATATTTAATCATTCATTTTTCACTAGACATTGTCTCTATGTAAATATGGCTTTACCAACTTGTAATTTCCAATATTCATGGGAAAATATTTTATTATTAAATAAAGAAAAAAACTATAAATAACTTTATAAATATATTTTAAAACAATATTATTTTTTAGTTGATTTAATTTTTTTAAAATCAAATCATTATATTTTAAAATGATAATTATGTTTTATATTATTTTTAATTAATCGTTACCCCATCTTTATTCAATTAAAGATTTGATTTTTAAAGAAGTTCACTATGAATCCTTACATCTACATAAAAATGAGATTTCCACTATAATTTCTTATTATGTCTCTGCGATTTCAAACACATCATCCTTCCTCTTTAAGAGGCACAACACCAAATATGTTCAACCTCCAATCTGAGACTTGAAATCTGCATCAGAATTATTTTCTAGTTATCTCACCCAATGATGCCTAAAGCTATGAATTGCTTCCACCGATGTCCACCATAGGTTTTTGGCTTTATTAGCAGGCTTGTACAAAAGGTCATGGAAAAGTTAACAACCAAATAATAAACCTGGTTTTTGGAAACACAATTATATAAATATTCCATGTGATCATTAAATTTGAATATGATTATTTGAATAATACAATTTCTGCAAACTAATAAACTTATTTTTCAAGACAATTTATTTATAAATTAAGGTAGGGTATTTAATATGGGAGCAAAAATTTGAAAATGAAAATGTTTTTAAAGAGATTGGGAACCAAAAAGATCATACGAAAAGCTAAAAATTATATATTTAATTATAAAAAATATTTTTTTAATAAAAAAAATGTATGTATAAAAGGATTATTAATATATGAATATATATTTTAAGAGTATTTATGTTTTTTTCAGAAAAAATTGAGTCCACCACAATGTAGCTTTTATACTTATTCTCTATTTTTTTAAAAAGTTTCTTGGTGGTTTTGTTTAATGTGTGTTCTCCTCTTTTCTTCTCACATTTCGATTTTTAAGATATTGGGGGAGATGTATTGCTTTGATGATTCCTCGTATAGGTTGTGCACTACGAGACCTTATGATCTGGGAGATGTGTTAATTTGGTGGTTCCTCCCTTAGACTATGTGTTGTGAAACCTTGTGGTCAGGGATATGATTTGATATGAAGTGGATACTATATATATTTCATTATGATGAGACTTATGTTCTCTCCCTCAGGTTGTGTACTATGATACCTATGGATTGGTCGGGGAGAGTGATCCTGACAGAGAGAGAGACTTGGATTTTGATCTCTTCCATAGGTTGTGAGTTTTGAAACATATGAACTATTTGAGAAGATTGATCATGAGAGAGCATGAAAAACTACCTACTGAGCTAAGAGGGAGTGTTGAAAATTTAAGTAGTTGTGATCGGTATTTTTCATTGGTACGTAAAGGAGAAATTTAAAATTTGGAGATTGACCAAGCCAGCCTCATCTTCTTCAATTGGTACTTTGTGAGCTAATTCTCCCTTCTCACACACATATAAATAGGCCATCGTTGAGCATCACTTTGCAATTCATTCGATCTGCAATTTCATAGAGACATCACATCTAAAGGATAGAGCAAACATCATTGACTTGCGTTGACTATCTTCTTTTGGAGTTGCATTGACTTTGTTTGAATTGGGAATTTTGGCATTTCTTTGACTACTATTTTGATAATCTTGGAAGGCGAAAAGTGCATAAATACTGACTTTGATTATTATGATTTCATCCTTGTGTTGACTTGTTGACTAGTGTTGACTAGTGGTTTGACCAAAGATATTTGGTGAGTGTGTTGACTATTTTCTAAGGCTACTTCAAGACCATGTTTGGCTCTATTACGACCCTAGGTGAAATTGAGCCTCTGCGAATAACGGTGTAATTTGTTGACCATAGTTGACTTTTCTCTTTCCTAGTTAACTAGTTTTGACTGGAACAATCTTGATGTCAGATTTGAATCTTGTTGGAATATTATTTGATGTATTATTTAAGAACATAATTTCTCTCATTAGGAAATATTTGGTTGGGTTTTTCCCTGGCTGTGATCCTAAATTATTAGTGTCTCTTGTTTGTTGTTTGCTGTGATATCTATATATTTCTTTATTGTTTAAATGAATGGTTGAAGCTTTTCATGTATAGCTACTTGATGATTGTAATACAAAATAAGGACTGGTTAAATCTGTTATGAAACTAGCTCCAAAAATAGAATAAAAGAGAGATCAACGCCTTAGAAATAAGCCTCTTCAAGGGGGAAACCTCATTTACATTACATAAATGAACAATTCTTGGATGATACAAATGACAAAACCTCCTTTCTATATAGGAGTCAATGGGGTCACAATATAATCCTAGCCGACCTAAAAATAATAATGTAATTACACAATAATAATAATATGGGGGATATAGGGGTACAAAAATAACAATAAGGGGGCTACACTAACAACAATAGGGGGATACACTAGTATTATAGGGACCTAACATGCCCCTCTCCTTCAAACAAGTGTTGCCCTCAACGCTTGATTATTTCTGGATTCTTTTGTATAAAATTCTCATCCTCCAATGTGGAATATTCAACGGGTAAGTTATTCCACTTGCTGAGATACTTTGAAATTGATCGATTTGGTAGTTGTCGAGTTATTTTTTTTGTGACTGCTTTAGAAATTCTTTCATTGCGATGTTGATCTTCCTGTTGTTTCATTTGATTCTGCACCAAAGTTAGGTTATCCTTTGAGAGTTGGAGAAATTGTTGATGATGCTCAATCTGATCTTTCATTATTTTATCATCCATATTAGCTTTTATTTGATTCTTCAAACTGTCCAACTTAGCCTCCATTTTTTCTTTTAAACCATCTATGTCATCTTTGATTTCTCTTTGTAAGATCGAAATTTGTTGCACTTGGGACCGTAATTTTGATATCTCATACTGCAATTCTTCCTCTTCATGTGTCATAGTAGAGCTTTCTGAGGGCTTAATGGGTGTTGAATTATTTTAGGGGGGGTTTTAGAACCCAATACTGATATCTATGCTTGAATATGCCCTTGGGAACACTTCAAACTGATTTTCGAACAAGACTTATGCAATTTGAAAAAAAAAATACCCATCTTTTTCTTGCTTTTTAGGAGCTCTCACTTGAAACCTAATTATCTCTGTTATTTCAGAACTTCAATATCTAAAATATGGTCCTCTAGTAGCCCTCTGAATCTTCTTTCGAATGCTACATGTTTGACCTAATTTGGATTCTTCAAGACAAAGTTATGCCCAATCTCCCACAATGACCTAATTATGGACTGGTTCAGTAGAGCGAACTTATACGACATGCCACATGTCATTTTTTCCTCTTTCGGCTCTAAAATTAATATACAGGAAACTACATTCCGTGCACTTTCGATCAAATATTACATAATTTTAATCTGTTTCTCAGAGAGAGGGTTATGACGATTTTCCCAAGGTCGCCTCTTTTAGATGAAATTCGAGAGCTTTCAAAAACCCTAACTTCCACAGATCATATCTCCGAAAATATTGCGAATCAAGATCTAAAATTTTTACACGATGTTCTTCAGGAATTAGGCTTCGTGTGGTAAAACTTTCAACTTCTGAAACTTCGTAGAAAAAAAATTATAGCGAAAATTCCACGGTGACATGTTTGGAGTAGAGAAACCCTGGAATCCAAAGCTCTGATACCAAATTTTATGAAACCAGCTCCAAAAATAGAAGAAAAGAGAGATCAACACCTTAGAGATAAGCCACTTCAAGGGGGAAACCTTCTTTAGATTACATCAATGAACAATTCTTGGATGATACAAATGGAAAAACCTCCTTTCTATATATAGGAGTCCATGGGGTCACAATATAATCCTAGCCGACCTAACAATAATAATGTAAGGGCACAATAATAACAATATGGGGGTTACAGGAGTACAACAATAACAATAAGGGGGCTACACTAACAACAATTAGGGACTACACTAAGTAATATAGAGACCTAACAAAATCATTAGAATTAGTTATCAATTGTGAAAAACTATTATAGCCTTGATTTCACTAAGTATACTAAAATTAACACGAGATGCGTATGATGATTGTTAATACCAATAAGACTAAAGTCATGATAATTAAATCCAGGCAAGTAAACTATGATAATTTCATTTATGATAATAATTACTTGGATAAATTTTTCTTCATACAAATATTTGGGCATCAACATTCATCATTAGCTCAATTGGAATTATAACATTTAGAACATGATAATTGGAGGCTATAAAGCTTATTAATAGACTTGAAAAAAATTGTAAGCCCATGATCTTTGGGCATGCGGTAAAAAAAAGTTCCTCTTTGTGACTCTCATCACCCCTATTATTTTATATGGATGTGAGGTTTGGGGTTGAATTTTATCTAGAGAATCGTAGAGGAATATCGAGCTAATCCAAAATCATTTCATAACTTACAACCTCAAGATTAGAGGTAATTCTCCCTATCCAATCCTCTTGAATGAAGATATCCTTTCCCACATTGAAAGCGTAGGTATGTTTCGCTATCTGATGTATAAGAAGAAGCTTTAAAACATGGAAACCAAGAGGTTTCTCCAAATTGCTTCTTAACTCTAGCAAAAACCCCCACCTTCGGCTCAAGTGGGGTTGAGACAAGGATGGACCGGTCTTGGCTTGAATATGGGTGGTTAAAGGAGAAAATCATCTTGGAGAATAAGGATAATATTAAAAATACTATTACTTCCAAATTTAAGGATAAGTTGTGGGATGATAAGGAGATAGAGAGAAAAAGGTAGATAAGGTATTATAAGGAAGTGATCAACCCCAATATTTATAACTAGAATTATCTTTCTATCTTGATTGGTGCTAAGAATAAAATGAACATTGCAAAGGCCAAAAACCAACTCTGATGAAATTTTAAAATATTTGCCACGATTACTGACCTTCCTTGACTTACTAAGTCAACAAAAATACAAAATAGGAGTGATCTAGGACTGCTTATCTCATTCTTTTTTTTATCATAGAAATAAATGTTAAAGAATTCTCAATTAATCTCTTACTTTCTTAAGATTCGGTAGATTATATTGGTCTTAATGAACATTAATCATCATCATCATAAACAAGATTATATATATATATATATATATATGATAATATATATATATATATATATATATATATATATATATTATTGAATAATCACTTTAACTTTGTAATAATACTAATTATACTAATTAAAAATAACATCAAGTTAACTCTTTTTTTTTTTTTTTCTAAATAATGTTAATTAAAGCATAAAGTTAAGTTAATAGTGGATTCACTTTAACTTTATAATAATGGTATACTTAAAGATAAAAAGATAATCACAATTAAAGTATATGTTTGTTTTTTTATTAATATATGGATATTTTATTTGATTCTCTATGTTTTTGAAGACCTTATGTTTTTGACCAATTAAGATAGAATTATGTATTTTCAATTTTTCCTTTGTTTAGAATATTGTTAATTAAAAAATAAGTTAATTTAATAGTGGATAATCACTTTAACTTTGTAATAATATTAATTAAAATTAAAATTAAGGTATTTTTTTTATGTTAATTAAAACCTGAAGTTAAGTTGCTTCAATTTTGTAATAATGTTTGTTAGTATTAGGAATTAGCTTGTTTCTTTTGCAAATATTTTGGTATATTGTTTTATTTTATTTTTTTAATACTTTATTGTATGTAAAATTAATTTTTTAAATATAATTTTATATTTCAAAAAATATTAAAAAATTGTAAAGAAAGTTATTTATTTTAAAAAATATATAACTTAGGAAGAAAGGTAAAATATTTCAAAAATAAATCATAATTTTTAAGTTCAAAATTAAATTAATTACATTATATCTTATTTTCCTCATTGAACTAAGTCTTTTCCTATGATTTAGTATCTAATGTATAAGAAGAGGCTAAATAGCATGGAAGATTAGAGGCTTCCTTAAATTGCTTCAAATACTAGCCATGAAACCATCTTCGAAACAAGTGGGGATGGCATAAGGATGCCTGATCTTCAGTGGACCATTGGGGAATAACAAGATCATTAAGGAATAAAGAAAAATATCATTTTGCGGGGCTCAGGAGATAATATTAAAAATATTATTACATCAAATTAATGAGAAATTGTAGTGCGATAAAGAGTTTGGGGAAAAATGAAAATAAGATATTACAAGAAGGTGATCAACCCAAAGCTTGAAAATCAGACATATCTCAATCTTAATTAGTATAAGGAGTAAAATAAGCATTGATAAAATAAGAACTAATTCTCATGAGATCCATTGGGAAACTAAGCATTGGCCAATGCCTACTACCCTATGGAATGAAAGAATTTTTCACATTTATGAAACTATGAGCTTCATAGTGAAACTATGCATTGGTCATTTCTCAAAACCCCATGGGATGAAATATTTTGTCACCTTTGTGACACTAAGAGGGCTGAAAAATGAAAAGCACTCTCTTATATTATTCTTCACATACATATTAGATCTAAATTTCATAATATTTGTAAGACTACCATAGTTATTAACTTTTTAACTAAGTAATACTATGATAATCTTAGAACACTTCCCTTAATCCTATTCAAACATAGAAATAACACTACAAGGAAAATACCCTCTCGCAGATGTTTTTGAGGAACCCCTTATAAAAATACCCCAGACATCTATTTCTAGCGGAGGTTCCGAGAGGAGGTTGGCAGGCAGAGGTTTTTGTGGATGTATTTCGTCCGGTGCTCTTATCACCGTAAAATGTATCAGTGCGTTCAGGTGCGTTCAACACGAGAGAGCACCGATGCGGTTTCAAACATTGGCACACCGGTGCCAGGTGTGATGCATTGTGCATGTTAACCTCCATTCAAATTTTTGGCCCTCCCGCCCCATGTAAACCTTTCAAACACGCTACGAAGTGGCCAAAAACCTCGTGCCTTGTCGTTACCCTTCTCGCTCATAAAAATACACTGTACAAAGGCTCGAAACCCATAATTAAAAATTTATCGGGCCTAGCCCCTGAGATCTCAGCCCCCTTGTTTTGATTCTCACATGACCCAGGCGCAAAACCGTGTGCCGGACAGGCAGGAGCTTATCGTCAGAGATTTCAGGTGAAGTCAGAGCCGTCCGATCCAATAAAAATCAACGGCCCGAAATCAAATCATACGTGGTGGCCCCCGCGCCCGAAAACCGGCGGTTAATTCCGCACCGCCATTGCTGGGTGAGCGATATTTCCTGCGGACCCAGCGATTCCATACGCTGGGTGACAAGTGTCCTCATGTACGGTGACTGAAACCGCTCATTTCGCGCGTTAAAAGTCAGATCAAAGACGTGCAGCGGAATTAATGACCACCGTCAGATCTTAGAGCCTCCATCCAACGGCCGTGGTGCTCCGGAGATGCACGCTGATTAACCAAGCTCTCGCCCTCCCCGCGCGTTAACCTCCGGACGAAAGTCGAGTAGCGGAATACTTTGCAACCGCCCGATCATGCGTCCTCCATCCAACGATGACTATCTTCCGAAGCTGCTCACGCTTTAACCTACGTCCATCGCGTCCCTGGCCCACCTTTGATTGCCCTTCAGCTCATTTTAACCGTCGATTTCATTCCTGATCGCGTGGCCCGGAATCATTCACATGTCTTGTTGACCGCCCGAGCCTCTCACCACGTCATCTGTTCCGATTGACCTTTCGTACACCTACGTGTCATCTATTTCCCCTTCCACCATTTATATAAATATATTTCATTCACACGCCATATTTTAGCATTTTGTGTTATAAATCTCCGTCAACCCATTCTTCACAGTTCCTCTGCGTTTTCACCACCATCCTGTGTACCGCCACCATCGTTGTCACGATGCCTCGTCCCACGGCCACCCCCATTGCATACCCATCACAGAGTCTGGTTTCTTTTAATGAGTTTGTGGATTTTTGCAGGTGTTTGGTGCTGAAGAACCATCGTAATCCGGGGTTTACATCACAGAGGACGAGTGCATTTCAAAGTTCTATTCAGCAGGTGCTGGATGATGAAGCAGAGATCCGAGAAAATATCGTTGACAAGACTTTTATTTAATGAAGCAAGGCTGAAATTTATCAAACCCCTCAAAGTAATTCAAAAGATAGACCCTGGTAGTTGAATACATTAATTTCATAACAAAGAATATCAATTAGAGAGCAAGGAATTCAATGGTTGGAACCAGAGATTTCAAAAGCCGATTTAACATCCAGAAGGCTCTAGTACAAGTGCAAAGAAATCAGATCCTCCAGGGTGCTCTTCAATAGATTTTTCTCTCAGAAAAGTACAAAATGTTTCATATTTTATTTCTCATGTTTTGTCTCCAGAAAAATCTACTCCTACTGGATTTATTTTATGGAGCAACCACAGAGTACGTTCAGCACTACAGCACCGTCAAGTAGTATGGGCAGGCATCTTTCCGCCATTTTGTTCAAATTAAGCAATTTAATGTTTTCACCTACCCTCATTCTCTATAGCTTTCTGTTTCTCTTATAAAAATGAGGAAGAAAGACATTGAAAGGGTTCCAGATTTCTATCAACAAACTGTGTAGTGAGAAGTTCTCGTATACATCTTGTAAAGCTTTTGTGTAAAGGCTCAGAGCCCGTAGGGTCTCAGTGAGGAGGAGTTATATCTGTAATGAGGATTTTGGTCTTTGGTATCCCACAGTATGTAATCTTTTCTTATGTGTTAGTATAATATCTTATTACATGTTATTTATCTTCTTGTATCATGTTCTAGAATGCAAGTGGCTCAATGGTCTTAAGTAAGGATTCATCCTAGTTGGTGCCCATACTTGAATTAGTCAAGCACTTTAAATAGGCCTAGTCATGATATACTGTTCCATGTTCATTTCGTCCATATTTTCTACTATATTAGTTACTTGAGGAGGGTGCTTTTAAAACGCCATTATCATGTATGGATTCTTAGTTTGATAAGCCCATATGTGGTTTTGTTGTGTATCTGGGTATCACCCTCATGCTAACTAGTATCTTCTTCGTGTTTCTTCACTGCATCCACTTTCTGATATTTGATTTCTGTGGCATATTATTTGAACTGGCCCTCTTTGCAATAAGCTGTCTCTTAACTGTCTGATGCTTTTGTATTGGAGTTTTGCATGTTGTTCCTACATTATTCTTATCTTTGTATCGACTTGAGAGAGTTTGGTTCATTTAAACTAATTTCCTTGTTTAACAGAGATAGCGAGAGAGCATTTGGATTGACACCCAAGCTATATTTCATGCTCCCTTGCTATGATAAGATGTCCTAGGCATTGGTCTATGGAAAACTCTAGAGCGTCTCTAGGGTAGACAAGAATTGTCTACAACATCTTTCTGGCACCGTTGCTGGGGAACGAATTCAAGAAAATCATTTTCCCTGGGCCTCGAAAAAAAAATTTCACTCTCTAATCAAGTGAGCACAGAGAGTTGAAGAGTTGCATATCTCTCACCTTGGAGACTCCACTGTTGTTTATTTGATAAATCTATTGGTAGTCCTGGCTTCTCGTAAGCCACATTTGAGGTCAGATACGTCTCAGTTGAAAACACCTATGTCTGATCCAGAGAAGAAATCAGCCCGTGCTGAAATCCCTGAGTTCCCGTAGAAGATTATCCATCCTCTTCTTCTCAAGAAATTCCATTAGAAAATTTCGACTCCACCAAGGAAAATCCTGAATATTACTCAGATAGTCTGTTGAGCCTCAAAATTGTGCTTTCCTTCACCTCATTTTACCTCATTTTCCCTTGTCCATTTCTATCTTAAACCCAATTGATCAATAAATATAGTTAAAATTACTTCTAGAATGGTTTACATGACTGACTTGTTGAATTTTGTGATTTTTGCCATTGTTAAGCATTTTGACCGGAACTAGCTGCAGAATGCAGACATTCCGTAGCTAACCGGCGATTCTGCAGCTACCTTCATGTTTGAGTATGTTCCAGGTGACCTCTTGAGAAAAACCGCATATGGGCATGATCCACGTCGTGTCTACATGGTTCGTTGCTCGTCATGGAAGAAGAAATGGATTCTAGGTACGGTTATGCACGTGGGAAACACATTTATGAAGGAAGACTCCTACTAGGACTGTTTCAATCCAGATGTCTTTTCTTCTTCACGCAGCCACTTCAAAGACTCCTAACATGATTTGGATTAGGAAAGACATTGTTCCTAAATTGTTGTAATTATTGTTACGTGCATTTGCTTTATAAACTCTTGAGAGACCGAGAGCTATGTCAGAGATTTTATGTTAGATTTGCTGCTAGATTTTGTTTAAAAACTCTGTGTTACGTCCTTGAAGACACAGAGTGTTATGTTCGAACTATTGCATCGTTAATGGAGCATACAAAGTTATTCTGAAGACGTGATTTAATTTGAAGTTGAATTCCGTCAAGTGGTAGAGGGCCCCTGCCTCTTGCACGGATTTCTTTTGCGTAAATTAGATAAGTTTTCCTAGTTGCCTTTATGTTTTGCATTTGAATTGGTAGTTGTTTTGTTTTAAGCTACTGTAGTCGTATTCATTCTAGCTCTTCCACAAGAAGACACTCTTCCAACAGATTATAATGATGAATGTTGAATGATTATGGTATTGTAGAATTAGGAGTTGAATTTATAGTTGTTTTAACTAGCTACTGTAGTTATATTCATTCCAGCTCTTCCACAAGAAGGCACTCTTCCAACAGATTATAATGATGAATGAAGAATAGCTATGGTACTGTAGGATTTAGTTATAGTTTTTTCTATTCACTATCACAGTTACACTTGTTCTAATCACTCTTCCACAAGAAGAAATCCTTCCAATACATCCTTAAGAAGTTCAATACATGACCGTGATAATGGATGATTTAGTTGTGTGTTTTTACTAAGTATCATCTCTGATCTCACTCTTAAACGCTTGCCCAAGACATCATAATGACGAGTAGGGTATGGATGTGATAACTTAGTTTTTCATTTGCTTTCAATTGCATACAATTACACAGTCAGAATTGTTCTACCCCTTCCAAAAGAAGGAACTCTTCCAAAATATCACTGATGATGAACAAACAGATTGTGTAACTTCATAGAATAATGCATGTTAGTTAGAATGCTCCGGAGTTTCATTTGCATTTAATTCATGTTCGGTTACTTTGTTTCAAGTTTGATGATGACTTATAGTTCAACATTGTTCTAGTTTAGTAGCATCTTAGGTTTATTCTTAGATTAACTCATTGCACTTGCATCTCATATTCACATTGTCATCCTTTGCACAATAGATTACTTTAGTTGTTAGGATTCACAAGACAGCCTTCATTATTCACAAACATATTTTTGTTCTGAAAACTACAAGTGATCCATAACCATAGGAACAAAAGATAACATCACTATAAGGTCTGAAATCTCTCTGCAATCTCCTCCTCATTTCATAAACAGAGCTCTTCCTCAAAAGAACTACTTTGAAAAGAAACCAATAACTCTTTGAGTATAGGTTCTGTGACATTCAATTAAATTGCAGAATAGAACTAGGAATTAATCATAGAATAGAAGAGCTTAGGACAGAGTATTACATCATTAGTGTTTGACTATTTATTTAAAGGATTTGCATATTTAGTGATCATTTTTCAAGATTAGTTTGTGTCATTTGTTTAAAAAGTCATTATCAAGCTTTTGCTTTTATTTAGTCATAGTTTAGATTCTGCTTCAGTGTTTCCAATTGCATTTGCCATTCCATACATTAGATTTAACTCTGTTTTGACCACCAACTTCTTTCCATTAGTTTTCTAGGCAGTTTCATTGTGAACATAAAACACCAAAAGACCAAAAACATCACAAATCATCACAAAAAGACCAAAAACATCACAAAACCACATACAACGCATTAGGAAACAAGCACCTAGGTACATATGGTACACTTCACTTCAACAGTTTACAAATCCTGGTTGACAATTAAATGAAGCTCAGTTTAGGAGACTAGATTGAGACCCAACATTTTGGCGCCGTTGTCGAGGAAGTGAAAACTAGGTAACCTTTGTTTCTTAGCATCCAAAAACAATTTTATGCGTAGGGAGAGAGATTCAAGGGGAAGATTTATAAGCAGCAGAGGCAGAAGTTTGATATCTAGAACACCACTTGTTTCATCTAGATCCAGAACTAGTACACCTTCAACTCAAGCCCATCTTCCATCCTTTACTGATCCTGGACTTCTAGAAGATCTAAGGTCACCTAGTCCATTAGATAAACCTTCCACTTCATCCACTAAACCTACCATAGAAGAGGATCCAAAAACTCTTGTTGAGGATACAAACCTTTCTACTTCCACAGGAGAGTCAACCATGGCAGAAGAAGGAGGAGGAGGAGTTGTTAATGGAGAACACACATTATTTGGAGGAGGTAGAGGTAGAGGTAGAGGAGAAGGAGGAAGAGGAGGTAGAGGTGCAGATGGAGGAAGAGGTACAATAGGAAGCTCTTTTGGGTTCCCTATACTTGATGAAGAAACCAATACAACCATGAAAAACATTTCACCTTCTGTCCTTCCGAACTTCTATGGACTTAAAACTGAGGATCCTAAAACTTTCTTATTCGAATTTGAAGTGTTGTGTAGGACTTATGACTATCTTCAAGATGCTCAAAAATTGAAATTATTTCCTTCAACTCTGAAAGGAGCAGCATTGAAGTGGTTTATGAGTTTAAACAGTAGTTCCATTAGGACATGGGAAGACATGAAACAAGCATTTCTAGAGAGATACTTGGATTATTGTATGTCGGTTAATCATAAGGAATAAGTGTTCAAGATGATACAAAAAGAAGATGAAAACTTAGAAGATTTGTTGGAAAGATTTAAATACAACATAAAAAGGGCACAAATGGAAAACCTAGATCAAGACACTTTAAAAGCTCTTTTGTTGAAAACCATTAGGGATGAATGGTTGGATATCCTTAACATGATGGGAAAGGGGATATATCACAACTCACATTACCTGAAATATCTGAGTTATGTATCAACCTTTCCAGAGGGAAATCCAAAACTATCAAAGGTCCAAGAGATCCTGCTCTTGCAAGGGCAAGTAAATCTGCTTCTGGGACAGTAAGTAGATCAGAAATAGGACATATGCTTGATGATTTTAAATCCGACATCTTAGGGAGTCTTAGTGAACAAATAGACACCCTCAAGATACAAAACAAGCAAAAGGCTGAATCTGATGCCTTGGCAATCTTTTGTCCCAAATGTAGGAAGAAACATGCCTTGAGAGAGTGCCCTTTGGATGTAAAAGCTGTAGAAACCTGTGTTATTTGTTCCGAGAAACATGAGACCAAGAATTTTCCTTCTCTTCCTGGTCTCAAGGCTGTTTTTCAAGAAGAAACTCCTACAGATTCCACAGAATCTCTTAACTTTGTATCTAGAAGACCTTGGCAGGGATCTCGGACACAGGGATTTCATGATCAAATGTATAATCAACCTCCACCTTGGAATTCTTGGCAGCAACCTTGGCCCCAATTTCAAAATCAATCTCAAGCTTGGGCACAAGGATCACAAGGTCCCTATAGAAGATACTCTCCATATTATCAGTATCCACCATCCTATCCACCATATCCACAATTTTATCCTCAAAATCCTCAACAAAATTTTCCTCAAAATCTTCAACAAAATTCACAACAACATCATTTGAACCAACCTCATCAAAATCAACCACTTCCATTACCATTCCCTAAAAAATCCAATCAATTACCAGCTCAGCCCATACCAAACCCCAATAATAAGAACCCCCAGAATACATACATGATAGAAGGACAACAATTTCCAACTTATTTAATTACTCCTCTAGACCTTCGTGATGTTCAACTTAGGTCTGGAAGGATACTTGAGAAGAGGAAACCTTCTGTGATCATACAAGAACAAGATAATTCTGAGGAAGACTCCCTACGGGTTAATAAAAGTCTTAAGGAAGAAACATCCTTTCAAGGCCAAAACATTGAAAAACTGAAACAAAAAGATCCAATAAGCCCAACTCCAGTATTAGAGCAACCATCCACATCTACTTCTATACCTCCCTTTCCGGAAAGACTACAAATTGATAAAGGTGTAGAAAAACAAATAATGGTGCCTAATTATGATTTCTTGGATGAACTGATAAATGTTTGCATTAAAATTCCATTATTGCAAGCCATCAAGAAAATCCCAATTTTAGCCAAAACAATAAAGGAGTTGAGTATGAAGACAACAAGAAAAAGAATAAGAGAAACCAAGAAAATTCAACTGGTAGGACAAATAGCAGACATTATGATGGGTAAGATTAATATTCCAAAGTACCTTGACCCAGGAAATCCAGTTGTCAAAATTCACATCAATGGAATTGAAATTCAAAACACACTCATTGACTTAGGAGCAGCAATAAATATCATGAGTAGACAAATCATGGACAAACTGAAACTTCCTAATCTTCTCTTTACACCCACACTATTACAATTAGCAGATAGATCTGTGATCAGACCGGATGGGGTAATAGAAGACATTCCAGTGTCCCTAGACTCTTGGGAGTACCCTGTGGATTTCATGATCCTGACACCCAAGAATAATCTAGGAGGCCATCCTGTTATACTAGGAAGACCTTGGTTGGCTACAGCTGATGCCTTTATTAGTTGTAGGTCCGGTGATATGTATATTTCTGATGGAAGTTCAACAAAGAAATTCACTTTATATCCTCCAGCTAGGACAATTACAGATCTAGATGACACTCAATGAATAGAGGATGAAGAATATTTACAACCACTCTTCACAATTTCAGAAATTAGTGAAGATAATCAAATTCTGAATACTCTAGAAAACTTTGAATCTTCTCCAGAACACAAACAAGAATCATTTCAAGAGAGATCCAATATTGAGTTCTTGTCATCTAGACAGATGTCTCTTCATTCTATGGACAAATTTGGCAGCTCTACAAGTGAAATTTTTCCGGGCAAAACCTTGAACATAAACAAAAACCTAGAAAAATCTCAACAAGAAGAGTTAGTCAAAGTATTACAGAGACATTCTTCTGCATATGCATGGGAATACACTGACATGAAAGGGATAAGTCCCAAGCCTTGTACTCATCACATCTATATAGAGGCAAATTGCAAACCAATCAGACAGCCTCAAAGACGGATGAATCCAAATCTTAGGGAAATTGTCAAGGAAGAATTACAAAAATTGTTAAATGCTAACTTCATCTATCCTATTTCAGATAGTCAGTGGGTTTCTCCTTTAGTAATTGTGCCTAAGAAAAATGGAAAATGGAGGGTGTGTGTTGACTACCGAGAACTGAATAAAGCTACTCTTAAAGACCATTTTCCCTTACCTTTCATAGATCAAGTATTAGATACATTAGCAGGTAAAAAGTACTTTTCATTCCTGGATGGATTTAGTGGTTACAATCAAATCCAAGTAGCACTTGAAGAACAAGATAAAACCACATTTACTTGTCCTTGGGGTACCTATGCCTACCGAGTATTGCCATTTGGATTGTGCAATGCACCTGCAACATTCCAAAGGGCAGTATTAGGAATTTTTTCTGATCTGATACATGACTGTGTAGGGGTGTACATGGATGATTTTACAGTTTATGGGGATACATTTGAAGAGGCTTTAGAAAACTTGGAAAAGGTCTTAAAAAGATGTCAAGAAGCAAACCTTTCTCTTAGTCATGAAAAATGTTTTATGATGTTCACCGAAGGTATTGTTTTAGGGCACCACATTTCAGGGGATGGGATTAGAGTTGATGAGGCGAAAGTTGAAGTTATTTCTAACCTATCCATTCCAAGTTGTCAAAGAGATGTTAGAAGTTTTCTAGGATTTACGGGGTATTATCGGAGATTTATAGAAAACTTCACCAAAATAGCATCTCCTCTCTTCAAATTACTCACCAAAGATTGTGAATTTAAGTGGACTTCTGATTGCCAGTTAGCTTTTGAAACCCTGAAAACCAAAATTTCTGAAACACCTATATTAAGGGGACCTAACTGGAAGTTACCTTTTCATATCTCGACAGATGCTTCCGATACAGCTCTAGGAGCAGTATTGGGACAAAAAGATTTGATTCCTTATGCCATCTATTATACCAGTAAAAATTTGACTCCTGCAGAGTTAAACTATACTGTAACTGAAAAAGAGTTTTTAGCTGTTGTTCATGCCATAAACAAATTCAGACACTATATAGCAGGCTATGAAACTTTTGTTCACACTGATCATTCTGCAATTAGATACTTAATGAACAAATCAATTACTAATGGCAGAGTCATAAGATGGTTATTGCTCTTACAAGAATTCAACATTACCATTCTAGATAGGCCTGGAAAACAAAACACAATAGCTGATTTCCTATCTAGACTCCAAAATATCAAAGATGACACTCCAGTTGAAGATCAATTTCTTGATGAATATCTTTTTGCAATCTCTACTCAAACTCCATGGTTTGCTGATATTGCTAATTATTTAGTTTCAGGAAAATTTCCTTCAATTATGAATGCAAGGGATAAAAGAAAAATCATTAATGCTAGTGCAAAATATTCATGGGTCGCTAATGAGTTGTACAAGACAGGTCCAGATTTGATTATTAGAAGGTGTGTTCGTGAAGATGAGATGCCTGAGATTCTCAAGGCATGTCATGATGAACCTTGTGGCGGACACTTTGTAGATAAGAGGACAGCTTATAAGATCCTTAATTTAGGATATTATTGGCCATCCTTGTTTAAAGATGCTAAGGAGTATGTCAAAAGGTGTGACAGTTGCCAAAGGGTAGGGAAACCTTCTCCTTCGGGTGAGATGCCATTACAACCTCAGGTACACATTGAACCTTTTGAAAAATGGGCTTTGGATTTTGTAGGACCTATTAGTCCTCCATCAAGACAAAGGAAATACATATTAGTTTGCACTGATTATGTTACTAAGTGGGTAGAAGCTAAACCATTACTTGTTGCTAATGAATCATCTGTAATTACTTTTCTTTTTGAGGATATTTTTACTCGTTTTGGTGTCCCAAGGGAAATTATTACAGATCAAGGAGCTCAATTTACATCAAGACTAGTGGAGCAAATGATGGAGAATTACAAAATCAGACATAGAACATCTACTCCTTATCATCCACAAGCAAATGGTCAAGTGGAATCTACTAATAAAGTCATTGAAGGAATCCTAACAAAGACTGTTCATCTACATAGAAGAGATTGGGTAGATAGGCTTTCTGAAGCCTTGTGGGCCTATAGAACTACATGGAGAAACACAACAGGCCATACTCCTTATGAGCTTGTTTATGGAAAGCAAGTTTTGTTTCCTATAGAGTTCCAAATCCAAACATTCAAGATGGCAGTTCATCTAGGACTTGATCTAACGGAGGCACAGAAGCATAGACTGGAGCAAATTAATGAATTGGATGAGATCAGACAAGATGCAGTTCAGAAAACAAGTCTAGTCCAACGGCAAAGGGCTAGATGGCATGACAAGTACATCAAAGAGAAGAAATTTAAAGAGGGTGATTGGGCTCTCTTGTTTGATTCAAAATTCAAGGATTTTCAAGGGAAATTTCAGACACATTGGCTTGGGCCATATGAAATTGTTCGAATTTTTGATAATGGGGCAGTAAAAATCAGAACTATAGATGAAGAAGAGATCACTTTTCTTGTGAATGGTCATAGATTGAAGCTATACCACAAGCCACTCTCAAGAGAAGAGTTTGTCAAGAAGTTCCAAGAAGACAATGATGTGAAGTTAATGAAGAAGAGTCTCTCTTCTTCATCAACTTGATTAAATTTTCTGAAGCATTTCTCTTCTAAAAAAAAATAAATAAAAAAAATAAAAAATAAAAATAAAGGTATAAACATGAAAACCAATCATTGATTGGCATGTTTATACAGAAAAGATAGGGTGAAAATCAGAGTCTCTCTGACACTCTAACTTTTCCCATTTTTGTTTTAAGCAGCTGTTATAAAAAATCATAAGCTCAGTTCCATAGTGCTTATGATTCATTTCATCTCACTCCATTCACTTATCCATTCATACTCCATTTCATCCATCATTCATATTTCACTCCATTCCACATTTCATTCATTTCATTCCATCTTCCATTCATTTCATTTTCATGTCAAAACACAAAAATTTGATATCATGTTGTAAGTGAATAAAAATATGTCATGAATTGCAGTACAGCCTTTATGTTCCTTCATTCCATTTCATGAACTGAACCCATTTCATTCCATTATCCACCTCATACATATCATAATCCATCATCCATTTTCATTCATACCACATAACATTTCACCCATACTCCAAAAACATTCCATTTTCATGATTAAAGTGTTCTACAGGAACATTCTACAGCTCAGTGGACATTCTGCAGCTGATCAGCCTTTCTGCAGCCCGACAGTCTTTCCGCAGCTACAAACCCTGAAGGCATCAACCAGCAGACATCAGAATTACAACAAAGTGACCTAGTGTATTCATGAATCAAAAGCATCAAGAAAATTATGAAGACTCCTCCAGAGATGAGCAGAGAAGACAAAGGCTACAAAAATCAAATAAAGGGCAGAGGTAACAAGTTTAAATTACGATGGCATTTCATAAAAGTTTAGCATAGTTTAGTTGTGGATTATTCGAAAGGTTGTTTTAATTGTTTTTATTGATCAAACACCAACAAACCCTCTATAGACTTTGTATTAAAATCTTCCATTTCAAATTTCATATCCGATAGCATTTAAGCGGTGAAATGGCCAAAGCATTTGAATTTTCCACGTCTCTTAACCAAAACATTTAATGATGATGATTCCCTCTACCGTCGTAAAATCCTCCGCCGTCTCCTCAATCATTAATACAATCCCTCCACCTCACTCCACTACTCTATTCCGTGACCATTTGCCATAACTTCATTCCGTAGCCGGTATTCCATTCCGAAGACAGAGATATTATTATCACCAAGAGCAGAGCTAAAGGATATCAGTTTGAACATCATTGAGCATTGTAAACGCAGAGCAGAGCAGAAGAGGTAAATTTGGAAGTATAACAGTGTGAGGACTCAAAGCCACTTGATCCCGTGGGCAGATAGCATATCACTGTGGACGGAATTTGAAGCATTTTCACTATCAACTCGGTGGCGGTGTGAGGTTTAAAGGTACATTTGTTACCACTAGAGACGAGTGTTGTAGTGTTGAGTTTGAAGTCTGTTGTTACCAGAGACAGAGATGTTGTAGTGTTGAGTTTGAAGCATACCATTTGCTACTAGAGACAGAGGTGTTTTCAGTGATTGAGTTTGAAGTCTTTTTGTTACCAAAGACAGAGGTGTTGCAGTATTAAAACTGAAACCATTTGCTACTAAGAGCCAGAGGTATTGCACAAAAAGAAATTTGAAGCCATCTGCCACTGTCTATCAGAGACATATTAGCTCGAAATTTGAAATTGCTTTCATATCACTCCAAAGTTCAACAGAAGCATATCAGTCCGAGGTTTCGAAGGCATTTTTCATTATCAAACAGAGGCATACTAGCCAGAGGTTTTGAAGCTGTTGCCACTATAAATCAGAGGTATGTCATTCCAAAATTGAAGCCATTTTCATTTAGAGCTTGAAGCCATTTCAATCCGAAAGTGAAAGTCATTGTTTTGTGGGTAGAAGAGTGTTAATTTGATATTGAAAAAAATCATGGGTTTCATTGTAAGGACTGAACCTGTGGGTTCAAAATATTTAGAAGGTTACCCACAATGCAAGGAAATGTTACAACAAATAGGATGGCTTCAATTTTTGGAAAAATTTAATGGCTTCCATAAGGAAGTCACTAAAACATTTTCCAGATCATTCCAAGTAACCGAAGTTGAAATAGGGGATGTCAAGTTTACTGTCACTGAAGTTTTTATTGCAGAGGCTACAGGATTGTCCAGAACTGGGGAGAGATGGTTTAAAAATAGAGAATTCCACAATGACTCCTGGAAACAAATTTTAAAATCACCAAATATGGATTTTAGTGTATTCAAGAAAGGAATTCCCAGTACTGCATTGAAAAGCAAATGGAGAAACATACTACTTCTTTTACAAAAAAATTTGTTACATGTGAGGGTAGATATCGGACATTTTATGTCTACCACATCAGACTAATGATGCATTTCCTGGGAGAAGACTTAAACCTACCATATTTCTTGCTTCAAAGTCTGAAGAAGATGGCTTCCTGTGTTCAGAGAAGAGTTCAATTTTTAGAAACAACCCTGTACCATCATGGTTTGGTCAAAATCTTGATTGAACATCATCTAGCTAAAACAAATGATACATGGGATGATTTCTTAATAAGAAATCATTTTGAAGAAGCAAAAGAACCATCACTTGAACCACAGCCTACAAAAAGAAGCAGGAAATGGAGGACTTCAAAAGTTGAAATTGACAAACCAGTTCAAGAGAGCAGTGAGGAAATCATTTTGGAGAAGTTGACTCGAATCAAGAGGCAACTTAAGGAAGAAAAGATAATCAAGGAATCTGTCACAGATAAAGGAGAGGGATCCTCTCAGCCTAGGAGAAGCCACAGATTAAAAGGAAAATTGAAGAAAACACCAATCAAACAAACAGGGGTAATCAATATTGAAGATGAAGAAACACCCATTGAAGAGGATGATGAAGAAGATTTTTATGAAGGAACCCCTGAAATTGATCCTGCTCAACAGGAAATTTATGATTATGTGGAAACCTTGGAGAGGACAGCTTCAGAAAGCAGAGAAAGAACCCCCAGTCCTCCACTGTCTGAAGTAGATATATTAAGGAGGGATAGATATGAGTTGGAATTGCTGAATAGACACATCAAAAATGAGAATGAAATTCTCAAAGATCAAATCAAGCTCAAATCTGATATGAACTCAACCTTATCCCTGCATATAGACAAAGTGGAGAGGACCAATGAGAAGTTGAAGACAAGGAACAAAAAGCTAATCAGGGCACTCACCAACCTCAAGTTCAAACTTGTTATCAGGAAACCCAGAAGACCTCTAGCTTCCAGACAAAGGAGAAGAAGGGGATTAGATGTCCTTGCAGAAGCCTCTGAATTCATAGGATAATTTGCATGAGGACATGCAAAGAGACAGCAGTGGGGGTATGTTGAGCCTCAAAATTGTGCTTTCCTTCACCTCATTTTACCACCATCGAGTAAATCCACAACTTAAATCTGCCACCACTAGGCAACTTCGATCTACCACCATCGAGTAAATCCACAACTTAAATCTGATCTACCACCATCGAGTAAATCCACAACTTAAATCTGCCACCACTAGGCAACTTCGATCTACCACCATCGGGAAAATCCGATCTACCACCACCGGGTAAATTCACAACTTCAATATGCCACCACTGGGAAACTTCAATCTACCACCACCAGGAAAATCTGATCTACCACCACTAGGTAAATCCACAACTCCGATCTACCACCACCAGGCAACTTCGATCTACCACCACCGGGTAAATCCGATCTGCCACCACTAGGAAAATCCAATGTGCAGAACCTACACAGAGAGAGATTGGCGCTTTCCCAAGCCAAAAAAATTCACCCCCAAATAAAATCAGTGCGAGTCACCAAATTGGAGCGGGTATGGCCTGCACAATCACGCTAATCATGTGTTTAGGTGTGCTGGCGCGGGTATGGCCCTAACAGTCGCGCCAATTGGGTGTTTTGGTGCACCTGTCAGCGGACAAATCACGCCAACCCTCTTCTGCTCAGAGATCAATTAACCATCTGGGACCTGAGAGCACGAAGCCCCTGTGAGCACAACGCTCCTGTATACACCATAGCCATGAAGGCTTTGTAGCCACTAGGGCACTCTATAAACAAATCAGGCTCACCCAATTTGTGCTATGATACCAAGATAGAAACTGAACTTAATAGAAGTTGTAGCTCACAGGTGAGTACTACACTTGGAGACTGCACTCAAACAGAGAGTACACACTCTACATTCATTAATGGAATGATACAACTATAAGTACATCTCAAATAATCAAGGAGTTGTAAACAAACTCCTATATCCTAGGAACTAATCCTAACTTAAGGAGCTATGTTACAACAATGTAACCATTTCTCCATTAATATACAAATAATGTTAATTATTTCCAACTCATCATCAGTTATTTATTTATGTATTTACATTTTTATGTAATTTAATCGAGTAAAAATGTCTAACAAGACAATATAGGACATAACAACTTCTCTTCCATATTGAGCTCGGCTCAATTACAATTTTGCCATGGTTAATAGAGTTATGGGTTAGTGTTGAATATGGTTGCATACTATGCCCCTTACCAAATCTCCTCTCATGAAAATATGATTTAGTAGAGGGTGTTAAGTGAAAATTATAATTAAGTTTAATGGAAAGGTACTTTTAATTAAATAGAAAGTTTTATTGCTAAAAAAATATGGATAAAATGGTATTTTTTTTCCAATTATGTAGTACAATTTTGAGTAACATTGTGATTTCTCGTTGTTTAAAATAAATTTTTAAATACATAAACAAATTCAATACTAATATTATAATTCTCATAATTCTGTACAAATTAACCAAAAAATATACCTTAAAAAAATCATTAACTATTAATTAAACTAATATAAAAAAAATATTATTTATTATAATAACTTATTTAAATAAAAACATATATTTAATCATTCATTTTTCACTAGACATTGTCTCTATGTAAATATATTGCTTTACCAACTTATAATTTCCAATATTCATGGGAAAATATTTTATTATTAAATAGAAAAAAACTATAAATAACTTTATAAATATATTTTAAAACAATATTATTTTTAGTTGATTTAATTTTTTTAAAATCAAATCATTATATTTTAAAATGATAATTATGTTTTTATATTATTTTTAATTAATCGTTACCCCATCTTTATTCAATTAAAGATTTGATTTTAAAAAGTTCACACTATGAATCCTTACATCTACACATAAAATGAGATTTCCACTATAATTTCTTATTATGTCTCTGCAGTTTCAAACACATCATCCTTCCTCCTAAGAGGCACAACATAAAATATGTTCAACCTCCAATGCAGACTTGAAATCTGCATCAGAATTATTTTCTAGTTTATCTCACCCAATGATGCCTAAAGCTATGGTGCTTCCACCATAGGTTTTTGGCTTTTGTGCTTGGCTGTACAAAAGGTCATGGAAAAGTTAACAACCAAAAAATAAACCTGGTTTGGAAACACAATTATATAAATATTCCATGTGATCATTAAATTTGAATATGATTATTTGAATAATACAATTTTCTGCAAACTAATAAACTTATTTTTCAAGACAATTTATTTATAAATTAAGGTAGGGTATTTAATATGGGAACAAAAATTTGAAAATGAAAATGTTTTTTTTAAAGAGATTGGGAACCAAAGATCATACCAAAAGCTAAAAATTATATATTTAGATATAAAATATTTTTTTAATAAAAAAAATGTATGTATAAAAGGATTATTAATATATGAATATATATTTTAAGAGTATTTATGTTTTTTTCAGAAAAAATTGAGTCCACCACAATGTAGCTTTTATACTTATTCTCTATTTTTTTAAAAAAATTCTTGGTGGTTTTGTTTAATGTGTGTTCTCCTCTTTTCTTCTCACATTTCGATTTTTAAGATATTGGGGGAGATGTATTGCTTTGATGATTCCTCGTATAGGTTGTGCACTACGAGACCTTATGATCTGGGAGATGTGTTAATTTGGTGGTTCCTCCCTTAGACTATGTGTTGTGAAACCTTGTGGTCAGGGATATGATTTGATATGAAGTGGATACTATATATATTTCATTATGATGAGACTTATGTTCTCTCCCTCAGGTTGTGTACTATGATACCTATGGATTGGTCGGGGAGAGTGATCCTGACAGAGAGAGAGACTTGGATTTTGATCTCTTCCATAGGTTGTGAGTTTTGAAACATATGAACTATTTGAGAAGATTGATCATGAGAGAGCATGAAAAACTACCTACTGAGCTAAGAGGGAGTGTTGAAAATTTAAGTAGTTGTGATCGGTATTTTTCATTGGTACGTAAAGGAGAAATTTAAAATTTGGAGATTGACCAAGCCAGCCTCATCTTCTTCAATTCAGCCGCACATGAGCTAATTCTCCCTTCTCACACACATATAAATAGGCCATCGTTGAGCATCAACACACACATTCATTCGATCTGCAATTTCATAGAGACATCACACATGTAAAGGATAGAGCAAGCATCTTTGACTTGCGTTGACTATCTTCTTTTGGAGTTGCATTGACTTTGTTTGAATTGGGAATTTTGGCATTTCTTTGACTACTATTTTGATAATCTTGGAAGGCCAAAGAATGCATAAATACTTTGACTTTGATTGACTATGATTTCATCCTTGTGTTGACTTGTTGACTAGTGTTGACTAGTGGTTTGACCAAAGATATTTGGTAGGTGTGTTGACTATTTTCTAAGGCTACTTCAAGACCAAATTTGGCTCTATTCAGCCACACCAAAGATGAAATTGAGCCTCTCTGTGCAGATTGTAATTGTTGACCATAGTTGACTTTTCTCTTTCCTAGTTAACTAGTTTTGACTGGAACAATCTTGATGTCAGATTTGAATCTTGTTGGAATATTATTTGATGTATTATTTAAGAACATAATTTCTCTCATTAGGAAATATTTGGTTGGGTTTTTCCCTGGCTGTGATCCTAAATTATTAGTGTCTCTTGTTTGTTGTTTACTGTGATATCTATATATTTCTTTATTGTTTAAATGAATGGTTGAAGCTTTTCATGTATAGCTACTTGATGATTGTAATACAAAATAAGGACTGGTTAAATCTGTTATGAAACTAGCTCCAAAAATAGAATAAAAGAGAGATCAACGCCTTAGAAATAAGCCTCTTCAAGGGGGAAACCTCATTTACATTACATAAATGAACAATTCTTGGATGATACAAATGACAAAACCTCCTTTCTATATAGGAGTCAATGGGGTCACAATATAATCCTAGCCGACCTAAAAATAATAATGTAATTACACAATAATAATAATATGGGGGATATAGGGGTACAAAAATAACAATAAGGGGGCTACACTAACAACAATAGGGCGATACACTAGTATTATAGGGACCTAACATGCCCCTCTCCTTCAAACAAGTGTTGCCCTCAACGCTTGATTATTTCTGGATTCTTTTGTATAAAATTCTCATCCTCCAATGTGGAATATTCAACGGGTAAGTTATTCCACTTGCTGAGATACTTTGAAATTGATCGATTTGGTAGTTGTCGAGTTCTTTTTTTTGTATTTGCTTTAGAAATTCTTTCATTGCGATGTTGATCTTCTGTTGTTTAATTTGATTCTGCCCTCAAGTGAGGTTATCCTTTGAGAGTTGGAGAGCTTGTTGTTGATGCTCGATGTGATCTTCCACTACTTTATCATCCATATTAGCTTTCATTTGATCCTTCAAACCATCCAACTTAGCCTTCATTTTTGCTTTTAAACTATCTATGTCATCTTTGATTTCTCTTTGTAAGATCGAAATTTGTTGCACTTGGTACTATAATTTTGATATATCATACTAAAATCCTTCCTCTTCATGTGTCATAGTAGAGCTTTCTGAGGGCTTAATGGGTGTTGAATTATTTTAGGGGGGGTTTTAGAACCCAATACTGATATCTATGCTTGAATATGCCCTTGGGAACACTTCAAACTGATTTTCGAACAAGACTTATGCAATTTGAAAAAAAAAATTACCCATCTTTTTCTTGCTTTTTAGGAGCTCTCACTTGAAACCTAATTATCTCTGTTATTTCAGAACTTCAATATCTAAAATATGGTCCTCTAGTAGCCCTCTAAATCTTCTTTCGAATGCTACATGTTTGACCTAATTTGGATTCTTCAAGACAAATTTATGCCCAATCTCCCACAATGACCTAATTATGGACTGGTTCAGTAGAGCGAACTTATACGACATGCCACATGTCATTTTTTCCTCCTTCGGCTCTAAAATTAATATACAGGAAACTACATTCCGTGCACTTTCGATCAAATATTACATAATTTTAATCTGTTGCTCAGAGAGAGAGTTATGACGATTTTCCCAAGGTCGCCTCTTTTAGATGAAATTCGAGAGCTTTCAAAAACCCTAACTTCCACAGATCATATCTCCGAAAATATTGCGAATCAAGATCTAAAATTTTTACACGATTTTCTTCAGGAATTAGGCTTCGTGTGGTAAAAATTTCAACTTCTGAAACTTCGTAGAAAAAAAATTATAGCGAAAATTCCACGGTGACATGTTTGGAGTAGCGAAACCCTGGAATCCAAAGCTCTGATACCAAATTTTATGAAACCAGCTGCAAAAATAGAAGAAAAGAGAGATCAACACCTTAGAGATAAGCCACTTCAAGGGGGAAACCTTCTTTAGATTACATCAATGAACAATTCTTGGATGATGCAAATAAAAAAACCTCCTTTCTATATATAGGAGTCCATGGGGTCACAATATCATCCTAGCCGACCTAACAATAATAATGTAAGGGCACAATAATAATAATATGGGGGCTACAGGGGTACAACAATAACAATAAGGGGGCTACACTAACAAAAATAAGGGGATAAACTAGTATTATATGGACCTTACAAAATCATTAGAATTAGTTATCAATTGTGAAAAACTATTATAGCCTTGATTTCACTAAAATTAACACAGATGGGTATGATTGTTAATACCAATAAGACTAATGTCATGATAATTAAATCCAAAATGATAAACTATGATAATTTCATTTATGATAATAATTACTTGGATAAATTTTCTTCATACAAATATTTTGGCATCAACATTCATCATTAGCTCAATTGGAATTATAACATTTAGAACATGATAATTGGAGGCTATAAAGCTTATTATGGGCTTGAAAAAAATTGTAAGCCCATTGATCTTTGGGCATGCAGTAAAAAAGTGTTCCTCTTTAAGACTCTCGTCACCCCTATTATTTTATATGGATGTGAGGTGAAGGATCATAATATATATAGAGAATCATGGAGGAAGATTGAGCTAATCCAAAAACAATTTATAACCTGCAAACTCAAGATTAAATAAGAAGAACATGGAAGCTACTCCCTACTCCTATCATATTTATTTAAGCTATAATTTTCGCCATTGAAATCATGACTATGATTAGGTATCTAATGTATAAGAAGAAGAACATGGAATCCAAGAGCTATCCTAAATTTCCTTCCAAATCAAGCCAAAACCCATGCTCTAGCTCAAGCAAAGTTGGCATAAGGATGCCCATTCTTGACTAGACCATTTGGGGGTAAAGGAGGAGATAATCTTGAAGAATAAAGATAATATTAAAAATATTATTACTTCCAAATTTAAGGATGAGTTGTGGGACGATAAGGAGTTAGAGGGAAAAAAAAAGCTAAGGTATTATGAGGAGATCAGCCCTAATCTCAAAAACCATAATTATCTTTCTATCTTGACTAATGCTAAGAAGAAAATGAGCATTGCCAAGATAAAAACCAACTCTCATGAAATTTTAAAATATTTGCCACAGTGCCAACCTTCTTGACTTACTAAGTCAACAAAAATAGGGTGATCTAGGAATGCTTATCTCCTTCTTTTTTATCATAGAAATAAAATGTTAAAGAATCTCAATTAATCTCTTACTTTCTTAAGATTCAGTAGATTATATTGGTCTTAATGAACATTAATCATCATCATCTATAAACAAGATTATATATATATATATATATATATATATATATATATATATATAATATTGAATAATCACTTTAACTTTGTAATAATACTAATTATACTAATTAAAAATAACATCAAGTTAATTTTTTTTTTTTTTTCTAAATAATGTTAATTAAAGCATAAAGTTAAGTTAATAGTGGATTCACTTTAACTTTATAATAATGGTATACTTAAAGATAAAAAGATAATTACAATTAAAGTATATGTTTGTTTTTTTATTAATATATGGATATTTTATTTGATTCTCTATGTTTTTGAAGACCTTATGTTTTTGACCAATTAAGATAGAATTATGTATTTTCAATTTTTCCTTTGTTTAGAATATTGTTAATTAAAAAATAAGTTAATTTAATAGTGGATAATCACTTTAACTTTGTAATAATATTAATTAAAATTAAAATTAAGGTATTTTTTTTTATGTTAATTAAAACCTGAAGTTAAGTTGCTTCAATTTTGTAATAATGTTTGTTAGTATTAGGAATTAGCTTGTTAAGTTGCTTCAATTTTGTAATAATGTTTGTTAGTATTAGGAATTAGCTTGTTTCTTTTGCAAATATTTTGGTATATTGTTTTATTTTATTTTTTTAATACTTTATTGTATGTAAAATTAATTTTTTAAATATAATTTTATATTTCAAAAAATATTAAAAAATTGTAAAGAAAGTTATTTATTTTAAAAAATATATAACTTAGGAAGAAAGGTAAAATATTTCAAAAATAAATCATAATTTTTAAGTTCAAAATTAAAGAAATTACATTATATCTTATTTTCCTCATTGAACTAAGTCTTTTCCTATGATTTAGTATCTAATGTATAAGAAGAGGCTAAATAGCATGGAAGATTAGAGGCTTCCTTAAATTGCTTCAAATACTAGCCATGAAACCATCTTCGAAACAAGTGGGGATGGCATAAGGATGCCTGATCTTAACAAGATCATTAAGGAATAAAGAAAAATATCATTTTGCAGAATAAGGATAATATTAAAAATATTATTACATCAAATTAAGGAGAAATTGTAGTGCAATAAAGAGTTTGGGGCAAAAATGAAAATAAGATATTACAAGAAGGTGATCAACCCAAAGCTTGAAAATCAGACATATCTCAATCTTAATTAGTATAAGGAGTAAAATAAGCATTGATAAAATAAGAACTAATTCTCATGAGATCCATTGGGAAACTAAGCATTGGCCAATGCCCACTACCCTATGGAATGAAAGAATTTTTCACATTTATGAAACTATGAGCTTCATAGTGAAACTATGCATTGGTCATTTCTCAAAACCCCATGGGATGAAATATTTTGTCACCTTTGTGACACTAAGAGGGCTGAAAAATGAAAAGCACTCTCTTATATTATTCTTCACATACATATTAGATCTAAATTTCATAATATTTGTAAGACTACCATAGTTATTAACTTTTTAACTAAGTAATACTATGATAATCTCTGGGCTCACTCCCTTAATCCTATTCAAACATAGAAATAACCTCTGAGAAAAGACCACTACTTGAGATGTTTTTGAGGAACCCCTTATAAAAATACCCCAGACATCTATTTCTAGCGGAGGTTCCGAGAGGAGGTTGGCAGGCAGAGGTTTTTGTGGATGTATTTCGTCCGGTGCTCTTATCACCGTAAAATGTATCAGTGCGTTCAACACGAGAGAGCACCGAAGCGGTTAAAACATTGGCACACCAGACACCGTGTGATCTGTTGTGCATGTTAACCCCTCCATTCAAATTTTCGGCCTACTGCCCCATATAAACCTTTCAAACCTGCTACCGTGGCCAAAAACCTCCGTATTCTGCTTGTCGTTACCCTTTCCGCCCAAAAAATACACTGTACAAAGGCTCAAAACCCATAATTAAAAATTTATCGGGCCTAGCCCCTGAGATCTCAGCCCCCTTGTTTTGATTCTCACATGACCCGGGTGCAAAACCGTGTGCCGGACAGGTAGGATCTTATCGTCAGAGATTTCGGGTGAAGTCAGAGCCGTCCGATCCAATAAAAATCAACAGCTCGCCATCAAATCATACGTGGTGGCCCCCGCGCCCAAAAACCGGCGGTTAATTCCGCACCGCCATTACTGGGCGAGCGGTATTTCCTGCGGAGCCAGCGATTCCATACGCTGGGTGACAAGTGTCCTCATGTACGGTGACTGAAACCGCTCATTTCGCGCGTTAAAAGTCAGATCAAAGACGTGCAACAGAATTAATGACCACCGTAAGATCTTAGAGCCTCCATCCAACGGCCGTGGTGCTCCGGAGATGCGCGCTGATTAACCAAGCTCTTGCCCTCCCCGCGCGTTAACCTCCAGAAGAATGTTGGGTAGCGGAATACTTTGCAATCGTCCGATCCTGCGCCCTCCATTCAACGGTGGATATTCTCCGAAGCTGCGAGCGCTTTAATCCCTGTCTATCGCGTCCATGGCCGACTATTTCATTGCCTCAATGCAATTGTAGCCGTGGATCTTACTCCAGGATTGAACGGCTCTGATTATTTGTATACACACTGGTTGACCAGGCCCGCCTCCACGTCGCTCATTCCGATTGACCTTTCGTACACCTCCGTGTCATCTATTTCCCCTTCTGCCATTTATATAAATATATTTCATTCACACGCCATATTTTAGCGTTTTTTGTTATAAACCTCCGTCAACCCATTCTTCATAGTTCCTCTGCGTTTTCATCTCCATCCTGTGTACCGCCACCATTGTTGTCACGACGCTTCGTAACACGGCCACCCTCATTGCATATCCATCACAGAGTCTGGTTTCTTTTAATGAGTTTGTGGATTTTTGCAGGTGTTTGGTGCTGAAGAACCATCGTAATCCGGGGTTTACATCACAGAGGACGAGTGCATGTCAAAGTTCTATTCAGCAGGTGCTGGATGATGAAGCAGAGATCTGAGAAAATATCGTTGACAAGACTTTTATTTAATGAAGCAAGGCTGAAATTTATCAAACCCCTCAGAGAAATTCAAAAGATAGACCCTGGTAGCTGAAGACATTAATTTCATAACAAATAATATCAATTAGAGAGCAAGAAATCAATAGGTTGGAACCCAGATTTCAATTATCGATTTAACATCCAGGAGGGCAATTCACAAAGTGCGAAAGAAATCGGATCCTCCGGGGTGCTCTTAAGTAGATTTTTCTCTCAGAAAAGTACAGAATGTTTCATATTTTATTCCTCATGTTTTGTCTCTAGAAAAATCTACTCCTACTGCATTTATTTTATGGAGCAACCACAGAGTACGTTCAGCACTACAGCGCCGTCAAGCAGTATGGGCAGGCATCTTTCCGCCATTTTGTTCAAATTAAGCAATTTAATGTTTTCACCTACCCTCATTCTCTATAGCTTTCTGTTTCTCTTATAAAAATGAGGAAGAAAGACATTGAAAGGGTTCCAGATTTCTATCAGAAAACTATGCAGTGAAAGGCTTGTGTATACATCTTGTAAAGTTTTTGTATGAAGGCTCAGAGCCTGTAGGGTCTCAGTGAGGAGGAGTGATATCTATAATGAGGATTCTGGTCTTTGGTATCCCACAGTATGTAATTTTCTCTTATGTGTTAATATAAAATCTCATTCCATTACATTTATCTTCTTGTATCATGTTCTAGAATGCGAGTGGCTCACTGGTCTTAAGTAAGGATTCATCCTAGTTGGTGCCCATACTTGGATTATTCAAGCGCTTTAAATAGGCCTAGTCATGATATATTGTTCCATGTTCATTTCATCCATATTTTCTGCTATATTAGTTACTTGAGGAGGGTGCTTTTAAAACGCCATTGTCATGTATGGATTCTTAGTTGTATAAGCCCATATGTGGTTTTGTTGTGTATCTGGGTATCAGCCTCATGCTAACTAGTATCTTCTTCATGTTTCTTCACTGCATCCACTTTCTGATATTTGATTTCTGTGGCATATTATTTGAACTGGCCCTCTTTGCAGTAAGTTGTCTCTTAACTGTCTGATGCATTTGTATTGGAGTTTTGCATGTTGTTCCTACATTATTCTTATCTTTGTATCAGCTTCTGAGAGAGTTTGGTTCCATTTAAACTAATTTCCTTGTTTAACAAGAGATAGCAGGAGAGCATTTGGATTGACACCCAAGCTATATTTCATGCTCTCTTGCTATGATAAGATGTCCTAGGCACTGGTCTATAGCAACTCTAGGCTGTCTCTAGGGTAGACAAAAATTGTCTGCAACATCTTTCTGGCGCCGCTGCCGGGGAGCGAATTCAAGAATATCAGTTTCCCTGGGCCTCGACAAATCATATTCACTCTCTAATCAGGTGAACAAAGAGAGTTGAAGAGTTGCGTATCTCTCACCTTGGCGACTCCACTACTTTTTATTTGATAAATCTATTGGTAGTCCTGGCTCCTCGAAAGCCACATTTGAGGTCAGATACGTCTCGATTTAGAATACACCTATGTCGAATCCGGACATATCCTCTAGCAAAACACGAATCCACGAGGTTAGGTAGATATTAATCCATCCTCTTCTTCTCAAGAAATTCCATTAAGAAAATTTAGAGCTCCCACGAAATGCGAATATTACCAATATCCAACCAATAACGAGCCTCAAAATTCAACTTTCCTTCACACTCATTTTACATCATTTCCCTTGTCCATTTTCTATACTTAAGCCAATTGATCAATAAATATAGTTAAAATTACTTCTAGAATGATTTACATGACTGACTTGCTAAGTTTTGTGATTTTTGCCATTGTAAAGCATTTTGACGGGAACTAGCTGCAGAATGCAGACATTCCGTAGCTAACCGGCGATTCTGCAGCTGCCTTCACGTTTGACTATGTTCCAGGTGGCCTCTCAGGAAAAACCGCATATGGGCATGATCCACGTCATGTCTACATGGTTCGTTGCTCGTCATGGAAGAAGAAATGGATTCTGGGTACGGTTATGCACGTGGGAAACACATTTATGAAGGAAGACTCCTACTAGGACTGTTTCAGTCCAGATGTCTTTTCTTCTTCACGCAGCCACTTCAAAGACTCCTAACGTGATTCGGATTAGGAAAGACATTGTTCCTAAATTGTTGTAATTATTGTTACGTGCATTTGCTTTATAAACTCTTGGGAGACCGAGAGCTATGTTAGAGATTTTATATTAGATTTGCTGCTAGATTTTGTTTAAACTCTGTGTTACGTCCTTGAAGACACAGAGTGTTATGTTCAAACTATTGCATCGTTAATGGAGCAGACAAAGTTATTTTGAAGGCGTGATTTAATTTGGAGTTGAATGCCGTCAAGTGGTAGAGGGCGCCTGCCTCTTGCACGGATTTTTTTTGCGTAAATTAGATAAGTTTTCCTAGCTGCCTTTATGTTTTGCATTTGAATTGGTAGTTGTTTTGTTTTAAGGTACTGTAGTCGTATTCATTCTAGCTCTTCCACAAGAAGACACTCTTCCAACAGATTATAATGATGAATGTTGAATGACTATGGTATTGTAGAATTAGGAGTTGAATTTATAGTTGTTTTAACTAGCTACTGTAGTTATATTCATTCCAGCTCTTCCACAAGAAGGCACTCTTCCAACAGATTATAATGATGAATGAAGAATAGCTATGGTACTGTAGGATTTAGTTATAGTTTTTGCTATTCACTATCACGGTTACACTTGTTCTAATCACTCTTCCACAAGAAGAAATTCTTCCAAGACATCCTTAAGAAGTTCAAGACATGACCGTGATAATGGATGATTTAGTTGTGTGTTTTTACTAAGTATCATCTCTGATCTCACTCTTAAACGCTTGCCCAAGACATCATAATGACGAGTAGGGTATGGATGTGATAACTTAGTTTTTTTCATTTGCTTTCAGTTCATTTGATTTCAATTGCATACAAGTACACAGTCAGAATTGTTCTACCTCTTCCAAAAGAAGGAACTCTTCCAAAATATCACTAATGATGAACAAACAGATTGTGTAACTTCATAGATTAATGCATGTTAGTACAGTTAGAACAACTCCGGAGTTTCATTTGCATTTAATTCATGTTCAGTTACTTTGTTTCAAGTTTGATGATGACTTATAGTTCAACATTGTTCTAGTTTAGTAGCATCTTAGGTTTATTCTTAGATTAACTCATTGCACTTGCATCTCATATTCACATTGTCATCATTTGCACAATAGATTACTTTAGTTGTTAGGATTCACAAGACAGCCTTCATTATTCACAAACATCTTTTTGTTCTGAAAACTACAAGTGATCCATAACCATAGGAACAGAAGATAACATCACTATAAGGTCTGAAATCTCTCTGCAATCTCCTCCTCATTTCATAAACAGAGCTCTTCCTCAAAAGAACTACTTTGAAAAGAAACCAAAAAAACTCGTTGAGTATGGGTTCTGTGACATTCAATTAAATTGCAGAATAGAACTAGGAATTAATCATAGAATAGAAGAGCTTAGGACAGAGTATTACATCATTAGTGTTTGACTGTTTAGTTAAAGGATTTGCATATTTAGTGATCATTTTTCAAGATTAGTTTGTGTCAGTTGTTTAAAAAGTCATTATCAAGCGAAACAAGCACCTAGGTACATATGGTACACTTCACTTCAGCAGTTTACAAATCCTGGTTGACAATTAAATGAGCTCAGTTTAGGAGACTAGATTGAGACCCAACATAGTCCACCCCGGGGAAGTGCAAGAACTAAGGTGAACTTTCATCCTACCCCTGAGGCTAAGGAAGTTAAAGAAGTTACAAAAGTAGCCCTTGTTAATCGTGAATTGTTTCCATCTACAACTCAGACTTCTGTACAGTACATTCCTATTGTTATCCATACTCCACTTCCTCCTCCTCCTCTTCCTCCATTTGTACATCAGATCGTTGTTGCAGCCCCACCTCCTCCAATGGCTAATGTTCCTGCATTCCTGTTGAAAAAATATGCTCCATTGGCCTTACCTCAAGTACTAAATGATATGCCACAGGATTATTTGAAGATCCTGCCTAGATTTAATGGAGAAAATGAGATTGATGCACAGAAACATCTTGAGGTCTTCTGTGCTTTTGCAGAAAACTTGAATGTTGAACATATGGATGTGGTCTTAAGATTGTTTGTTCAATCTTTGGATGGTGAGGCCAGAAAAAGGTTCAAGACCTTGGGAAACCGTTCAGTGACCACCTGGGATGACATGGAGAATATTTTTCTCAGGAAATGGGGAGAAAAGAAAGACCATGGATAGTGTCTTACTGAATTCAATACTCTTAAGAAGAAACATAATGAAGGAGTGTCAGAGTTTATCAAGATATTTAATAAGTTATATCTAAATCTCCCTGCTGATATGAAGCCACATCAGAATGCTGCCAAATTTGTTTTCATAGCAGCATTTGACTCAGATTTTGGATTCTCTCTAAGGGAAAGAAAACCTGCTACCTTAGATGATGCTCAGTCAGATGCTCTTGAGCTGGAAGCAAACTTTGCTTCCACTGGGAAATTAAAAGGAAAAGCTGAACAGGAAACTAGGAGAAGAGGTAAGGAAGAGGTCTCTACCTCCAATCAAGCCAAGGACGTAGACAGAATTGAAGAAATGAGCAAAATGATCAAAAATCTGTCTAATAAGCTGGGTAAGCTAGAATTGGAGACCAAGAATACAGCTCCCAAGAATTTTTATAATGCTCCAAACAGAGGTTATAATCCTCAGTATAAGAGACCACCATTGTAAATATTGCCAAGGGAAGCAAAGGAGCAACAAGATCAGGTACCACATCCCTTGTACCTGGAAGGCCCAGCAGATGACTCCACTAAAGATGCTGCTTATGAATTAGAAGATTCAAATCTTTCTTTCTCAAACAATGATGAAATGGAATGCCCATTGCAAGAAGAAGAAGAAGAAGCAGAGATTGATCATTATTGTAAGCAATTTGCTGATTTCATGCAAGCACAATTCAATGTAAAATATGATCTCAGATCTTCAAGGAAGAGGACCCGAATTCAAGACCAAGAAGAAGAGCCACCGCAGAATAATGCACCTGCTCAGAAGGAGTCAGCAACAAAGAGAAACACAGATAAAGGTAAGAGTCCTCTAAATACTCCCTTGCAACCTAATGACCATATTCCTTCTTCTTCAAAAGTAGTCAGTCCTCCTAATGATGAATCTGTGTCAAAAGAAATTAAATTTTCAGCTGAAAATAAAGAGTCAAAAGAATTTGTGATAGAAAAGCCCCCTCCTGCTTTTAGTTTGCAAAAAGAACTTGAGAAAAATAAAATTCCAGTCCCCTTGACCAAGCTGCTAAAACAACCTGCATATCAGTCTCAAGTTACTTCTTTTATGCTCCCTCCTGAAATATCAATTGTGCCTGATAGTTTAAACCTTCAAGAAGAAAGACCCATGGTAGTATTTGGCCCACATGTTGAGGAAGTAGATCCTTCTACTCCTCCTTTTTATGTGTCTCTAGTTATTCATGACCTGCTGTTACACAATTGTATGTTAGATTCTGGGGCTTCCCATAATCTTATGCCTCTATCCGTCATGGAACAACTAGGACTGCAAATCACACGCCCATATAAAGACCTTTATTCATTTGACTCCAAAAGAGTCAAATGCTTGGGGATGATTAAAGATTTAGTGGTCAATTTGGCCCAAATTCCAGCAAAGAGTGTGGTCATGGACATTGTGGTGGCTGATATCCTAGCCCGCTTTGGCATGTTGCTGTCAAGGTCCTGGGGTACAAAAATTGGTGGGTCAATTAAGCTGGATTTAACATATGCTACTATCCCAGTCTTTGGTGGCCAGGAGAGGAGATTATATAGAGAAACCAAATTTGTCAAGGTAGTTACTAAGGCTAATAACTCTGAAAATTCACCCGTCTATAGTAAAGAAGGAGATTTTTCATGCTTTATGCTAGAAGAAGATCAAAATTATGTGCATGAATCCTCCTTCAAAATTAAGGATGAGCAGCCTTCAGAAAATCATGAAGCTAGAATCTGGACTTTACATTTTGATGGGGCAAATTCAAGAGAAGGCAATGGAGCTGGGGTGTTATTAATTTCTCCAACAGGCAAATGGGTCCCACTATCCTTCAAATTGGAATATGAGGGTACCAATAATATAGCTGAATATGAAGCACTTTTGTTGGGATTGCAGACAGCTAGAAACATGGGCATCCAAAGTCTAAAATTCATGGGAGACTCTGAGCTGGTAGTGAAACAAGTCCGAAATCAATGCCAAACCAAGCATCCTCGGCTGAGAGCATACAGAAATGAAGTTTGGGACATGATGGAAAATTTCTTCTCAGCATTCAATATATAGTTCATGCCCCAGGAGCAGAATAGAATGGCAGACTCTCTTGTTGTGGCTGCAAGTACATTCCGTCCTCCTCAGAACCCACTTTTGAGATATGAAATTGAGATGCGTTATAGACCATCAATCCCAGATAATATTAAGCACTGGCAGGTATTTTAAGATGAGGAACAGATGAAGAGATTCTTGGAGACAGTGGGAGAATTCTCCAATATGGAGATTGATTATAATGAAGAAGAGGAAGCTGAAAATGTTGTAGAAAACAAATGGGAAGAAAAAATAGCAGGCAATAAAGTGATGCAGCTAAAAGGAAATATCATACCTAGAGGACTGGTGCCTCTAGAAAGATTGTTTGATAAAAACGATGTTCCATTGCAACACAATAAAACAGTAGAAGAAGAACAAGTGGAAGATTTAAATCTGGGCACTGATGCTAATCCCAAAATTGTCAAATTATCCAAAAAGGTCCCAGAAGAATATAAAGAGAAATATCTTAAATTATTTCAGTTATATAAGGATGTATTTGCATGGTCTTATCAAGACCTTAAAACTTTTGATGTTGATATAATGCAGCATAAAATTCCTTTGAGGGAAGATGCAAAGCCTTATAAGCAGAAGCTCAGGCAGATAAATCCTCTGTTGCTTCCCTCTATTGAAAAAGAAATCAAGAAGCTGCTGAAGGCCAAAATAATTATGCCATTGAGATAATTAGAATGGGTGGCAAATCTTGTTCCTGTTCGGAAGAAGAATGGAGAAATAAGGTTGTGTGTAGATTTCAGAAACTTAAATAGAGCATCTTTAAAATATAATTACCCATTGCCCAAGATGGACCACATTTTGCAGAAAGTGGTCAGAGCCTCCAGAATGTCAATGATGGATGGGTTTTCTGGTTATAATTAGGTAGCTGTGTTCCCAGAGGATCAGAAGAAAACTGCATTTACAACACCATGGGGAACATTTATGTATGCCAGGATGCCATTTGGGCTAATTAATGCAGGAGCTACTTTTCAGAGGGAAATGGACATAGCTTTGTTGGAGAGCAGGACAAGTTTCTGGTGGTATATCTGGATGATATCACAGTATTTTCAAAGGATGATACTGAACACATTCAGCACTTGCAGAGAACCTTTGAAAAATGCAGAAGGTACGATCTTTCCCTCAATCCTCAAAAAATTTTATTTGCATTAGATGAGGGAAAACTCTTAGGGCACATTGTAACTAAAGATGGTGTGAAAATAGACCCTAAGAGAGTTGAAGTTATAAACAATATTCCTTTACCCATGAATAAGAAGGAAGCGCAGGTGTTTCTAGGCCAAATCAATTTCCTGAGAAGGTTTATTCCTAACTATGCTGAGATAGTTAGGCATATAACTGATATGTTGAAAAAGAATAATGAAGTAAAATGGTCTCAAGAATCTAGAGATGCATTCACCAGAATAAAACAAGCATTTGCTGAAGCTCCTGTGCTAGCCGGGCCTGATTATACAAAGCCATTTATGATCTTTTCATTTGCCTCACATCATACTGTAGCTGGAGTCTTGTTGCAGAAAAATGAAGATGGATATGAGCAGCCAATAGCCTTTTTCAGTCAGGTATTGCATGATGCAGAATTGAAATATAACATACTAGAAAACAGGCATATGCCCTGGTGAAGTCTCTCAAAGCCTTTATAACATATGTTTTGCAATCCCACATTACTACATATGTTCCTACAGCAGCTGTCAAAGATATCCTCGTTCAAGGAGATAGTGAAGGCAAAAGAGGAAGGTGGATTGCAAAAATACAAGAATATGATCTAGACATAAGACCCACTAAGCTGGTTAAAGGACAAGGGTTAGCCAAAATTTTGTCTGAATCAAATCATCAGGCTCTAGGTATAAATTTGACCATGACAGCGAATGAAGAGTTTGAGAAAGGAGAAGAGTAGCATGGACCAAAGATGGCCACTCAAAAGATACACATAAAATATCTCACCAGTCCTTGGTACAAAGAAATAGTTGAATATCTTTTAACACTCAGCTGTCCACCTAGCTGTGATAAATCAAAATACAGGGCTTTGAGGTTGAGATCACAAAAGTATATAGTTGCCAATGGTCAGTTATATTGGAGAGATCCTTCAGGTATATTACTGTTATGCCTCACAGAAAATAAAGTGGAGAATATAATGATAGAATTTAATGAAGGAATCTATGGAGAACATTACAGCTAGAGAGCTACAGCTCATAAAGTTCTGAAGGCTGGTTTCTATTGGCCAAAATTATTTGGAGATGTTTTTAATTGGGTTAGAGCATGTGATAAGTGTCAAAAATTTGCTGAGAGACAAAAGCTGCCTGCTCTGCCCCTAATCCCAGTTCATGTAAATGAACCATTCCAGCAATGGGGATTAGATTTTATTGGAGAAATACATCCCCCTTCAAGTGGCCAACACAAATGGATATTAACAGCTACAGATTACTTTACAAGGTGGGTGGAAGCCATACCTGCAAGGAATGCTACAGATGTTGTAATCATCAAATTCATGGAAGAGAACATCATATCCAGGTTTGGCTGTCCAACTAGAATTGTAACTGATAATGCACAGGCCTTCAAGTCCAATAAATTTGTAAATCTATGCCAGCAGTATAATATTGCATTAAATCACTCCACAGCTTACTATCCACAGGGGAATGGCTTGGCAGAATCTTCCAACAAAAATCTGGTGAGGGCCTTGAAGAAGACAATTAATGAGAATCAAAAGAATTGGGATTCCCAATTGAAATTTGCTCTGTGGGCGAATAGAGTAACTAGCAAGAGAGAAACTGAGAAATCTCCTTATGAACTAGTATATGGGTGAGCAGCTGTGTTTCCTGTGCAATTGGCTTTGCCAGTGGCACGTTTCATGCATGAAAATTAGGAGGAACCAGATGACATGGTCAGAAGAATTAACCAACTCGTAGAATTGGAGGAAACACGGAGCTAAGTGAATCAGAGATTAGCGGAATATCAGGAGAAAATGAAAAACATCTTTGATCAGCATGCAAAAGACAGGAAATTTCAAATTGGTGATCTGGTTCTCAGATGGGATATCCGAAGGGCCGGAAAGGGCAAACATGCTAAATTCGATCCACTTTGGTTTGGTCCATTTAAAATTGTGGAGCTGAAAGGTAATAACACGTTCATATTGGAAAATCTAGAGGGTGATCTCCTTGACTCTCCTGTAAATGGACAATTTCTCAAGCCATACTTTCAATTTTGATTCGGGCAGAGTATGCCTGTTGTATTATATTGTATATAGACTTTGTTTCAGTTTTTATTTTAATAAGGGATGTGTGCTAATGAGTTTTGAAGAAAAAGCAAAAGGTCTGAAGAGCGGAATCTACATACAAGATGATCAAGGGTCTGCAAGTTCTCGACATGTCCAAGGATGAACATGCCGTCCCCAGATGGAGCCGATGTTGTGCATGTCAACCCCTCCATTCAAATTTTTGGCCTACCGCCCCATATAAACCTTTCAAACCTGCTACCGTGGCCGAAAACCTCCGTATTCTGCTTGTCGTTACCCTTTCCGCCCAAAAAATACACTGTACAAAGGCTCAAAACCCATAATTAAAAATTTATCGGGCCTAGCCCCTGAGATCTCAGCCCCCTTGTTTTGATTCTCACATGACCCGGGCGCAAAACTGTGTGCCGGACAGGTAGGAGCTTATCGTCAGAGATTTCGGGTGAAGTCAAAGCTGTCCGATCCAATAAAAATCAACGGCTCGCAATCAAATCATACGTGGTGGCCCCCGCGCCCGAAAACAGGCGGTTAATTCCGCACCGCCATTGCTGGGCGAGCGGTATTTCCTGCAGACTCAGCGATTACATACGCTGGGTGACAAGTGTCCTCATGTACGGTGACTGAAACTGCTCATTTCGCGCGTTAAAAGTCAGATCAAAGACGTGCAGCAGAATTAATGACCACCGTCATATCTTAGAGCCTCCATCCAACGGCCGTGGTGCTCCGGAGATGCGCGCTGATTAACCAAGCTCTCGACCTCCCCGCGTGTTAACCTCCGAACGAAAGTCGGGTAGCGGAATACTTTGCAACCGTCCAATCCTGTGCCCTCCATCCAACGGTGGATATTCTCCGAAGCTGCGAGCGCTTTAATCCCTGTCTATCGCGTCCATGGCCCACTGTTTCATTGCCTCAATGCAATTGTAGCCATGGATCTTACTCTAGGATTGAACGGCTCTGATTATTTGTATACACACTGGTTGACCAGGCCTGCCTCCACGTCGCTCATTCCGATTGACCTTTCGTACACCTACATGTCATCTATTTCCCCTTCCGCCATTTATATAAATATATTTCATTCACATGCCATATTTTAGCGTTTTGTGTTATAAACCTCCGTCAACCAATTCTTCACAGTTCCTCTGCGTTTTCATCACCATCCTGTGTACCGCCACCATTTTTGTCACGACACTTCGTCACACGGCCACCCTCATTGCATATCCATCACAGATTTTGGTTTCTTTTAATGAGTTTGTGGATTTTTGCAGGTGTTTGGTGCTGAAGAACCATCGTAATCTGGGGTTTACATCACAGAGGACGAGTGCATTTCAAAGTTCTATTCAACAGGTGCTGGATGATGAAGCAGAGATCCGAGAAAATATCGTTGACAAGACTTTTATTTAATGAAGCAAGGCTGAAATTTATCAAACCCCTCAGAGCAATTCAAAAGATAGACCCTGGTAGCTGAAGACATTAATTTCATAACAAATAATATCAATTAGAGAGCAAGGAATTCAATGGTTGGAACCAGAGATTTCAAAAGTCGATTTAACATCCAGAAGGCTCGAGTACAAGTGCAAAGAAATCAGATCCTCCAGGGTGCTCTTCAATAGATTTTTCTCTCAGAAAAGTACAGAATGTTTCATATTTTATTCCTCATGTTTTGTCTCCAAAAAAATCTACTCCTACTGCATTTATTTTATGGAGCAACCATAGAGTACGTTCAGCACTACAACGTTGTCAAGCAGTATGGGTAGGCATATTTCTGCCATTTTGTTCAAATTAAGCAATTTAATGTTTTCACCTACCCTCATTCTCTAGAGCTTTCTGTTTCTCTTATAAAAATGAGGAAGAAAGACATTGAAAGGGTTCGAGATTTCTATCAGAAAACTGTGCAGTGAAAGGCTTGTGTATACATCTTTTAAAGTTTCTGTATGAAGGCTCAGAGCCCGTAGGGTCTCAGTGAGGAGGAGTGATATCTGTAATGAGGATTCTGGTCTTTGGTATCCCACAGTATGTAATTTTCTCTTATGTGTTAATATAAAATCTCATTCCATTACATTTATCTTCTTGTATCATGTTCTAGAATGCGAGTGGCTCACTGGCCTTAAGTAAGGATTCATCCTTGTTGGTGCCCATACTTGGATTAGTCAAGCACTTTAAATAGGCCTAGTCATGATATACTGTTCCATGTTCATGTCATTCATATTTTTTGCTATATTAGTTACTTGAGGAGGGTGCTTTTAAAACGCCATTTTCATGTATGGATTCTTAGTTGGATAAGCCCATATGTGGTTCTGTTGTGTATCTGGGTATCAACCTCATGCTAACTAGTATCTTCTTCATGTTTCTTCACTACATCCACTTTCTGATATTTGATTTCTGTGGTATATTATTTGAACTAGCCCTCTTTGCAGTAAGCTTTCTCTTAACTGTCTGATGTGTTTGTATTGGAGTTTTGCATGTTGTTCCTACATTATTCTTATCTTTGTATCAGCTTCTGAGAGAGTTTGGTTCCATTTAAACTAATTTCCTTGTTTAACAAGAGATAGCAGGAGAACATTTGGATTGACACCCAAGCTATATTTCATGCTCCCTTGCTATGATAAGATGTCCTAGGCAATGGTCTATGGAAACTCTAGACTGTCTCTAGGGTAGACAAGAATTGTCTACAACTTGATCCATACACACCTGCCCGGTGTGTTGTATGTCTGTAGCGCACCGGTACTTTACATAACTTCCGCATCGGCACCTCATAAAAAACGCGTGAAAACTGAAACCGCCTGGATCACCCTTAAACGCACCGGGTCGCCAACGCACTGGGCCGCCCTGAAATCCCCATGCACTAGCACAGGGTTAAATAAATAAAAAATTATGGAAAAAAAACCACACAAAACATAGGCACACCGGGAACCGTGCGCTCCTAACACACTCACCCGGTGCATCATATTCCTGTACAAAACTGGTTCCTTACATCTCTACCACACCGATGCTTCCGAAAACGTGTGCAAAAATAGAAACCACCCGGTGTGGAATAAATAAAACACACCGTGGCGCCCATAAACCCCGCGCAATGGCAGATGGTTAAATAAAAAAAATTACGGCCAAAAAACCGCACAAAACATTGGCACACCGGAAACCGTGCGCTCCGTACACACCCGCTCGGTGCCTTTAATTAAGGAACCACATCGGTGCGTGTCAAATCGTCAGCACCAATGCCTCATAAAAGTGCACAGAACAGAAACTTCCTGGGGCGGAATGACAGAAACGCACCAGGGTCCCCATAAACGCCGCGCACCGGAAAAGGGTTAAATAGAAAAACAATTACGACCAAAAAACCGCACAAATCATTAGCTCACCGGACACCATGCCCGATGCATCATATTAATATAGAACACTGGTGCATTATAGACACGCTGCATTGGTGCCTCATAAAAGCACGCAAAAACAGAAATCACCCGGGGCCGCATACTGCAAATGCACCGGTACGCCAATAAAATCCCCACGCACCAAAATAGGGTTAAATAAAAAAAATTATGGCCAAAAAACTGCATTTTTCACTTTTGTCAATGCTATAGATTTTTTAAGCACCGATTCAAGTTATCCTTGTTTGAGCTGCCCTAACATCCGTGCTCCCATTGCACTTATTACACACACTGCTGTTGTGCATCACCACCAATCTCCAACTTGAATTTTATAAAACAGTGGACAAATTTTCTTTTGAAAATTCTACAGCCAATATGCCTCATCGACAGGTAAATGTACAGGTATTTTTCTTGTTTTTCCATAATTAAACCTGTTAGTGGATTATAATTTCAAAAAGCCCTAAAATTAACCATTAAAAACAAAAATTATTGTCGCGCGGTGCGCTTGAGCCTTTCAGCTCGCACCGGTTTGTGGTGTTGCCTGTAAATTTATAGGTCATACCGCAACCGGTGCTAATGGTATTTGCATTGGTTCTAGGGTGGTACCACGAGGCACAGTGTTATTTTAAAAAATTTTAAAAAGTGTGGTGCGGTCATTTTCTAGGCCGCACCGTTGACAATGTGGTATCGCGGCAACTCGATGCGTTGACGGAATTATCCGTTCTGGGGCACGTAATGTTGTTAGTGCACCGCATACCGCAATTCAACATTGTCAATGGTTCGGCCTGGTAAACCAGTGCTAAGGGTATTCGCACCGGTTCAGGGATGGTACCAAAGGTGCACTGTGCTATTTTAAATTTCTTTAAAAAGAGCAGTGTGGTCGGTTACCTAGCCGCACCATTGACCTAGTTGAATAGTGGTGATGCGGTGCATTGATCAAAATAACTGCCCCGGGATGACTATTTTTGTTAGTGCATGGCTTACCGTATTTGGCCTGCGTCTACGATGCGGCCTTCTAAAAAACCGCACCAACGACTATGTATGGTGGCAGGAGGGCGGTGCGCTGACTTAGCTATATGCCCTAGGGCATATGGTGTATTCAGTGCACCTCCCTCCTAACACCACACATAGTGAATGGTGCACTAAAAACATTTTCTGGAGCAGCGCCCCCCGTGCGCTGACTATCATTAGGTGCACTGTATCCAGTGCGCTCTGTTGAAAGACGCATCGGGACTAGTGCGTGACTGTGTTTTTGGCGCACTGACTATTGTTTTATTTATTTTTCAAAAAATATTTATATATGTATATTTATAAATACGTGTCATTTAATAAAAAAATTGTTCAGAGACATGAATGGAGAGAAGAGGGGCAACAACAACAACAATAGGCGGAACAGTATAACATGGTTCACCTGTGGGAGGCAAGAGAGAGGGAGAGAGATGCGTACCCTCGCCCTATTACAACAGCGACGCAGGGGCTCTTAAAGCAAGTCGGCCTCCTCACGTTCTATTAGGAGGCTACTTCCCTAAAGTCCCATAGTTTTTTTTTTATACATCTTATCCAAAGGTGGAATGCCCAGCGACAGGCTTTCCGGGTTGGTATCAACTAGTGGTACACACCCACTGAGGAGGATGTATATTTTATTATAGGGATATCGAGGGGAGGGGTGGATTTTCCCTCGTTCCCTGAGGTTCCAGCTGGCTGTGTGGTAGGGAGTCAGTCAGTTTACTCCCAGAGATACATTGGAGCAAATTTAGTATCTCCTACACATTTTCAGGTCGCTGCAGGGTAGTTACGTATTGGTGCGTTTGGTCGTGAGGAGGTCCAATGTCTCTCACTTATCATTTCGACCATTTCGCACAACACCAGTGACAGGTAACGCATTAGTTGCTCGATTTTATATTATGTTGATTCTTTACTACAATAGCCACAACTTGTCAGGTGGTCTGCCAATTTTTTTGCGGCAGTTCTGTACAACATTAAATAGATGCCATGCTCATGCACAAGGGAGGGTCAACTTCCCTTTTTCTTTAGAGATTTTTTGTTTATTTTTTGAGAGGTTTCCATAGACAAGGCCTAATTTTCTTTGGCAACATCGTAGGCCGATTTCTGAGGCACATATGCACATGTGGGGGCAGATGATGCCCAAGAGGGAGGAGACTCTTTTTCCAGTGAGGATATCAGATGATGCATTGGAGTTTTTAGCCAGTGTTGATGAGTATCCCTTTATTATGGTCTTTTGTCCTTATGCGGGGTTGGATTAGCGAGGTTGTGCCAACATCCTCTTCACAGCTAATGAGCTGCCAGATGATAGAGCTAATATTACTGTTTTATTTCAATTTTTTCTAACATGTTCTTTAACTTGTTTTTATTAAATTGTGTAATGAACTTGTCTAATTATTGTTGTGTACTTGTATATATTTTGCAGACATTGGATATTTTGATGGCGAGGACATGCCGCCACCACCACCTGATCCAGGTGTGGATCTTGATGACGATGAGGGCATGCTAGATGCCGAGGATCATCAGGAGGCCGGTGTAGATCAGAGACCTACTCCTGCTGGTGCGCCGGTGCACGGTCAACTTAGTGATGCTAGATACAAGATGGAGTTGGGCGACCAACTCATTGCATTGATTTTTGAGGCGAGCATCAGGGCCACTCATTACAGAGACATAGAGGCCGATGATAGGCTATTACAGATGTGGAGAGGCATGCCGCGTGACATGTACAACCTGATGTGGCATGTCATGGGAGTTATGACAGCTTTTACGCGACTGATGAGGACTGTTTCACGTTACAATCGAGTTGCAACATGTGATGGACAGTCTATGAGGTGCAGTGTACCATCATCTCATGATTGTTCACCTCGCGCCACGCCAGATGAGCATGAGCCTCCACTAGCATCTAGCAGCAGTCATCATGGAGATGAGGTTGGACCATCAGCCACTAATACTGATATTGATGTTGTACTACCACCAACGGATCCATGACATTTATATTATAGCTGTATATTTTTAAAATTATATATATATATATATATATATATATATATGGTCCATGTATTTTATGTTCATGTTGCAGTTGTAATTAATTTACATGTTGGTGATCATCATGATGTGTATGTTGTTAGGTCATGTTAGATATGTTCATTTAATGTGAAACTTGCAGATAGATGTGTATATGATAGCATGAGTTATTTGACATGAGATGTATATTTGATGTTTGTGTTGTGATGATGTTAATATATAATGTTAATTGTGTTTTGTTAGATGATCATGATCACGATGATGCAGTTAGTGATTTTGAATGTGTTTTTTAGTCAAATATGATGTTTGTATGATGGTTATCATGAGCGTTATGTTTATTAACTAATTTAATACCAAATGATCATGATATTGTAAAATTTTAATATTTTCAATTCTAATTGTATTTAAAATTCTAAAATTGTAATTGTAATGGTATATATGTAAATTTGTAAATTTGTAATTGTAATTGTAATTTTTAAATTTGTAAAATTGTAATTGTAATTGTAATTTTTTAATTTGTAAAATTGTAATTGTATATATGTAAAATTCTAAAATTGTAGTTGTAATTTTAATTGTATGTGAAATTGTAAAATTGTAATTGTAATTCTAATTCTAATTATAATTGTAATTGTATGTAAAATATTTGTAAAATTTTAATTGTATTAATGTGAAATGAATTTATTAAAATTTTAAATTTTAAATAATTGTAAAATAATAAATCTATAATAATATGATTTATTGTAACAAAATAAAGTTTAGAAAATAAAGCAAATAAATTCATGTACTTTTGAATTATCATTATTTTATTATGATCTTAGATACAAAAAAAGAATTAATTTATATAGTACGCTATTGTTTTTGAGATCAACATAATTGCAAATTATGAAGTGAATTATTGATTTTAACATTAACACAATGAAAATTACCAATTAATTCAAAATACATATTATATTAATATTTCGAAAAACCCTCCTGGATGCAGGTGTTCGCATCGAATGACTTGGGTGATGTGCTATGGAGCAGCACGTGGCCAGGCCACATGGCCACCGCCATGCCAGCCCACAGGTCCCCCCGTGCATTAAACTCTCTCTGCCGGCACGTTACAGATCATTCAATACTCTGCTACAGTCGAGGTATTTGCTTGGGTTTCAAAATGCTGCCTGAATGCACCCTTCGGCCCTCTACTCTCACCCCATATTTCTCTGCGGCACTACACTCTACCCCTGCAAACTTCATGCTGACCTGTGTCCATCCTCCACACGGTGGTTGCTCTTTGGCAGCTGCTGGCCCATACGCTCGCGCAGCCTCTGGAAGAAACGGCACACGATGTGGTTGTCTTGGTCACTGGTATAACTCCCACTGCTCTCACAGTCCTTTCTACTTGCTTCATTCTTCTACTACTCTCAGTCTGCCTCCGCACACCAATTCTTGGCTCTCCCACGCCCTTTCATCCTTCTCCGCCACTAATTGCCTCAAGCGCTCAAGCCTTGCAAGCATGCCTTGCTTGCGGTAGCGAATGCGCTGCAGAAGAGGGGTTAACAGAGGTAGAGTGATGCGAGTCATCTCCTCCTCTTCCCCTTGCACCTCTTCTTCCTCTTTCGCTCACTCGGAAGGCAAGTATCCAGATACACGTAGTGGAAGAGGTTGTCTTCCCCCTGAGGCTTGTCATCCTCCCTCTGCTCCTGCCAGCACCCAATTTTAGTTCCAATGCACCACCCTCATTCCTCTCGTTGTAGCAACTATTTCCATCTCCTTCCATGAAGTCCCGAGAGCTGAACAATTCCCCTATCAGCCCCCTCCGCCTTCCAGTCATTTTGGGTGCCTTGAGTCCTCGAAAGTTGTGACGACCCCGCAAGCTTCACCCATGCATTCCTACAACTCGCATAGTGACAGCGGCTCCAAGCCTCACCATCAGAAGCAGATGCAGGTCGACAGCGGCTCTGAGTTCCACCAACAGAAGCTGATGCAGGTTGAAGGCTAGGATGCTGATGCTGCGGTCCCTCAGCCAGAAGCTACTGATTCCCAGCTTGTCGAGAATGATGAACACAGGTGTTTGATTGTTGAAGAACCTCCTCCAGTCACTCCGGATGCGCAAATTACCAAGTCTCCCTAGGTCCTGGACCTACAGTTTTACAGTTTGGTTTTTGTTCTTGTTTGCTCGAAATACATTGACTCATGGTTCACTTTGCTAGTTTCCTCTTCGAGGCAACACCACATACTCTACCTGGGCTGGTTTCCCCTTATGGGCAGCTCCAGTTTTGAATTTTTTGCTATTTTGTTGTTACTGTGGCTAGCTCATATGCCCACCGCGCTAAGGCCATAGCCTCCTTGTACATTTTGTCTCATTATCAATAGAATTTAGCCTTATTTACAAAAAAAAATATTTCGAAAAACCCATCTTAAAAAGTATAAATATTGATGAAATAACACATGTCCCATATCACTCTTGGTTCTCATGATCACCCTCATTATCTTCTACCTCACATGGCATGATAACACTATTGTTCTCAAAAATATGTTTTGATCTAGGGTCATGTGTCAATACGAACCACCAATCTCTATCCAACACATCTGGGTAAAAAAACGCATGATTGCAGTGTTTAGGGAAAACATAGGGCTCCTTAGCTTCATCTCACATATTTCTAGAGTTGATACATATAAACCTACTATCGCGATCTTCCTTTACATTATTTCGATCAAAGGTGTCCCACCACTTGCACCTAAAAATAACACATTGGAAAGAAGAAAAATCCACTTCAATGATCTCTTGTATATTTTTGATGTAACCTAACGTCTCTCGTACTAGATTTTGATCATGGTCGCTAGATCGACTAGATTGATCAAACTCGACTTCCACTCCAAAGTCTTGTGTGATGTTTCCAGCATCGGCATTTTCTGTGAGAAAATGGTGTCCATATGCCCACATAGATGGGAACAAATGCACCTACTATAAAAAATCTAAAAAAATGATAGTGTCATGTGTCTTATAAATAATAATCCAACAGTTAAAATATGAAATGTAGATGTCTTAATATAAGTTTCAAATTTACATCAAATTAAAAATATTATTATCGAGTTGCTGCACCCAATCCCTACATTTCGCGCATCCTCTTCAGCACACGGGTAACGATCGGTAGCACCGTATTTCTCTCTGACTTGGTCAGCAACCCAAATGTTGAGGCATATTTTTGGCATATTTTCTTATAAATAATCAAGATAAGGCACACTTCTACCATTCAAACGTCTGAATTCTTTCTTGTCACTACCCCATTTCATCCTGTTTTTTTCGTACAATGCGACCCACAGTTGTGTCACTTCAAAATTGTAAAAAATGAATTTATTGATTGCTTCAACTTCTGCATTCGTTGATGAAATAAAACCAACATTATATAGTACTTAGAGATCAAAATATACATTATATTTAGGTTCAACATGAATATTAATTACTTTTTGTAAATTTGAAAAATTATAATTCGCTTACTCTTTATCAAGCGCTTTGTTCCACTCGTTTGGAGCAACTCTCCTTCTCTTTTGTCTTCATCCATTTCATCGTCCTAAATCACCACACCTGGTTTGTTTTCGATCTGCTTGATGTACTCACTGGCATAATAGAAAGACTCATACGATATGTACCCCTCTGCCATAGACCCCTCGGGTTTTTCCCTTTGTCAAACAAAACCTTTCAATTTCTTCATGTACCTCTCTAAGAAGAACATCCAACAACAAGAAACAACCCCAACTAATTCAACCTCATCTACCAGGTGGATTAGAAGATGAACCTGTAAGTCCATGAAGCTTGTTGGAAGTTCCTTCTCAAACATAAAAACAATCTCAACTATCTCTTGACGCCACCGTGGAATGATAGCCACATGAATCTCCTTTGACATGATCCAACGTACAAACGTAGATAATTTAGATATGGCACGTCCTAGGTCTTGAGGGAATTTATGTTTCACACACTCACACATGAACAAAGGATAATGACACTGTAAAGTTATAAACACGTGAAATAATATACAAATTTAGTTATGTTTTATGATCCCCGCATGGGATAAAATTTATTAATATAACCAATAATAAAATCATGCTTTTGACATTATACGTACTCTTAGAAGATTCAAATTTTCATGCGATTTCAACCCCGACAAATGGTCATCCATAGTGAAGCAACACCGTAGTGAAGACCTGTATGAAGTTGGGACCCTCACATCCATTATAACTTCCTTTGCTAAAGATATAGCATCATTTTTTTAAATCCATGGGACATCACCTTCTTTGAAAAAACATGAATTAGAGGGACTAGCACCTGCCTCTGATCAAGTACTTTCTAATCATCTTGGCCAATGTTTCTTTTTAGTTTTTGAAGTATTAAGATCTTTCCTAACAGCCATTGTGTCACTTTGTTTCAATGATATGTGCCTCCATAAATAAGATGAAACATTTTTAAATATATGCATGGGATCTAATAAGTGGGCAATCTTAAGATGCTCCCAATATGGGAGGTCATAAAATATGGATTTCCTTTTCATCGAAATGGGAAATTTCTCAACATAGGTGTCAAAGAAATTTGGATGATCGAACAGAGGTTCCCCATTTGATTCGAACATTTATATGAACTCCTTCTCCTTATCACTCTCATATGCTCTAAGCCATTCAGCTGGTGTCATTATTGGAGGCCTTTGGGTTCTCTCTTGTTTACCATCGAAAGCGGATGCTGCTCTTCTGTAAGGGTTTTCTTCTGGTAGGAATACCCTGGAGCAATATTACACTGACTTTCATAAGTCCTTGGACAATCTAGCTTTTAGAGAAGGTCCACAACATTTACGTCCAAAATACCCTTTTTTTATAAGACCCGTGAGATTATATTTGTATACATTAATTAATATGCATGGCACGTTAAAAAATATCACGAAGATCAGAACAAATATTAAAACGAATTAAATAACTAATATGTGAAAGAATATTGTTACATATATAAACACATCAATAAATTAAACATGTAATTTTCCAGAGCAAACTCCTAAGCCTGGATAATCATGTGTCATGTAAGCACATATGCCATACAACGTAAGACTCCTCTCTATTAAAATGGGTCTTGATACATCGTATACATTTATCCCATCCTATAATTCCTTCAATTCATCTACTGGTGGTTGTAAGTAGACATCCATATTCTTCACTTGTCTTCTACCAAGGACTATGAGAGCCAACATAAGATTTTCATTCTTCACGGAAAACCATGGGGGGATATCGTTCTTGATCACTACTACAGGCCGAACATAATCGTTGGTGTTCTGGAGGGAATATAGGTTGATGCCATTGATGGCTATGCTGAGTCGTAGACTTCGTACTTCATCCTTGAATTTTTCAGGCCATGTATCCTCTATATGCTTCATGGATATTGAATCAGTTGGGATTCACATAACTCCCAACTCACTTCTGTGTCAGGCATGACATCCCTGCAACATAGCTAATTCTTTGCAATGAAAGAGCCTTTGAATCCTTGGGATTATAGGCATGTGCCTCAATATCTTAAAAGGAGGACCAGTAGGTGATTTACCCTTTTTTTTTTATTTATCATACCTGTCATGCCCACATTTCGGACACATCTCTTTATTTGCATATTCTCCTCTATATATAATACCATCACTTGGACATGCACGATATGGTATGTACTCAACACCCAAAATTTTCAACAATTTCTTTGCCTCTTCGCAACTACCGGGCAAGACATTATCACTCAGAAGAACCTTATCTTTGAATAACCTGTAGTTGATGATCATGGAAAAATATATTAATAAATGTACATTAATGTCGATATAATTATTAACGTTCATAAAATTTACCATTTGTAATGTTCATTGCAGTGTACTAATTATATTTAAAATTTATATAAGGGGAGTACTTTATGGTAACTTACCTCAAAAGTTCCGAGAAACATGCATTCGACAAGCCAAACTTTGCTTTCAAGTTGCACAGTAACATTTTTGTCCCCAACTAGGTAGACTTTGACTGACCGCCAGGTCCAAAGAGAGGGGTGGTGGAAGCACATTTAAGGCTTTCGAAAAAGGCGTCAGTGATATGAGCATCATCCCCTAGCAGATCATCATTTTGGAATGAATCTAACAACATTGTCTCCATGGCAGTCGTATCCCTTAAGTAATCATACATACCAACCTCTATTTGATTGCCTCCATTGCTAGCCTGTGAATAACTACTATTGCTATAGTCATTCCTAATTGGTGAATCTGGACGTAGCGGGAATTGAATCGGTGGTTGATTCAACCATTCTTGGTATCGTTCCTCTCCGATTTTTTCTCTTAATTCAGTCTTCTCTCGATTTGACATTGTTGTGGGGTGAAACGGAATATGGTAGGTAGGTCGTTCATCATCACTAGAATCCTAATAATTAAAAAAAAAATTGAACATGATTAGTATAAATATATGATATCAATTAGTAACCACGTTGAAAATATTGCAAGATTATAAATTGGTTTGATGTTGAACTAATTACATATTAATCAATATATATACCAAACAATTATAATTATAATTACCATCATTGTCCTGGGATTGTGGCTAGAAGATGCAATATTGTTAAAATTGGCAGAGTGAAGCGACTGTCCGTTTTCATCTACCAAATGCGCCTTGCAGTATGCAACTCCTGATAAGAACTTCTAACATTTTGGAGCAATTTAAATATTTTGGCATTTGAACTCGATGCTTAATCTGCATGAACCTGCAAATTTGTATACATTATAAATTTAATTAAGTTGTGTGTGATTGACTGCATGGATAAAAAACATAAATTCAATTAGATAGTGAAAAAATAAAACAAATCTGAAGTAAATATTACGTCTCCAGATGGATAGGGAGAACTCTGCGATGGACTTTGAGAAATATTATGGAACGAGCTAGATTTTGAAGAATTATCCATTCCATATAATATATGATATTTTCTCCCTGCATTTGAGCAAAACAACAATAAATTTTGGTGCACAAACCTAAATTTAATTTCGGTGCATAATGTACATATAACCGCACCAGTGCATTTTTGGTATTGCACATCAGTGTTGTTTTATAACCTGACACACCAGTGCGATTCAATTAAAGGACACACTGGTAAATGAATAACCGCAAATAAAAAAAGTGCAACCCTATTTTCTTTAAGTGAAAAAAAAATCGGTAAATTGAAAAATGGGTAGTAAAATATTTTCGAAAATCTAATTTCATAAAAAATTTCTTTAAATACTAAACACTTTTCATTATTTCATTATTTTGGAAAAAAATTCAGCCAGATATTTGTAGGATACATACCTAGAGCAAACAGAGCATGAGAGCATCGTGGAGCAGGGAAATACATTTGAACAGAAGTATTCAGACAATCAGAATTCCAAACCTCTGGTGATTCAAACCTTGTACCATAGAATTTCAAACAATGTGAGTAAATTTTATTGTTTTTTTATACCTTTTTCTGTAGTTCTTTTAATGCGGTAATAGAAAAATTCAAAGTCTATTTTTTTTTTTACTTTTTATGTAGTTTTTTTATGAAGTAAAATAACAAAATCAGATTTTATTGTTTTTTTTAACTTTTTTTCTGCTGTTTTTTTTTTACCTTTTCTGCAGTTTTCAGAAACAAAATAAAAAAAGAAATCCATTTTTAGAAACAAAAACCCTAGATTCTTTTTGTTTCTGCCCTTTCTTCTCCCTCTTTATATAATTTCAGAATTAGGGCTTTTCAATTTAGATTTATAGGGTTTGTATAGTCATAAGACATCCAACCCATAGGACGACTTGCATAGTCGGATCCCAATCCATGTTGGCCCTTGCGTCAATATAAAAAAAAATGGAATTTTTTTCATTGGTGCACCCTGCGTAACATAGCGCACTAGTGCGCTCTATTATACAAGCGCACAACGAAAGTACAGTGATAAAAAATTTATAAAAAAAAAACAAAATATGTTTTTATTTGTGTGCCATATGTAACATATGGCACCGGTGCACTATTTCATTATGGCGCACCGCAAACGTTGTTTTGCAAAAAAAACTATTTTAGAAACAAACCCTACATTCTTTTTGTTTATGCCCTTTCTTCTCCCTCTTTTTGTGATTTCAGAATTAGGGCTTTTCAATTTATATATATATAGGGTTTGTATTGCTAAATATAAGCCTAAGACATCCAACCCACGGGAGGACCTACATAGTCAGAGCCCAATCCATGTTTGCCCTTGCGTAAATTTAAAAAAAAAAAAATCTTGTTCGGTGCGCCCTGTTTACTTGAGCGCACTGGTGTGCACTATTATCCCAGCACACCACGCAAGTACTGTGATTAAATATTAGAAAAACAAGATATTTTTTCTCAGTGTGCCATTTGTAAACTATGCAGCCGATGCACTATTTCATTATGGCGCACTGCGAATGTTCTATTTCGAAAAGAAAAAAAAATCAAAAAATACAAACCTTACATTCTTTTTGTTTCTACCCTTTCTTCTCCCTCTTTTTGTGATTTCATAAATAGGGATTTTCAATTTAGATTTATCGGGTTTGTATTGAATAATATAGACCTAAGACATCCAACTGACAGGACGATTAGCATAGTCAGATCCCAATCCATGTGGGCCCTTACATGAATTAAAATAAAAAAACAGATTTTTTTTTATCGGTGCACCTGGCATAACATAACACACCGGTGCTCTGAATTGTACAAGCACACCGCATAAGTAATGTGATAAAAAATTAATAATCAATTTTTTTTTATCGGTACGCCATATGTAAAATATGGCACCGGTTTATGCTACAAAAACTAACACTGGACGATTTTTATTATTTTATCATGGTTAACTGGTGCGGTGATTAACATGTAGCGCACTGGTGCTCCTTGTTGACATAGAGCACCGTATGGTCTGTTATATTGTTTGTGTGGTGCATTTGGAAGACAGCCACACACTGGCGTCGGTGCTTACACCATTAATGGTGCACTGGTTTCTTGAGATTTTTTTTTACTTGAAAAGTTGACAATTTATTTATAAATATATTAATGAATGATATGGTATAGGTTTGAGATTGATAAAGAAATTACTGGCAAGAGATCAAGTAACAAAAATACTAATAACACATCAAGAAAAGAAAAAAAGGCAAGTTCTTTGTAAATTTTTTACAAAAAATATTATTTTTGAACTCTATGTAAGTTTAACTAATATGTATTGTTTACTATGTATCATATAGTGCCACAAAATGACGAATCTTGATAAGATTATTTCTGATCTAGGACCAAAAGAGTGTAAAATCTTGATGGAAAAATTGCAAAAGGATGAATCAAGTGAATGAAAAAATACTATCGATCCAATATGAGTTTATTTTTTTAGTTTTCATTAATAATATAATTAAAATTATTAGATAACATGTGTGAAACAGTCTATTAATTCACATATGTTTAATGTTCTACAGGGACCAATAACTCAGAAAAGGAATGTTGTTCTAAGAAAAGAAAAAAATAGAAGATGCAAATGAAAATGAATTGCTCCTTAGCTCATTTGGAGTGGTGCTGGAGGTTAACAAAAGGGGGAAAAACTTTTACAAAACTTTGAGGGATCTAGTGGAACGAATGTATAGATGTTATTTCCACTTACAATACAAAAACCAATCCAATGATTCCAAGAACCAAATTTTATCTAAACTACAGGAATAGTTTCTAGAGAATTGGTCAATGAGACATGTCAAACTTTTAATAACAAAAACGTACAACAAAAAAAAAGAACGAATGAAAAAGTAATATTCCTTTAGATGTTTTTCTAGAATTATTTATAAATATCACTTTTGTTATATTTAATTTTCATATATCAATATAAAAATTAAATATTTTATTGTCATGTTGCATTTTCAGGAAGATTATGAAAATCTCAAAAGATGAACGAGCTGATATCAGAAATATGCCAGTAGGAATGTCCAAAAAGGTGTACAAAGATATGGTCAAAGAAATGGACAAAATTGCATCGCAGGAGGAGCCATCTCAACAACAACCCGCTTCAAATGTAATATGTAATCATTGAATTTTTCGATCATTAGGTACAAGAAATAAACAATTTAGCATTAAATGTTATTTTTCAAGTATTTTCTTGTAGAAAAGAAAATAAAATGGAACTCATTCAGCACATAAAACAAGATGACAAGGAAGAAAATGATTGATATCTAAGTTTGTGAGTAATTTTTACCTCCTTATAACAACTTAACTAGATTTCTTTTTTGTATTTTTTAAGTATTTTTACAAAAATTATCATTGAATGTCTTCAAACAGGTGCTAACATACAAAGAAGAACCATCAGAGGAATTGATTGAAATTGGATTAAATATGGGTTGTGAGTATATGTTGGCATATCATAACTTAATTGTGGAATTTGTAAGCATCTATCGATCTTGTTTTACTTAGCTCCATCTATAATTAATAGAAAAATTAAATCTTTTATATTAGATATATGATTTGTTATAGGGTATAAAACTTGCAGGAAACAAAGTATGGCACTGTGCCAATAGATCAAATCTTGAAAGATGGCATGTTACATGGTTTTGAAAGAATGTGTATAGTTTATGAGTCAATTGTTACATTGGTACGCCATTTCTTTTCGATTTACATTGATGTATATTATTTAATATTACAATTTTCATTATTCTCACCAATGTATATACACTCATTACAGTTTATTTTTATGTTTGTAGATGGAAGGTGAAGAAGAAGAAAACAATCAACACCGTGAGCAAAACATTCTTGAAAATAACCCAAGTCATGGAAGTAGCTCTAGCAGTGACAACAGCTCAAGCGAAGAATGATGATCACTATGTTTGGATATCAAAGCAAGGCGTTGTATTTTTTGAAAAATGTCTGTGAAATAAAACATTTTCTTTAATGTAATGGACATAGTGTCCCAATTGAAAGATAAAGGGATACCAATAACTGTCCCATTTTGTATGACAAAGAATGTCTTATTCATATATATATAATAAAAAAAGTTTTAATTTATTCTATTGTGTTCTCTATTGTCGCTATTGCGTTCTCCATTGTCGTTCTCAAATGCACTAATAAAAATTTAATTCATATGAATATTGTTATAAGATATATATGTGTTGACTTTTGATGAATAATGAATTTTAAAAAACCACAATAATTTTGATATGATATAACAAATTAATCCAAACATCACATTCAAATGCATTAATAAAAATTTAATTAATATGAATATTGTTATAAGATGTGTCAACTTTTGATGAATAATGAATTTAAAACAATCACAATAATTGCACTGTCACAGGTCGATGTTTCTAAAAAATACAAAATGAAAATCAATGCGTGTATTCTTATACCGGTGCGCTTGTATTCTTAAGCACATCGGTGCGTTTTTACGACCTATGGGCACCACACAAATACCAAAACCAGTTAAAAATATTGAGGCATTTGTGTGGTACGACACTCCGATGCGTTTATGTCTATATATGCACCGGTGTTGTTTTACAACCTATGAGCACCGCACGAATACCGATACCAATTATAAATCTCGGTGTGTTTGTGTGATACTATGCATCAGGGCGTTTTTGTGTCTATACGCACCAGTGTGTTTGGACGACCTATAGGCACTGCACGAATACTGATACAAATTATAAATCTCGGTGCATATGTGTGATATTGCGCATCAGGGCGTTTATGTGTCTATATGCACCGATGTATTTGTATGACATACACCGCAAAAATACTGATACCAATTATAATTCTGGATGCATTTGTGTGATATTGCGCACCGATGCATTTCTATAAGTCTAGGCACCGGCGCGTTGATACGACATATGGGCACCACTCAAATCCCAAGACCAATTAGAATGGCCTCATGCGTTGTATCACCAACACTACGTCCAGTGTTGTTTTATACCTCAACGGCCCGGTGCATTCTCCTTTGACCACCCTGGGGCTCCAGCTACAAGTACTCATCGGTGTGTATAATCCTGATTAGCGCACTGATGAAAAAAACATCCGTAATAACCTTCGGCTGCCCATTTTTTTTAGTTGTGTTTAATTTCCATTAAAAGCTCCGCAAAAACATCTGTACCCATAAACAGATGTGGTAGCATATGTTTTTTTTGACAATTTTGGCCATTTTTATAACACTAAAAACCTCCTTTATAACCTCCGCAGGAGGGTCTTTTCCTTGTAGTGTAAACTTCTCAAGAATTCCAGGTAATATATTACCTTCTTAAGGTCATCATGTTTTGTCTTAGCGGATGTTCATCATCATCATCATCAATTTTTTTGGTAAAATACTTAATCTACTTTCACACATTGAAATGAAAAAAACAAAAATAACAATTGAGTAATTTTAACAAAGTTAATGGAATACATTTTTATGATGAATATGGTGGCACAAAAAGCAACCCATTGAGGTTTCATTCATCCAAAAATAAGAATAAGTACTTGCCGCCAAGTGTGAATCACAACTAATTGTGATGGAAGACTACTAATCGATTGAATAAAATTTCTTGATAATAAAGAGTACTACCTATTACAATAATCCCAAGTGAAAGTGGTTTTCTTATGATTCACATTTCATGACACATTACACTTGCACAAACGTGCTCCTTGAAATGAACCCTTGAAATTTTCAATCCTTTTGGGGAAAAAAATTTTCCTTATTTGCTAGAGGGAAATTCCCTATTTGTTTTATGAAGCAAATCATTGAAGTTAGGATTTTTTTTAATGTATTTTCCTTGTTAATATATATTCATCACTAATTAATTAGATAAGATCTACAAGCCCTGAGGGCGAGTTCTCATTGCTAAGTACCTCACTGATTGGGAAGTCACGAGGTCAATTCTCTTCGACACCCTCAAGGATAGGCTCTCCTAGTTTGGTCGGTGAATGGGATCCCTTTGGATAGATCTACCCAAATTTTCCAAAAAAAAATTAGAATAAAAAAATTAAAAAAGGTCTACAACATAAGTTTTTTTCATCTATATATAAAACAAATCCTCCATTATAGCTTTTGTTTCATAACTTTCCATAACACTCAGTCTTTGACATGATATCCTTCCAAATAAAAGTGGGCATAAGGTCAAATTCCATTATAAACTTGGAATATGTATCAAAATTATTTTCCAATTTCGATGTCACCTAATAGTGTTTGAATATATGTACTTTCATTAAACATATTTCTATTTTTTTAAGGTTTTTTTTGCAATATGTCTTTTAATTAAAAAGGCTTTCAAAATGAAAACAAAAAGTGAAGTGAATTTTCATCGAATAAAAAGAATGAATGGCTTATCCCAACACATTCTTAGACCCCTAATCACATTTCATCACAAATATAGTATTACATTAAAAAAAAATCACTATTTTAGCACTATCTAAAAACCTATATAGTGAAAATCTGATCTTTAAACTGTAAAATTCAAATATTATATATGATGGAATACTTATATTTATTTTTTCTTTTAAAATTATGTTCTAAATTAGTAAGAGGTGATTTAAAATGGTCAAAACAATGATCAATGAATTTAATCTGCAGTTCTATTCAAATGTCATAAATGAATAATGAGATAATTAATATACCTCTTCTCATTCTCATAAAGATAAAATATAATAATCAATGTATTTAGTGTGCAATTTTATTTTGACAAATTTATTCAAATATGATAAACGAAGAGCAAGATAATACACCTCATATTTTTATTAAAACAAATAATAAATTTAGTGTGCAATCTTACTTAAATCATTGAAATATCATAAAAAGTGAAATTATTAATACACTTCTTATTTTTATTAAAATAATACATTAATCAATAAATTTAATTTACAATTATATATATATATATATATATATATATATATATATATATATATATTTTTAATATATATATATATATATATAATTTTTTTAATAAATAATAATAATAGAGAAAAGGTATTAAAATTTATAATAATAAACTTTTAATTTTTACAAATATATTTACATCCTCTTTCTAGTGAACCAATAAATTGTATAAATAACCCATTAATAGATCAAAGATAAAGGTGGTGCCAAGTAATCACTGATAAAGGTGGTAATTTATTGGTTTTCCACACCAATAAAGGAGCAACTACTATCTGCCAACCACACCGAATCTCTCCCTCTGAAAGAGACAATTCCACCACTGATGAGCTGAAGGTACAAAATTATCGTTGGAATAACGTAAGAAGTCTGTAACTAATTCGTTGAAGGTAAAGCTAGTGAGTTTGTTCTTATAATAAAAGTGGTGTTTGGTTAAGTCACCTAACATTTGTTTCTTATACTCTAACATTTAATGGAATTACTTGAACTAATTTTTAAATTAATATCAAGTGATTTATTTTTTATGATGATAATTTTCATTTTTGTGATTTATTTTTTATGATGATAATTTTCATGATGATTATATTGTTTTTTATTTTGTAAAAAAAATTGATTTTGTATTTGTTTTGAAATTTTAATCTAATGCTATGAAATTTATTAAAGTAGTTTTATATGGTTTTAAATTGAATTGTTAAATATAAATAAAATATAAAAAAATCTAAAAATTAAAAAAAAAAGTATTTGTCAAGTGTCATAATAATTTAGGATTATCAATATGATATGCCCAAAACCATAACACATTTCAAAATAAAATATTTTATAAAGAGATAAATATATTTTGGATTAATCACATTATGCTTATTTGGTCGAGATTTCGAACCAGCTAATATGGTTCATCCTCGAGACAAGGTCAAAAACTTAATGTGTCATCATGAATAAATAGTAAGGATGCAACATTGGCCGGATATAGTCGTTAAAAATTAGCTGTTAAAAACTAGCCATTATTTAATTAGTTAATTAGTTATACTTAAAAATTTAATATTTGCTCAAACGATTAAAAATGATAGTATATAAAAATTTTAATTATTAAAAATATTAAAAATATAATAAGTATTTTAATTAAAATAAAAGGAAATAAAATTTTTATTTAAAATCAAACAATATAAAAGTTTATCGAAAGAAGAGGGAATTAAATAATAAAGAATATAAATAAGGGAAGAACAATAAATAATAGGGAGAAATAAAATGAAATAAGATAATTAATTAAAAAAAATTTAAAGAAAGGAAGAAAAAGGAAAAGACCTGGAAAAATCCTACAAATACTTAAGGAACTAAGGAACACAATGAGGGGGGGTGGGGAGGGAGTGATAAGAATCATATCGAGAGAGACAGAGTCTAGCTCTTACTTAATTTCAACCATCATCCCTATTGAGATTCTTAGCATGCCTCTCAATCTCAATAGCCTCATGAAGCTTCCTATGGTGGAAGTGATCGACCTTAGCAATGACCTTAGAGTCTTCAATGCAAACATGGTGACACAATTTTTCCGCATGTTCAACAAGAGCTTATGTGTGGGAGCGATTGTGCTTAATGTTAGCAACATGTTCCTGGATTCTTTGTTTAATAGAGCCCCATGTTTCTCCAATACAGGGAATACTGCAGGAATAAGAAATAATGTAAACCCATTTCATGTCCTTAGGGTCAACAAGGTCCTTGACAAATTTGAGAGAATTCCTAATAGTGCGAAGGGGCTTGAACGATGAGGAGACATTATTCCTTCTAAGGACATGGGAAATTATGTCTGTTGTCCCTTAGATAAACGAGAGATGAACCTTGGAAATAGGATCCACCAGAGTAGATTTGCCTTTTAACCCTCTATATGCCTTTTGGAAGGCCTTAAGGCCTTGAGATCTACTATAACTATTATTTTCAAATACATCAAGAAGATGAGATTTCTCCGACTTCGAGTGGTTGTCGTCAGAGATTCTTAGAGCACGAGCAGCAAGAGTGCAAATCACACCAAATTTCTGAGCAGGAAAATGATGGGAACTAGCATGAAGATATTGTTCCATGTGAGTTTTCTTGAGGAAAACTTGATGAGAAATAGAACCATCATCATTCCTAGAGAGAAATGTGTCTAAGAAGGGAAGGTAACCATCCACTTCAACTTCCATTGTGAATTTAGTGGAATCTGACTCAGAGTTCGGGTTACAAAGAAACAAATCTAATTTCTCACGACCATGGGGCCAAATGACACAAGTATCATCCATAAACCTCTTCTACTTTTTAGGGAAAAATTGAAATAGGGCTAAGGCTTTGGCTTCAAAATATTCCATAAATAAGTTAGCAACTATAGTGGAAAGAGGGGAACCCATAGAAACACTGCAAGTTTTCTCATAGAACTCACCTTGGAAACATAAAAGTCGAGGTGAGGCAGAAGCCAACTAATTTAGCATTGTTATGGTTTGGGTTTCTATTAATAACATCAATGGCCTCAAGGATAGGAATTTTGGTAAATAATGATACAACATCAAAACTTACTAACTCTTGGATTCCAGCATGATATCCTTCCACTCTTTGATAAAGGAAGTCAAGTCCTTAACATAGGAATCGGTGAGACCCACAAGGGGTTTAAGCTTCTAGGCTAAGAATTTAGCGAGAAGCTAAGTGGGACCACCTATTGTGTTAACAATAGGTCTTAAAGAGACCCCAACTTTATGAATCTTAGGAAGACCATAAATCTTGGGGGTGAAGGGGCTGCTTTTTATGAGCTTTCTAGAGAGAGAATTAAGAGACGAATCTGACTTAATGGCGAGGGAAACCATCTTATACACTGATTTAATGGGGTTTTTTTAAAGCTTAACGTAACTTCCACTATTCGAAAGATGGTCAATCATTTTGCTGACGTAGTAAGATTTATCCAAAATTACTATGACACCACATTTTTCAACTTTTAGGATAACAATGTCGAGGTTGTCTATTAGGGTTTTAAGGGCAAGAAACTCAAGATTGCTAAGTTTTCTTTTGGGAGGCTTAGCCTTCCTAAGAACAATAACACAGTCTTGAATAATAGTCTCCCTGACATTATTCAGAATATCCCTAATGCCATACTCGATGTTATAGATAATTTCATCTATGGGAATATTTTTCGGGGCAAGGGAAAAATTAAGCCCTTTATTAAGGAGACTAAAAACAGAGGAATCAAAATTCATACTAGAGAGGTTAATGACATTTTTCCAACAAGAAAAGAAAATATTAATTTTATTATTATTATTATTATTGTCGTCTTTATTATTATTATTATTACCATTTTTGTTATTAATATTATAATTAATAGTATTATAATGTCTCCTCATCGTTCAAGCCCCTTCGTACTATTAGGAATTCTCTTGGATCTCTTAAGGACCCTGTTGACCCTAAGGACATGAAAGGGGTTTACATAATTCCTTTTTCATGTGGTATTCCCTATATTGGAGAAATGAGGAGGTCCATTAAACAGAGAATCAAGGAACATGTTGTTGAAATTAGGCACAATCTCTCCCGCACATTATCTCTTGCTGAACATGCAGAAAAATCGTTTCACCATGTCTACATTGAATACTTTAAGGTCATTGCAAAGGTCGTCCACTTCCACCATAGGAAGCTTCATGAGGCTATTGAGATTGAGAGGCATGCTAAGCATCTCAACATGGATGATGGCTGGAGATTAAGTAAGAGTTGGACTTTGGCTCTCTCAATATGATTCTTACCACGTCCCCGCCCCCCCCCCCCCCCTCCCCCTCCACATTGTGTTCCTTGGTTCCTTAAAAATTTGTAGGCTTTTTCTTGGCCTTTTCCTTTTTCTTCCTTTATAATAATTTTTCTCTTTTTCTTCCTCTTTATATATATATATATATATATATATATATATATATATATATATATATATTTATTTATTTATTTATTTATTTAATTATCTTTTTTCCTTTTATTTCTCCCTATTATTTATTGTTCTTCCCTTATTTATTTTCTTTATTATTTAATTCCCTCTGATAAACCTTTATATCCTTTGATTTTAAATAAAAAAATTATTTCCTTTTATTTAAATTAAAATATTTATTATATTTCAAATATTTTAAATAATTAAAATTTTAATATAATATCATCTTTAACCTTTTACCTTTTGATTAAATATTAAAATTTTTAAGTATAACTAGTTAACTAATTAAATAACGGTTACCTTTTAAGGGCTAATTTTTAACAGAAATGTTGCATCCTTACTATTTATTCATGATGACAGATTAAGCTTTTTACCTTGTCCTAAGGATGAACCACATTAGCTAGTCCAAAACGTTGACCAAATAAGCATAATGTGATTAATCCGAAAGATATTTATCTACTTTATGGATCACAAAAGTCTTAGATCTAAAAAATAATAAATATTTTAATTTTATAACGTTTTTTAAATTAAAAATTAATACTTACAATATAACAAGATTATTAACAATGGATAATTATCCCCATTTTACCATCCATATTGTTAATTTGTAAATAGGTTTTGTTGTAATACCATAGGTTAGTACCATGGCTTATCAATACCACTTGCACAAAAACGATAACTCATTTCAAAATCAAAATATTTTATAAATATTTTACTTTAGTTTTATTTTAAAGAATTTTAATGAAAAACTCTTATTATGTTAAATTTTTATATTAGTTTTTAATATTATATTAATGTTTAATATATATATATATATATATATATATATATATATATATATATATATATATATATATATATATATATATATATATATATATATATATAACCACCATAGATTTATCTTAATTTTTGATATACCAAAAGATGAGAAGCATCATATCTCTTTTCACTTTAAAAGAGGTTTTTATGTCAAGAGATCTGATCCCTCGGTGCCCTTGGTAGATCCAGAGTTAAAATGGATCTAGGTTGATTTAATTTCCATCTTTAAATAGGCTATATTCGACATGAATACCACGGGTCATTTTTATTTTTATTAATGTTTTATTTTTATAGGGTTATTTTCATTTTTATTATTTATTTTATTGTATTTTGACCAAGTTAAAATGTTTACATTGCAATACATTAATATTTTTATTTTATTTAATTTAATTTTTTTTATGTAATTCGACTTAGTCAAATGTTAATTACCTTACAACATCTCTACCATATTAGGCTAGAGAAGGTCTGCATAATTATTTAAATTTATTAATTATTGTTTGAGTTCTTAAAGCATCTTTCCTATTGAGATGCCATGGGTTCAATTCTCTCGACACTCTGAGGGTGAGTCTCCCTAGTTGAGTGTGATCCCTTTGAGGAAGAAATATATATATATATATATATATATATATATATATATATATATATATATATATATATATATATAACAATGTATGGTGTATCATGAAGTAAGTATTTTGATGCTTATCACAGATTAATGCCTATCAATTTTTACAAACCATTTATGGAATATTTTTATTAGTAGTCACGGATAGAGAGTTCAGATTTATTTTTAAGTTAGTTATGCCCTTTTTACTTTTCAATTTAATAGAAATATTAGTTATTAAATTAGATTAAACATAAAATATTTTAATTCATTTTTTTTAAATAGTACTTGGTTTACCATTATCATTACTTTGAGTATGTTACTTCCTACATATCATGTCTTGCTTTGCAGCATGCCAATGATAAATTGGCACATGTAGTTGCTTCATCTTATACAACTTGTTGAAAATGTATCAAGAAATGACTTCTTTGACTTGTGCCTTAGTCAAAGTTCAAATTTGAATTCAATTTCATAGATTCTTGAGTTAGTTTTCATTTAATATGTTTGATGTGGCCTATCATTGAGTTATTGTCAGTTATTTCGAGTTAGATGGTTTTAAGTGAGTTGTGGACAAGTTGATGGCTAAAATTAGCTATGTAGTAGAGTTAACTCTAGTGTCTATAATTTAACTGGTCTCTAGTTCTATAATAGAGATAGACATGATTTTAGTTGAGTAGTTGACTTTTTGTTAACTCAACTTACTCTTAGTTAACTGCAGTAGCTGCTATTTTTAACCCTAGTAGGTCATGCAATTCGAATTACCTATTGAAATTGAATGAAGGCACAAATTGTATTTATTATAGTACACACACTTTTGTGTGGAGAGATTTATAAGAAAGAATAGAAATTCTCTTGGGATTTGCACAAGGAAATAAGAGAAAATCCTATTTTTAGGGGCATAATTTCACTAGGAAATAGGAGCTTCTAATAGGCCCTTTTTGCCTAAGTGTTGGGAAATACTTGTAGAGAGTTTATCAGCATTGCAAGGAGCTTCAGGCTTGAAGAAAATTCTATGCAATAAATAAAATCTCTCAATTTATTTAAACAAGCAAGAGGTGTTTTTCCCTGTTGGTTTCCCTAGATAAATTTGTGCTCTATGTCTGATTGTGTTTCTATTCATTGTTTTCTTTCCGCAAATTTTTTGTAGATAAATCTTATGTATTTTGTGATTAGTTTTCTCTCATTAGTAGTTGAAAGGTTTTAAGGATTTTCAACATGGTATCAAAGTTGAAAACAAGATAGAGACCAAGTTCCTTGATCAGATTCAAAGCACATTGGAGAGGAGATGAGTTGGTATAGGAATCATGTCAGTCTATGGTTTGATGACAAAGTATGCACTAGAAGGGACTTCAATTTTTTGTGCATGGATGGAAAGAATGGAGGTTTTCTTAGATGATAATGGGGTTTTGGAATACATGAAGATTGATATTCCTAAACCCGATGCATCAGATGCCCAACAATTGGCTCAATGGAAGAATGACACTGCCAAAACTAAGAGGATGATCCTAGAAGGAATCAGAAACCATATTTTTCTAAATTTGCATGGGAAGTAAATTCCATTCCAAGTGTGGAAGGCCATTAAGTATTTGTTTGAAAGCAATAATGATGCCTGAAAACTTGCTTTGAAGAAAAAATTGAGGAACATTTGAATGGGCAAGGATGATCCCATTGTTATATATCTATCCAAGTTAGCTCAAGTGAGGGATAAACTTGGAGGTATTGGAGAGATAGTTCCATCATCAGAGCTTGTGAGCCTTTCTCTTCTTGGGCTTCCAAACTATTGGCATAGCTTCCAGGGTGCTGTGAATGACAGAGATAAGCTCCATGATTGGGAGAGACTATGGCCAGATCTTGTGTAGGAAGAGATAAGGAGGAACACAAGGGATGGAGTCTCATATGGGACAAAGGATGATGAGAAATTTCTTTAGTTAACAAAGATAAGAAATCCAAGGGCGATAAGGCCCAAGGAAAAACACAGTAAAGTCAGAATGGAGGCAAAGAAAAGAAGGATCTTAGCAAGATCAAGTGTTTTCAATGTCATGAGTTTGGACATTATGCTACAAAATTTCCAAACAATAAATCTAGTAAGTATGTTGCAAAAACAATAGGAGGAGAAGCACCCTCTTCTCAATTTGAATTAGATTTCTCCTTGATATCTTGCATGACAAGCTCAATATGAGATAATGTGTGTTACATTGACTCGGGGGCTTAATTCCACATGACAGGGAACAAATATCTCTTCAGTGGTTTGCAGGAGAAAGACATACAATTCCATATCGAGCTTGGAGATGATGGTAGATACTTAACCAAAGGAGTTAGTACAATGAGATTTAAGAGGGAATCTGGTTCCCTTCTCCATCTCAATAATGTATCTTAATTTTATTCTAAGATAATTGGTAGTTAGGCTGACCAGCAGGATGATGATGATGAAGACCATAGCTCAGGATGAGTGGAGGCAGCCACTCAATTAAAGACTTATAGTATATGGAAAGTTAAAGCCAAGTGGGGAGAAGATTTGGTTAAGTGAGCTCATAACAGAGTTGAGTATCCCAACATCAAGAAGAAGACACCCAAATTTACAGGGTACATGGTTCTTTCTAATTGAAAGGGAGAATCTATAATATATATCAGACTCATCATCTCATCCTTTTGATTATATTCCTGTAAAATATCCTTGGCCTGTGGATGCTCTGTAGGATGAAATTTCAATTGTTTCCTAAGTGCAGCAATATCAACATTCTTCTTTTTAATCATTTCCTCAGCAGCTTTTATGTTTTGAGGATCATAGCCTACCTCAATCACTAACTCCTCCAATGATTTTATTCTAATAAATTTGGCACATGATGAAGCATTCTCTTGTTTGAGCTGATGTCTTACATTTATCAAGGTATTTTGAAGCTTTTGAGCACTCATTTCTTTAGTAGTCATTATGGAATATATCATCTCTCCTACTTTTTTATGGAATTCAATCTGGTCCAAAGAATGAATGTCCTGGAATGGAACTTCAAAATCAACCTTTTTATAATTAGATGTTGTTTTAGGAATTGGCACTGTGGGCTGAAGAACTGTCATCAGCGGTTTCTTGTTCTTGTAATCAAAGTCTGAAAGAAGCCTATTTTGTATGTTGGGGGTTTGCTTTAAGTACTGAGAGTATATTTCATTCTTGATTTCTTCATTGTTAGCTTTAATCTCTTTGTACCTTTCCTTGATGTCCATATCCTTCTCTTCTGTCTGCTTTGATGATGACACTTCTATACTATGTTGTTTTTGGATCAACTGAGTATTAGAAGTGGTAGGTTTTTGTTCATTTTCAATTACTATGGAAGGCACAATATCTTTCTCTAGAATCTCCATTTCTATAACCTCAACTGTCTCTTTTTCTTTGTCTGCTAGATTAATCATTGGTTTTTTGTTGTACCTGAGTTTGAACTTTGTCTCTATGGTGGTTTCAGTAATGTAAGAGCCTTCTTCCCTATTTCTTTTTATACCTTTGTCTTCTTGAGCTGGAGTCTGCAAAATGTGACTAGTATCACTTTGCTTATCAACTTCTACCAGTGCATTCTCTAACCATTTTGTTTGGTTTGAGAATTTCTCAATATCAGACTTCTTTTCATGAATGTATGGAGTCAATTTACATTTAACTCTCATTTCTTGATTATACCACAGGGATCATAATACCAAAGAAATCTAGTGCTAAATTTGTATTCTAACAACTGCTTTTATGCCTTTGCACCTGTTTCTCTGTTATTACATATGAATGGACCAACTTGATTCTTCAATTTAAATTGGGTTTTCTTCTTTGCAACCAATAAATTCACAGCATCTGAGTTCAAAATCTGTCTTATATACTCTAAAGCAAACAACCTCATGGGAGGTATTTTGGCAACTTGTAAGGAATGAGGTTGGACCCATAAACTCTGATTTTAGTGTGATTTTGGTATAAATACCAATCCTCTATTCTGTTTTGTTTATTCAACTGTAAAACTTTCTTAATTTCATTATTGATCCTAGGTTGCACACTGTTTTTTAGCAGATTTACTAATGGATGAATAAAAGAATCTGTAAACTCTGCATAAGTAAATTCATTTGACTCCTTCTTGATCAAGGAAGTCCAAAATAATACAAATTGTGGATTTCGTTCCACATCCAGTTTCTGAAGAGTTATAGGGAACTTTTCAGGCTGAAAATAAAGAAACATGTGGAAAAAAAATGAAGTATACCTAAATACACCTTCAGTAGGTAGTTTGACAAGTTGTTCAGGGATGCTATCAGCAATATACTGGGCAAAATTGAAGATAACTGCAGGGAGCTGGCCAGGTACAAAAATGGACAAGAAACCAAGTACTGATGCATCAGCATGTTCATCTGTGAAATATCCAAGGATAAAAGATAGCATGGAAATAGTGTGTCTAGTTCCTTCTAGGAATTTAGAAGAGGAATATGGAGGGTTGATCTTAGGAATTTCCACATAGGATGGCATGAAGGTTTGAAAGATTTGAAATCTCTTGGGAAAATCCAACTCCAAATATAACTTTGTGACGGCTTCAATTGACAAAGGAACTTCATTAGGCTCAGGTTGTAATTGAAGCATCTAGTTAACATATTTAGCTATTATGGTAAATAATACTTCTTTTTCAGAATTTATTATGGCTCTTTGATATGGAGAATAATGAGATTGGGATAATCTGATAGCTTCTGGGCATTGATGGGTGTGAGGAACAACATACTTATGAAAACTTGATTCCCAAATAAGCACATCATCTTCTTGGTCCAAGGATTTCCCTTGGCTCCAAAAGTGGAGCTCAAGGGGGTTAAATTCAGTCACAGGATCTATGATTTTGAAGTCTACATCTGCCAAGGGAGCATTTTCTACATCTACAAGAGGAGGTTGTAGAGGATTGATCACAATAGTGTTTTTGGATGCCATTGTTAGGTTTGATTTATCAATTTAAACACCCTTGATCTTTAAAAATCTATTTTTTAGGTCTATGAAACACTTATGTAATATTAAACTATTTACAGAAGGACTTTAAATATAAAAAAGGTTCTATCTTTGACTAGAAAAGGATATTTCTGATCACTCTTACTCAAAACTGGAAATTTTGTATCAACAAGAGGAATTTCTTAACATTATAGACTCAACAAAAGATATCAAGGGTTTACTGTAGAATTTATGTGCTAGAACAATCTTAAAACCTTAATTTTCATGCGAAAAGGCTTTAGAGTACTGTAGAAGAGGCTTTGGAGTTCTTCAGAGGGTTCTTTAAGTCTACAGATGGCTAAATTCACTTCAAATTTTCTCTAAAACAGGTCACAGCTTCAGAAACTATAAGTAATGCTCAGGGTTTTGTCTTATCTAAAGAATTTCTGAAGCAAAGGGGCATTCTTTAAGGCATACAGGCTTTATAAGGCTTCAATTAATAATATAATTCTTTCAGAATGATGGTGAATCTCTTTTTCTGAACAATACCTGTAAAATTCGGATTTTATGTTGTAAATAAGGGTTTGTTGGGTTTTGAAATCTTTCAAAAGCTTATTCTATACTTTATATGTAGTCTAAAGGCTTCCGCAGTGTTGTAGCAGTTGTTTTTGACGAATTCTATTAGTTTTTGAGGTAAAAAAGAGGCGAAAACATTATTTTCTCGGTCTGGGAAGGTTTTACAAGCATAAATGGTAACAGAAGGTGTGAAATGAGTGCATTCAGTTGTTTTTATAAATAATTTGTTTAAACAATGAATGTATTTATTGCCGGTCAATTCAAATCATGGGTCGTTTGGCCGTGGGGGAGGGAATTACTACCAACGATTTTCGCAACCATAGAAGGTGGTAAATGGTATTGATTGAATCGATGTGATCCAACAAAAATGTGATGCGTGGAGGGGAGAGAAAGAGTTAAAGCAACTTTTATCGCAAGTTTTAATTTGGTTATTGACTGCACAATGAAATTTGTGATAGGTGATCTGTACCATTAGATCTAATGGAAAGGAGCGAACGTCTATGATCAAGCGATGAAGATACAAGGTAATGGGCGTGGGGCCCAGGAAATGTATGCGGCGGGAGTAAAAAATATATTAAAACATGAGGTTTTAATATAAATTTTATATATGGAATATAATAGGCGGGTATAGTTTTTAACGAATGAAATTATTATAAGGATAATATTAGCATTGGGCAGGGTTTATATAATAGAACAATTTTAACCTATGGGAGTGGGAATAAATATCACATGGGGAAAACAAACCATAGGCTAAAATTAAAATATGGGTTGAATAATATTAAAAGGATTTAATATAATACGGGATATATAGGGTAATAAGGAGTTACTTTATAAATTTAATGTGTTAATAATGAATTGCGAAGAGGGATAAAAATAAACTCGGTTTAATGTAAAACATAAATAAAGGGATAATTGTTGAAAGTCCCAATATAATATTTTTATATTTAAACTTAGGATAAAATGTTTTTTTGGTTTTTGGGTATTTTTTAGAGGTAAAAGGGAAATTAGTTAAAGGGATTTATTTTCCTTAAGTAAAAAATGAGTTTTATACTTAGGAAAAGGGGATTTTTGCAAAGAAAGACGAATGATGATGGAAAAAGGAAAAATGAAGGGGAAATAATCAAAATGGATGGGATGAAGTATTTTTACGAGGGAAATGACTATTTGAAGGAGGTTAGTAACTGAATTGACGCAATTTCTTCTTATCCATGATTGTAAAACTGCTTCTACCTACCCTTATGCTACCTTAACATTTTTTTTCTTCATTTTGCTTGGGTGCATTTGAGCTTGAAAACCCTTGTTCATTTTTCTTTTAAAACAACAAACTAACTAGATCTATCCCTATTTCTTCCAAGGGCTCAGATTAAACTATTGAGATCCTTATTTATTCTCTACCTAATTACTGATCTGCCAAGATTAAACTGTTTGGAAAGATCTTTATTCTCTATTTATCAGCATGAAATTTAAAGCATGGAAAGTCAAGATTAAGCTATTTGACTTATCATGGATTATGGAATTTTGAACAAGCTACACATAATAATTTATTTTGTAGTAAAAGTAACAGTAGTGGCTTTTGGATTTGCATCACTTTCATGTTTTATTTTTATCTCTTTTTTGTTTGGGATTCATTTTTTCTATTCATTTTTATCTTTTTCTTTTAATTCTGTTGATCTTTCTTTTAGGACTTTTACCCTCTTTACATTTTTTTATTTTTCTAATTTGGGAAAATAATTTGCAGAAAGAAAAATATGTACATATTACAAGAATAATCAAATTCAATTCAAAAATTATGAATCCTATTATTATAGGACCCTAACAGTGGCTCCACATGGGGATGGCATTTCCTAGTGAAATGTCAAGAACTTTGAGACTAGTAGCCTTTGAATTTTGACTGTGTTGGCCTTGGAACTATTTTCTGAGCTCTGCAATTATTCATACTTATGATATTTTATCCTTCAAATATTAGGGCCTTCACTCCGGGCTTCAACTTTTCTAGGAAAAACTTCAAATCAAATCTAAAATCTACAATGTTATATGCAATGAGTAAAGTAAACAAAGTGAACTATCTGTTATTCTGAAGAGTAGTAATGCTTCAACATTCTACCATTGATAGGTCCACCTAGCAGATTTGATCCATCCAACTCCTTCAAAAAGAAAGCATTGTTACCTATGTAACCATAAATAACATAAGGTCTTTTCCACAATAAATCAAATTTACCATGTTTACCTTTCTCTTCTCTCCTTGAATCCCACTTTAGAACTTTGTCACCTATATAGAAATCATCTTCTTTACTCTTCTTGTCAAAAATATTTTTAATTTTTTCTTGGACAACCTGAGACTTAAGATAAACCTCTTCTCTGTTTTGTTGCAAGTGTATGGTTTTGTTAATCATTCCTTAAATATAATTGGTTTCAACTTGTATTTCTTGGATTATCTTCATTACTGGTACTCCTAAGGAAGATGGAAAAAAAACATCCATCCCATAAACAAGCTTGTAAGGGGATGTACCAATAGATTTCTTTGTGGTAAGTCTATCAGTCCATAAGGCATTTACTAACCTGTTGTTCCAAGTTTTCTTGTTGTCTTCTAGTAGTTTCTTGATGATGTTCACAAGGCTTTTATTGGAGGATTCAGCAAGGCCATTACCTTAAGGGTAATATATAGTAGAATGGCCAAGGGTAATGTGGTATTTATGACAGAATTCAATCATATTTTTGGACTTGAATGAAGCTACATTATCAATGATTATCTTTTGGGGGCATCCAAATCTTGAAAGTATGTTGTTTTCCAAAAATAAGATTATGATAGTGTCAGTGGCTTTCCTGGAAGGTATGGCTTCTATCCACTTAGTGAAATAGTCTGTGGCTATCAAAATCTACTTGTGTTGGGCTGCAGATGGAGGGTGAATTTCACCAATGAAGTCAAGACCCCATTGTTGAAAAGGAATTTATGTTGAGATGGGTTTTAAGGGCAAAGGTAGCAGCTTTTTCTTTCCTTCAAATATTTGGCACTTATGACAAGAGGTCACATACTTTTTTACATCTGCAAAAAAGGTAGGCTAGTAAAAATCAACTCTCAAGATTTTATCTATAGTGGTCTTCTAGTAGAGATGTCCCCCACAATCAACTGCATGAAATTGTTCCAAAACTTTGTCAGCTTCTTCTTTAAGTAAAAAATTCAATAAAATTTCACCATGATCTTTCCAAAACAGTACATTGTCTATGATACAAAATCTTATTGCCTTTAACTTTAAAAATCTAGCTTTAGTTGTTGATAATCCAAGAGGAGCTTGTAAATTTATTAATACAAATACAATATCTGCATACCATGGTGAGTCTGAAAAGGCTTCATTGATCTCTAGAGTCTCCATCTCTTCCTGATGATCTATTTGGGAAATAAAATTAATATCTAAAGCGTGACAATTTGATTCAGCCATGAGTTTTGCCAAGCCTTACCTTTTATGAGTTTGGTGGGTTTTATTTCTATGTTATATTCCAAAATGGTGGCAATCCACTTGCCTCTTTTACCATCATGCCCATTCTATGTTAGAATGTCCTTTACAACTTCATTTGGAACATAAGCAACGATATGTGAATAAATAATGTACGCTCTAAATTCTTTGATAGCTTTCACTAAAGCTAGTGCCTGCTTTTCCATTATGTTATACTTTAAAGTGGCATCTATAAGTGACTTGCTGAAGAAAGCAATGGGCTGCTCATAGCCCTAATCATTTTTCTGCAGTAAAACTGCAACAATAGTGTGTTATGAAGCAAAAGAGAAAATAATGAAATATTTTTTAATGTCAGGACTTATAAGAACTGGTGTTTTTGTCAAGGCTTTTTCAATTGATTCAAATGATTTCTTAGCCTCCATAGTTAATTTAAGTACTAAATCTTTTTTCAACATATTTTTAAGTTCTCTAATTATTTCTGCTAGATTTGAGATGAATCTTCTCAGAAAGTTGATTTTACCTAAGAAAGCTTGTAATTCTTTAATATTCCTAGGAGGACCAATGTTTAGAATGGCCTCTATTCTAGCTGGGTCTATCCTAATTCCCTCTTTAGATATGATATTTCTTAAAATTTACCTTCTTCTAGTCCAAATAAAGTCTTTTTAGGATTTAGAGAGATGCCAAATTTGCTGCATTTAAGAAAGACTTGTCTGAGATGGTCTAAATGTTCATTGTCAGTCTTTGAAAATACAGTAATGTCATCTAAATAAATCAAAATGAATTCATGAATCTCTTTAGCAAAGGCTATATCCATAGCTCTTTGAAAAGTGGCTCTTGCATTCATTAATCCAGAAGGCATTTTCACATACATGAAAATGCCCTAAGGAGTAGTAACAACAGTTTTATTCTGGTTGAACTAGAATCTGGTTATATCCAGAGAATCCATCTAATAATGAAATTCTGGAAGAACCAACCACCCTTTGTACAATGTGATCCATCTTGGGGAGAGGGTAGTTGTCTTTTAAGGACACTTTATTTAAATTTTTGAAATCAACACACGGTTTAATTTCTCTTGTCTTTTTCCTAGTGGGAACTAGATTTGAAACCCAATTAGAATATCTGGTTGGTGCAATTATTTGGGCTTCATACATTCTCTTGACCTCTTTCTTAATTGAAGGCATCAAAAAATGATTGTTCCTTCTAAGCTTCTATTTAAAGGGTTTTTTTATCTTCTTTTATAGGTATTTTATGTTGTATTATAGTAGTGTCATAGGATTTAAGTCCTCATAACTCTAGGCAAATACATCTTGAAATTCCTTAAACAAAGCTATGTATTTTACTTTTTTCTTCCTGAGGTAAGTCTTTTGGAAGTTTAATCATCTTAGGATTTGACTTTGCTCCTATATTACACTCTTCAATATCAGATCTTAATGGCTCCATATTAGGTTTTCTTGCAACATCATTAGAGTTAGAAAGATATTCTAAAGGGGCTAATCCCTTAGGTAAAAAGTTATCTCTGAGGTTTAAAATATCAGAATCATCATCTACTAACTCTTCAATCTCTAATTTCCCTAAATTATCTATATCTACTTGAGTAAATTTAGTGGGTTTAGCAAGATCTAAATTATTTACATCTATATTGTTTAAATCAATTTCACTATCTAAGTTTTGATCTACTGTACAATCTGTGTCTATATTACAACCCTAAAATTCTCCTTCATTGTTCATGAAATGATAACTCTGTTGATCCTGTGAAAATATTTGCCAATATTTAAGATTGTCTGGTATTATAGGTTTGTGTTTAACTTTTGTTGTATATTTGTGATCTGGTTGAAATGGCAGATTACAGGTACTAGCAAAAGTCGCTAAGTTGTGGGCCTGTATATTCTGTTTTCTAAGAATTGCAGCAAAATCACATTCAAGCAGTTCCTTAATCAGATCTAAAACAGTATCTCTATATCGGCTTAATCTTGGATTATATACAGAATATTCTCCTATTATCTGTTTTACAATTAACTTTGAGTCTCCCATAATTGACATTCTTTTGCCCCCTAAATTTCTAACAACCTGCAGTCCTAAAATAAGAGCTTCATATTCAACCATGTTATTTGTACATTTGAAATTTAGTCTAAAAGCATGACCTTCTGCATGATTATTTTCCATATTATGTATCCAAAGTCTTGCTCCTGCTCCTAATTTATTAACTGACCCATCAAAATCTAGGTGTCACAATGATTCATGAAAAATGTTTTCACTATCTGGTGCCTTGTTTTTCTGTTTTAGTTCAGTAAAGTTTTCAATGCCATTTTCATAATTACATAAAATGAATGAATCCATATCGGTCGGTGTAGAGTAAATAGGATAATTTCTTGATCTTTCTACACTACTGACCATGTACTTCATCAATGTTTCTCTATAAAGTTTCTTGGGTTGGCCAAAAAATGATATTGTTGCATAAGCCATGTCAAGTTGTAGATATCCTTGCAGTTTAGCTCCCCATGAGCGAGATAAGAGCATTCATGTTGTGAAACCATCTCCAAAAATAGAAGAAAAGAGAGATCAACTCCTTATAAATCATCCACTCCGAGGGGGCAACCTCCAATACATTACATAAATGAACAATTATTGGATGCTACAAATGACCAAAACGTCCTCCTATATATAGGAGTCCATGGGGCCACAATATAATCCTAGTCGGACTAACAATAATAATTTAAGGGCATAATAATAACAATATTGAGGTTACATGGGTACAACAATAACAATAAGGGGGCTATACTAATAACAATAAGGGAATAAACTAGTAATATAGGGACCTAACATGCCCCTCTCCTTCCAAAAAAGTGTTGTCCTCAACACTTGAGTAGCTCTGGGTGCTTCTGTATAAAATTCTCATCCTCCCATGTAGAATCTTTAGTGGGTAAGTTCTTCCACTTGATGAGATACTCTGAAATTGATCGATTTGGTAGTTGTCAAGTTATTGTTTCTGTGACCGCTTCAGGTTCCAATATGATTTTTCCTTCCTCATCAAGTTCTAGTAATATTGTTTGAACTGGAAGATTTTCACCTATAGCCTTCTTTAAGCATAAAACATGGAAAATTGGATGCACTCGTGAAGAAGTAGGAAGCTCCAATTTGTATGCCATAGTACCAATCTTTTGCAACACCTTGTAAGGACCATAGTACTTTGGCGATAATTTATTATACTTCTTAGCTTGCTTGAGGGACATTTGTTTGTATGGTTGTAGCTGTAAAAATACCCAGTCTCCTACATCAAAAATTATCTCGCTGCGATGTTGATCTGCTTGGTGTTTCATTCAATTTTGTGCCAAATTTAGGTTATCCTTTAAGATTTGGAGAACTTCTTATTGATGCTCAATGTGATCTTCCACTGAATTTTCTATTAAATATGATGTGATGGACGGTGGATGATATCCATAAAGTGCCATAAATGGGGTCATTTTTGCTGCGTTATGGAAGGAAGTGTTATACCACCATTCAGCGAGAGGTAACCACTTGACCCATTTTTTTTTTTTATCAGATACAAAACAACGAAGATATCCTTCCAAACATTTATTCACTATCTCAGTTTGACCATCGGATTGAGGATGATAAGATGAGCTATGAGCTAGTTGAGTACCCAAACAAGAAAATAACTCTGTCCAAAAATTTCCAGTAAAAATGGGATCTCGATCACTCACAATAATCTTTGGGTTTCCATGTAGCTTTTGAATTGTGTCCATAAATGTAGTAGAAACTGTACTTGCTTTAAATGGATGAGATAAAGCACAAAATTGTGCATACTTGGTAAGTCTATCAACTACCACCATGATGACACTCTTTCCTTTGGACTTGGGTAAACCTATGATAAAATCCATTGAAATATCCTCCCAACGTTGACTTGGGATGGATAAAGGTTGTAGAAGACCCAGGGTCTTAATTGTCTCAACTTTATTTTGTTGGAAAACTAAATATTCCACTACAAACTTTTGAATATTAGATTTAAGGCCATCCCAAAAAAAAAACTTTCTTCACTCTGTGGTAATTTTTTAAAAATCCTGAGTGACCTCCTAAAGGATAAGTGTGCAATTACAAAATAATCTTTGTTTTATTTAGGAACTCTTACAAAGATATACGCGATCTTTGTACCATAAGGAATCATTTTTCCAACTAAATGTATCAGATGTACTAGGATCTTGTTGCAACTTTTGAATGAGTGTCCACAATTCTTCGTCCTTCTTCCATTCATCCCTTGCTTCAGTTATCCAATCCGGTTGGATAATAGAAATGGCACAAAGAAATACTTCCACCTCTTCATTCTTTCTTGAGAGTGCATCTGCAATAACATTTAGCTTAATTTTTTTGTAGATTATTTCAAAGTCATAACCAAACATCTTTGTGACCCATTTTTGCTGATCTTCTGAAGATAGTCTTTGTTCCAAAAAGTGTTTAAGACTATTATGATCAATTTTTACCTTAAAGTGTCTTCCCATTAGGTAAGGTCGCCATTTCTTTAGTGCTTGTAGTATTGGTAACATTTCCTTCTCATAAATAGCTTTTTGTAAATACTTTCATTTGATTGGACGACTTTCAAAAGCAATGGGTCTTCCTTCTTGCATTAAAACATCACCAATTCCATTTTATGAGGCATCACATCCCACAATAAAGGCTTTTGTGAAATCTGGCGTAGCTAATACCGGTGCTAGGCACAACGCCTCTTTAAGATGTTCAAAGGCCTTAGTTGCTTCAGGAGTCCATGAAAATGCACCTTTCTTCAATAATGTTGTTAGAGGTGCTGCTATTCTCCCATAATTCTTAAAAAACTTGTGATAATACCCTGTTAACCCGATAAATCCTCGCAATTTCTTTATTGTTGTGGGGAATTTCCATTCCTTAGTGGCCTTAATTTTGTTATGGTCTACCTTAACACCCTCGTGAGATACAATATGACCCAGATATTCCACCTCTTGTACTCCAAAGAAACATTTGGATGCTTTTGCATATAATTGTTTCTCCTGCAATAGTTTTAGCACCCTGTCAATATGTTGAACGTGATCCTTCCAAGACCTATTGTAGATTAGTATATCATCAAAAAATAATAACACAAATTTTCTAAGGAAGGGTTTGAAAATGGAATTCATCAACCCTTGAAATGTAGAAGGTGCATTGGTAAGGCCAAAAGGCATTACCAAAATTCATAATGACCCTCATGAGTTCTAAATGTTATTTTCGGAATATCTTCAGTCTTCATTCTAATTTGATGATATCCTGAAAGAAGATCCAACTTGGTAAAATAAATTGCTCCATGTAATTCATCTAATAATTCATCAATCACAAGAATGGTAAATTTATCTTTAATAGTGAGTTTATTGAGCTCCCTATAATCCAGACACATGCACCATGATCCATCCTTCTTATGCACCAATACTACTGGAGCAGAGAAAGAACTTTGACGAGGTTGAATTATACTAGCCTCTAACATTTCTGCAATCATACTTTTAATTTCGCTCTTTTGGACATAAGGATATCTATAAGGCCCGATGTTTGGAGGAACGCTTCCTGGAATCAAATGAATAGCATGATCATGATCACGAATAGGTGGGAGTCCTTTGGGAGTTTCAAACACCTTGGAATGATTGTCCAAGACTTTTTGGAGATATGTAGAGTTAGATTATTTTGATGTTGGAACTTCTAGTGAGCATAATTTTGCAATTACGCCTTGTTGTTCTTTCTTCAGAAGATTTTTCATGACATTAGAGATTATTATCTTTCCCGTATTCCCTACGATACCCCATAATTTGACTTCCTTTCCTTCTGAAAAAAATTTCAATAAAAGTTCTTGAAAATTAAAAGCTACCGTCCCCAAAGATTGTAACAATTGTACTCCTAGTACAACATCAGCGCCTCCCATTGGAATGGAAAGCATTGGAATATTCAATACATATTCCCCCATGGTTAGCTTGATATTATGGCATTTTCCAGAGAAATTTATAGCTCCTCCATTTGCAACCATCACTTGAAATTTTGGTGTTGGGTATAGGAAACAATTTAATTCCTTGGCTACCTTACAATGAATAAAATTATGGGTACTACCCGAATCAATCAACACTATTACCTTTTTCTTCTTGATATGTCCTTCTATCTTGAGAGTTTGAGGAGTGGTAATTCCTACCAATCCATTAAACGATATGGTCGGGCTCATTTCTTCCTCTTCTAGGGTTGGTTCCTAGTGTATATCCTCTTCTTTTTAAGATTCTTGTTCATTGTCTTCTTCCTCTTCACAACTATGTAAAATAATTTCTTCTCAACACACTTATGACCTTTAGTGTATTTGCTATCATAACTACAACAAAGCATTTTTTCTCTTTTTTCTTCCAATTGTTGTGGTGTCCACCTTATAGGTTGTGGAAGTCTAGGAGTAGGAACACTTCCATATTTATATATGTGAGTGGTAGGCTTTGTTGGGTCATAAAAAGGTATCTTTTGAACACCTAATTAGCCTACATTAATCATCAATCCGGGAGCGACTTTTTATTTCAAGAGTGTACTCTGTCTGAGGCTACAATTAACTAAGAGTAATGCTATGAAGATGTAGTACAAAAATCTTAAATACAAGAGTAAACAGACAAGCGAGAAGAAATTCCACGCATACATTACAAATGGAAATGCTCTAAAATCTTAACTACATCAATCTGCAAACCATCGATCAGGGATACAGCAGCAGTAACTCCTTCCCTTAGAAATCGATGCAACTGAAATCACACTAAGGCAAGATAACCAATCTGGGAACTTGGAAGCAGTAACCAGTGTCCTCTACAGTTGGTGGTCTTGTTCTTAAAGCAATGAAAGCAAACTCAATCTTCTTGCTGATGAAAATAACTGAAAGGAACAAAATATGGAAAGGAACAACAACTTGTAATTCCTATGCATAACAATCGAAACTCATCTATTTGCTAATCTGAAGCTATGAATCGGAAATAAACAATAAAAAGAAATGGAATAGAAACATAAATTGAACAACAATTATAATTCTAACGCAATCAAGCAAATAATCTCCACACTCCAATCTTGTCAACAACCAATACTACACAATAGTTAATTATAACAAATCATAAGCTAATAGAACAACAACTAGAATCAGATATGGAACAACAAAATTTTTATAACAATAGCAAGATAACTGAACAACGAATGTACTTCTTACAAAGGATAAAATAGCAATGCAATTCGTTAATGAATCTGTATTCAATTTCACAGCGGTCAATCAACTCCGTAATTGAAAGAAACGTTAAACACAACTTCACACAACAGTACGCAAAGATTAAGAATACAAACAACAAAGTACTTCCACCAGAGCCGGGCCCTTACCACCAGTGAAATGCTGCTGGGCTACTTCATAATTTAAGAGATGAAATGAAACATGTGTTTAATATTAATCGAACATAAAGTATTACAGATACTGTTCTCTCAAAGCCGAGAGTCAATAAAACATTACAAAGGAAACATTTGAATATAAGAATTTTCGACCAACTGACTGCCTCCTTTCATCACTAAAAGACATTGCTTTATATATCAAATATTGATGGAAAAGACGAGGAATAAGATGAGTTTGAATAGTGATATTTTCCCCCCTTTGTTTAGTTATCATCTTGTTTACTTTGACCGAGGCCGAGTTGTCCCCTGCCTTTTCTTGGAAATTCGTTCGGATCTCCTTGCCTTTGGCTGGATGTGGTTCAACGCTGATGGAGCAACAGTTACATTGATCTCAGCCTTGCCTTTGGTACAGCTGTTCACTTCGTCTAATTCTTGTTTTATCAACAAAAAACAACCTTTAGTCATATTTTTACAATAAACATAAACCTTTCCAATTCTATCATAATTCTTATAATAAATTACCTTCCCAAGGTAAAATGGAGTATGTCAATAGTAAAAGAATGAGAAGATACACAGTAATTTCATACCTTTTTCACTGCCCAACATACCCCCCTGCTTAATATTTTTCATGTCCTCATGAAAACTATAGTTCACATGGAGAGCAGTCAAAGAATAAGCCGGATAAGGTTTGTCATCGACAGGCCTAAAACCATGTAGTGTAGCTAATTCCTCAACAACATGTTCTGTCTGTCCTTCAGGGAGTTCGTAAATAGCTTTGTAGTCCGAAGCAGGGTACCATGCAATAGGGCTGCGAAACCTACATCCTAACCAGAATGGTCCTTCTTTTAAAACGAGATGACAATAGGAAATCAAGCGGTCTGCAGCTAGCCCAAAGTTTCTATAATTAAATGGTTCCCTATTTTGCACATTCTGATTGGAGGTTCTCCACTGGACCTTAGCTTCTATATAAGCTTGGTTTCTAATGGATAAGAAATAATCTATTCCATTCAAGATAATTGATTTGTGGATAGGCCCCAATTCTTTGATAATGCCTTCCTTTGTCATCAAACTTTTCTGTCTAGCCCAAAATTGGGATGGGTTCTGAGGTTCACTCCTAACCCACGAATCTAATTTGTTTTCCTACCTTTGGAAAGCATTATAGGTTTCAATCCATTTTAATTGATTCACAGCAAAGGAAATGAAAGCCTGATATTGAACATATCCCACAAAAGGGCTAGGGTTTGACTCACAATCATTTTCAAGTACTAAATTATGCAGGTAAAATTCACACAAAAGGCGCTGTACTTTGATACCATAAAGTTTGCAGCATGATACAAAGTCATCTGTGGTTTTTAGCTCTATGGATTTCCCTGCCCTAACTACCTTGATCTTTAGTTGTAAATATCTTTCTAGTAAAAACAAAGCATAGTTTTTTGCGGGGCATCTACAGGCTAAGACATCAGTATACAATGAGAAGAGAGTTTCCATTCGATTGTAGGCTAGTTTTAATTGGTTCATTACTTTGTCAGGCTTTTCCTCTACTTTCCGACATTTTTCATGAGCTTCAGGTTTTGCATCATGAATAATTCTCATTTGTTGCTGCAACTCCTGATATCTCTTTCTTGGGACAGTGTCTTCCTCCAATATCTGTCTTTCTATTCGGGCCTGTGCCAACTCTTCTTGAAGTCTGGCCAGTGTCGGATCACTAAAAGTGTGCTGACTGCTAGATTTCATATTTTCACTTGAAATAGGTCCCTCTGGAACAACTTGTGTTGGAACAGTCGTTTGCTGCTCCATATCCTCATAATTAGGCTCAGGCATGGCTTCTTCTGCAACTTGGGGGTTCCTATTAGCAGTCACCTTCCTCTTTTTCTAAATTATTTTGGTAGTTATGCTTCTTCTCTTGGGGGCTCGCTTAGGCATTTGTTTCATTATCAGAATCCTAATGGTTTGCCTAAGTTGTTCTATGAGTTTATGAAGTTTTATTCGTTCCCTACGAAGCTTCTCAATCTCAGTTGCTTTCCTCTTCTTTCTTAATGGAACAACTGCTCCTTTATCTGAACCCATTTTCTCAACAGGGTTTTGGTCTATATCAGTCATGCCTTCAGTTAAATTCTCTTCTTGATCTTGTTCTTGGGGTTCTTCTTCCATATTCATATTCCCTTGGCTAAATTCTGCAGGAATCATATTCTTAGTTGACTCTGCAATCTCCTGAGGGCCTCCAAGTTGAGATATTGCTTCGGTGTTCTCTTTCTCTTGTTCACACCTTTCAGGAGAAGCAACCCTAGCTTCACTAAGGTTTTCTGTTTCATCCAGCATTTCTCCAGTTGTTTCTTTATCGATAGCAGAGTACTCTGGTAGCTGATTGATATCAATATTAAGGTCCAAAGGGCTATGAGGTTGTACATAATCACTTATATTGGCCAAAATCTGGGCCAATTGGTCTTCCTGTAAAGGGCTTACGGTAGCATTTTCAGGAGGCTCTGTTCCTTCTTTGTCACTGCTATGATTGTCTTCATCCTCCTCATAGGTATGATAGCTTCCTTCCTCATCCAAATATTTAATTTCTCCTTCAATTTCTTCTTCCTCAGTATTTTCTTCAATTTCTTCTTCTTCATTATTTCCTTCCTCTGCACTGGATTGTTTTTCACTACTGGTGTGGCAAATTATTTCTTCTTCGTTTGAGTAGCGAATTTATCCTTCCATTTCTTCTTCTTCATCAGTACGAGGGCTTTCTCCCTCCAATTGTGGAGGTTGTTCATCCTCTGAGCTATGCAATTCCAGGGGCTGGCTACTACTGCCCGGAAGTCCTTCCATCATCCTCCTACTTCGTTTTAAACAGAGGGGCTGTCTATGAGTAGATGGCTCAGCTATTGAGCCGGCCATCCTCTTCCGTTTTGGAGCAGGTGAAGCTATCCCTCTATCAATGGATAATATCAAATCTTCCCAGCTGGTCTGTTGCTGGGCGAGGCTACGACTCACTATTAATCGAATTAGGCAATGGTGGCTGACCACCATATCTGCATGTTGAGCTTTTCTTATACTACGAGCGATATCATGCAACAAGGAATTTAAGAATGCAGGCAAATTGACATTGCATTTCTGTTTTAATACAGACAGTAGCTTAAGGTGGTGAGGTATTACCACATCTTTCCTTCTGTCGCACATTATATAAGCCTACACAATATTGGCCAATTCCACCCATGGTTATCCCAATGATGCTGGCTGAACTCCTTTGCCTTTGACAACCAATGTCTGTCCATCATCCTGAAAAATCTTCATGGCTTCTCGAATCCTAATATTTTTTTGCATCCATATAGTTCCTTGCGCTGGTATTCCAGACACCTCTGCAATTATTTCGTCGGATGCAGCTATCTGTCTTCCTCTAACCATGGAGGATCCTTCCTGCAAGTTCTGTAAAAATTCGGTGGCCACTGCTTCATGGGGTTGTTGCATCCTCATGAAATATGTAATCCACCCCAGTCTTTCCAAAATTGCTCGTGAAACATAAAAAATGACCAGCACCAGCGTCTCACTGTGAATTGGCCGTCCTCCCATCGTTTCTGCACCCTGTTAGCTCTTTCCAAATACACAGTTATCATAATGGAACAGCACAGCATGGTGATTTGGAATAATGTCATTAAATTTTTGTTATTCTCTAAAATGCAGGGATTTAGTTCACATACAGGTAAAGAAATATCGAAATTTGATCTGCATGTAGACATCCGCGCCCCCCCAATGGATGATAGGTCGCCCTCGACCGTCAATTGAGAGAAACAGGTGTGGCACAGCAGTAGTATAGTAGGAAAAATCAAGTGTAATTATGATACATTCAATCAAATTATAGCAATTACTGAAATCAATGCGTGTGATAAATCAGTAATAGATAGAAAATCGTTTTGTAATGATTTAAATACGAGGAGAAGGGACAGCATAAGATAAACATAAGTACAAATGCGTTATTTACCACTTCAAACTAATATGATCGATTTGTAATGATTTTCATGTATAATAGATTCGAAATCAAAGGTAAAGGATTCATACTTTCATTTGATATTTAAATAGAGATATAGGAAAAAGGGTTGAATATAACTATTGATGTGTATAAATGTGACTCCAATACCATCAGCAGAGCTCTGTTGCCCACAGGTGTCCATAACCTTGACAGAGTTGCTTTCTTACCCATGGAACCATTGTCCTTTATTTATACTGAGGAAATGCTTTGTTGAATGTCATTACGGAGGCCATTGTGCTGGCTTGGTGACCAGATAAATCATAATGCCATTCACCGGGAAGAAGTGAAAGGTGGGCAGGCCGGCTCGTGATGAGACCTCCTGTTCCAAGGACTTCTTAATTTTTTCAATTGTTCATTAGACCATATCCCTGGTTTGGTGGCCATAATGGGAATGCCACTTCACTGACTTCCTTATGATCATGGTAGGCTAGCTCTTGATGAGACCCCCTATCCTCCATCTACCAAAAAATTATTAGTGAAACATATAAATATTTTTCTTTTTCATATAGAACTTTCCTAGTTATTCATAAAGGATGGCTCAACACTCCTTAAGAGTAGGGATGGTGGAAGAAGTCTGAACATTTCAATATAAAATAATATTCCCTTATTCATATTCCGTAAATCAAAGAAAGTTATAGCATATGGGAAATAACCAGTCATGATAAGGATAAATGATCAGATTAATTCAATAGTGATAAAACAACAAAATTATGTTATTGATCATGCCCCTTTTCCCTTTTTCTTATCATTACTAGACAATTTTCATGAAAAATGACGATTTCTTTTGATTTACTGATTACAGTAAGCTTTAATTTTTATGATTGTATATAAATGATATGTTTTCTTTTAGAAGAGTGATCAAAAAATTCTCAAAATGCTAATCTAAAACAAAAACCAATCCACTCAAAAGGTGTTGTTCCTTTAAAAAGAACAACAGAAACAATATGCGGAACTGTTGTTCCTTTTGAAAGGAACAACAAAAACACTCCACAGAACTGCTATTCCTTTTGAAAGGAACAACAGAAGTGTTGTTCCTTTAGAAAGGAACATAAAAAATCAAAACAAGCGAAATGAACAGAATTTTTGAAAAAAAACAGAATTCCATGAAACAAACAGAAATTTAAAAAAACGAATTCCCTAAAGCAACAATCAAGTAAATGAACAATTCTTTATGTACAAAATTTAAAAAAAGGAATGATTTAATAAACTGGAGTCGAGGAGGAGTTATCCCCTTCAGCGAGAATTTCCATAGTAGAATATTCCTGTAACTGTTGGTAAAAGGATTCCCAGGTAAGCGGTTTGTGATACAATTGTACTCGATGACCGTTTACCTTAAAGGAATGTCCAGATCCATCAATGGTAGCTAATGTAATAGTGCCATTATCATGCACTTTTTGTATTTCATAGGGTCCAAGCCATCGTGTCTGGAGTTTCCTTGGAAAATCCTGAAACCTAGAATCATATAGGAGTGCCTAGTCTCCTTCGTGGAAGATCTTTTCTTTGATAAGGGCGTCATGCCATTTTTCTCTCTGTTGTTGAATTAACACTGTGTGCTGAAGAGAAGAGAGCCTAATTTCATCTAACTCATTAATTTTCTGCAGTATTTTAGCCTGGGCTTCATTTAGATCTAGACCCACCTTTGGAGCTATTCTTAATGTTTGAATTTCAAATTCTATTGGAAAGATGGGTTCTTTTCCAAATACCAATTGATATGGCGAATATCCCGTAGTGGGTCTCCACGTTGTTCGATATGCCCACAATGCTTCTGGAAATCTGTAGGCCAAATCTTGTCTGTGTGAGGCAACGGTTTTTGTCAGTATAGATTCAATTACTTTGTCCGTGCTCTCTACTTGGCCATTGGCCTGTGGGTGATATGGAGTTGTAATCTTGTGCTAAATGTGGTAGCTTTGTAATGTTTCAGCTAATTTATTACCTACAAACTGTGGTCCTCCATTTGTGATTATGTCCCTTGGGAGGCCATATCACACAAATATTTGGAAAAGAAACTGTATTACAGAGTTCTCTGTAGCTTTTGAGACTACCTCAGCTTCGACCCACTTAGTGACATATTTGGTTGCAACTAGGATGTATGTTTTTTGGTTTGAGGGAGGGATAATAGGGCCAACAAAATAAAGTTCCCAGCGTTCAAATGGTTCAATCACTAGTTGAGGGTTCAAAGGCATTTCATCAGACTGCCCAGGGCAACCTACCCTTTGGCAGCTATCACAGGCCTACACGAATTTTTTTGCATCTTTAAAGATGGTAGGCCAATAATAGCCTGTTCGTAAAACCTTATGGGCAGTTCTACAATCTGCAAAATGCCCGCCACATTGGCCATCATGGCATGCTTTCAAAATATCAAATACCTCGTCCTCCCGGACACATATTCTTATTTTCATATCTCCCCCTGTGTGAAATAGGTAGCCCCCAATCCAAGAGAATCGGGTACTACGCTGTATTGTCTGTTTTTGTTCATTAAGGGATAGATGTTTAGGTAATTTACCTATTGCCAAATAATTTTCTATATCAGCATACCATGGTGTTCTGACAGTAACAGCGAACAGATGTTCATCTGGGAAGTGGTCTTCAACTTCTTCTGTATCTGTTGGCTTTGGCATTCTTGATAGAAAGTCAGCTACAGGGTTCTCTTTCCCAGGTCGATCTTTGATTGTAATGTCGAATTCCTGCAGTAAAATAAACCATCTTGTCATTCTTCCATTTGTAACAGGTTTATTTGCTAGAAATTTAATGGCAGAGTGATCAGTATATAGTACTACAGGATACCCAGTTATATAATGTCTAAACTTATTTATAGCATGAACTACAGCTAAAATTCCTTCTCAGTCACAGTATAATTTAATTCAGCAAGGGATAGATTTTTGATAATATAATAGATTGCATATGGTTTCCTGTCTTCCTCCTGTCAGAGTGCTGCTCCAATTGCTGTGTCTGAGGCATCGAACGAAATTTGGAATGGAAAATTCCAATTTGGGCCCCTCAGCATTGGGGCTGTTGAAACAAGATTTTTCAGATCATTAAAGGCATTGTCACATTTATCTGTCCAAATAAAATCAACATTTCCAGTTAGTGCATATAAAGGTGCAACTATTCGAGAATAATGTTCTATAAATCTTCTATAGTAACCAGAAAATCCAAGAAAGCTACATACCTCTGTTTGTGTGGTGGGTGTGGGTATTAACAAGATTATTTGAATTTTAGCTGGGTCCACTTGAATTCTAGCTACTGAAATATAATGCCCTAAGATAACTCCTTCGGTCATCATCATAAGACACTTTTCATGGCTTAAACAAAGCCTAGTGTCAATACATCTTTGCAATACCTTTTCTAGATTTTCCAATGTAGGCTCAAAATCATCCCCATAAGGTGTGAAATCGTCCATATATATTTCGAGACCTTCATTTATTAAGTCTACAAAGATGCTGAGAATGGCCCTTTCAAAAGGTAAGACTCGGTAGGCAAATGTCCCCCATGGACAAGTAAAAGTAGTTTTGTCCTAGTCTTCAGGGGCAATCTGGATTTGATTGTACCCACTGAAGCCATCGAGGAAAGAAAATAATTTATTTCTTGCCAATGTGTCTAATACCTGGTCAATGAAAGGAAGGGGATAGTAGTCTTTCTGTGTTGTCTTATTAAGTTCACGATAATCTACACATATTCTCCACTTTCCGTTCTTTTTTGGTACCACTACTAATGGAGAGACCCACTTGCTATCAGATATTGGGTAGATGAAATTAACATCCAATAGTTTTTGTAATTTAGCTTTCACAATATCTTTGAGGTGAGGGTTTAGTCTTCTTTGGGGTTGGCGAATGGGTCTTGCATCTTTTTCAATATAGATATGGTGTGTACACAATTGAGGTTCAATTCCTTTCATATCGGGGTAATCCCATGCAAAGGCTTCTTTGTATTTTCGTAATAATTGGACCAACTTCTCTTCCTGTTCAGCAGTGAGATTTTTTGTTAATGTTTAGAGTTTTTCGTGGCTCAATTTCTACAATATTGCTATTGTACACAGAAGTAGTAGGTATTACTTGATCAGGAATGTCTTTGAAGGGATATTCTTCTTCTTTATTATCAAATGCTTCCTTGATCATGTGACATTGTAAATGAGATCTGGTTTGTGGTTTATTAATGAAACTATTAATGATATCATCCTCTGTTTGATCTTTAAAATCAAGAGCATTTTCTATAGTTAGAGGTGATCTCATATTTTCCATTAGATATGATACAAATTGTTTTTTTGTTTTGATTATTGATAGACTTGGCTGGGCTAGGGGATATAAAGCTAAATTCTTGACATAGTTTCCCCTTTTTATTGTCATGTTGCCTTGTCGGCATCCAATATAAGCATCGGCAATTGCCAACCAAGGTCTACCTAAAATTAACGGGTGTCCTTCTAGGCGGTTCTTTGGATTGATAACCAGGAAGTCAGCAGGGTATTCCCAGGAATCTACAGATACCATTACATCTTGTAATGTACCTTCTGGTTTGAATACCGATCGGTCAGCCAATTCCAATAAGGTTGTTGTTGGTTCTAGCGATGTAATGCCAAGTTTTTGGCAGGTGGTGTTTGTTAGGATAATGATTTCTTCTCTCAAATCAACTAAGGCATTTGGAAACAATTGCCCATGGATTTGGACTGTCACTATAGGATTTCCCGGGTCTTCATATTTTACAGGTGTTTCCATTCCTGACAATAAGTCAGACAAGGTACCGACTATTTGGACAGTTGGATTGGTTGTTGTTCTCCTCTTTGGCTTCTTTATGCATAATTCGTTAATGGTTTTTGCATATATAGGAATGTCTTGGATAGCTTGGAGGAGAGGAAGTTTTATACACAAATTTTTTAATTCTCCCAGAAGATCAAAATTAGGATGTTCTAATGGGCGTGGTATGATTAATCATTCTGGGAATGGTGGAGAGGAAGTTGTTACTTGTTGTTGATTTTGTTGTTGAACTTCCTTCTCTTTCTGTACTGTTTTTTCTACATGTAATTGATCCTCAATATGAACATTATTTTTTCTCTCTATTTCTACTATGCGCCCAGACCTTAATTGAAGGTCATTGCACTCCCTCAGTTCAGTTTCTAATTCTGGGGGTTCCATTATTTGGACAGACTGAACTGGCCTATTGTTTGGGTTTGGGTTGGGCTGGGCTGGGAGTTGTGGTCTTAAGTTGTTCTAGGGGTTTGTATAGGGAGCTGTCAGTGTAGGTTGAGAGAGAGGAATTGTTCCAGCTGGCTGATTTTTAGGTCTTTGCCAGTTTGACTGCCAGACCTGACTCTGGGAAGTAGAGGGGGAACATTGTGTAGGATAGTTATTATTTTTCCAAAACGGTGGGCAGAAAGGAAAGCTAGGCCAATTATTTTGATTTGTTTGATTTGGCCAAGTTGTTGGAGGAAATGGCTGTTGTGACCAATTGGGGAAAGGTGGTTTATTTTGCCACATTCCACTATATTGCTGAGCATTGTATTGAGGAGGCTGAAAAGAAGAAAATGGATCATTTGGCATACCTGATTGTCATGGCTACCATTGTCGGCATTGATTAAGTAGACATACCACTTCTGATTCTTCTTCTGCCTCCTTATAAACTTCTTTCAGACCAGGAAGCGAGGGACATCCTTCTGTAGGGTGATATTTCGTACAAATGGCGCAGACTTTGATCACATCCAACGGGCACTCCTTGTGGCTGTGTTTCTTCCTGCATCTAGGGCAGAATATTGCCAAATTTTGTTCTGCTTCTGCTTGCTTTCGTTTGGCTTGCATAATATCGAACTGCGTTGTTAGAGTCCCTAGTATGTTTGTCTTAAAATCTTCTAGCAGATTTCCAATGTCTGCACGAGTCACACCTTCATTAGAGGTCTTATTTTCTCTTGTAATCATATCATGTTCTGTTGATTTTAGCCTTGTATTGCCCCTCGAACTCCTGATACACAAATCAATGACGTTAGGATAACTTTCCTGATATATATCACCTTTTCCCATAATATTCAATGTTTCAACCCATTGATCTTTCATTCCCCTAATTAATGTGGTTTTAAAAACATTATCAGGAAAGGGTAAAGATGCATAAGGGGATCTCTGAAGATTGTATTGAAACTGTTCCACATATTCTTCCAAGGTTTCATTTGGTTATGCTGTCATTTGGAATATTTCATCTTTTAGTTCCCGAGACCTACAATAATCTTGATACTTCTTTAAAAATGCAGCTTTCATATGATCCCAATCAGTTATGACACCCCCACCTAATCCCATAAACCATCGTAAGGCTGCCCCTTTTAATGTTGAATGGAATAGCTTTAATTTTTGGGGATCGGTGGTATAATCATATCCCCTACATAGCACATCAAATTCAAACAAAAATGTGTATGGATCTTCTGATGTTAAGCCATGAAATGTGGGAATATGTTGAAGGGGAATGGCCTTCATAGACACATTGACTACAGTATCTACTATAGGATATTGCAGCGTAGAGGTTTGCTCGGGGGTCTGCTGGTTCTGATTTTGGTTCTGGGCCATTTGGTCAAAAATGTGCTAATATCCTTCTGGGATCTCCAAGGAATTTCTAGGCTGACTAGCAGTGATAGGAATGGTTTTGACAACACTCCCCTTGTCTGAAATAATGAGTATTCCTTGTTTTCCTTCTGTTTGAGATGATTCAGGACCTTGGTTTTGAATAAGTTTAATAGCACTTCCCTTATCTGGTCCAAGGGATGAATGTCTTGGACTGGAACTTCAAAATCAACCTTTTTATAATCAAATTTTGTTTTAGGAGTTGGCATTGTGGGTTGAAGCATTGTCATCAACAGTTTCTTGTTCTTGTAATCAAAGGCTGAAAGAAACCTGTTTTTTATGCTGGGGGTCTGCTTTAAGTACTGAGAGTATATTTCATTCTTGATTTCTTCATTTTTAGCTTTAATCTCTTTGTACCTTTCCTTGATGTCCATATCCTTTTCTTCTATCTGCTTTGATGATGAAACTTCTATACTATGTTGTTTTTGGATCAAATGAGTATTAGAAGTAGTAGGCTACTATTAATTTTCAATTACTGTGGGAGGCACAATATCTTTCTCTAGAATCTCCGTCTCTATAACCTCAATTGTCTCTTTTTCTCTGTCTACTGGATTAATCTTTGGCTTTTTGTTGTACCTGAGTTTGAACTTTGTCTCTGTGGTGGTTTCAGTAGTGTAAGAGCCTTCTTCCCTGTTTCTTGTTATACCTTTGTCTTCCTGAGTTGTAGTCTGCAAAATGTGACTAGTATCACTTTTCTTATCAGCTTCTACTAGTGTATTCTCTAACCATTTTGTTTGGTTTGAGAATTTCTCAATATCAGGCTTATTTTCATGAATGTATGGAGTCAATTTACATTTAACTCTCATTTTGGTGATTATACCACAGGGATCATAATACCAAAGAAATCTAGTGCTAAATTTGTATTCTAACAATTAATTTTCTACCTCTGCACCTGATTCTCTGTTATTACATATGAATGGACCAACTTGATTCTTCAATTTAAATTGGGTTTTCTTCTTTGTAGCTAATAAATTCACAGCATCTGAGTTCAAAATATGTCTTATATACTCTAAAGAAAACAACCTCATGGGGAGGTACTTTGGCAAGTTGTATGGAATGAGGTTTGACCCATAAACTTTGATTTCAGTGTGATTTTGGTATAAATACCAATCACCTGTTCTGATTTGTTCAGAAAACTGTAAAACTTTCTTAATTTCATTGCTGATCCTAGGCTGCACACTTTTTTTTAGTATATTTACCAATGGATGAATGAAAGAATCTCTAAAATTTTCATAAGTAAATTCATTTGACTCCTTCATGATCAAGGAAGTCCAGAATACAACAGATTGTGGATTTCCTTCCACATCCAGTTTCTGAAGGATTATAGGGAAATTTTTAGATTGAAAATAAAGAAACACGTGGAAAAGAAATGAAATATACATAAAGACACCTTCAGTAGGTAGTTTGACAAGTTATTCATGGATGATATTAGCAATATACTGGGCAAAATTGAAGATAAATGCAGGGGGTTGGCCAGGTACAAAAATAGACAAGAAACCAAGTACTGATGCATCAACATGTTCATATTTGAAATATCCAAGGATAAAAGATAGCATGGAAATAATGTGTCTAGTTCCTTATAGGAATTTAGAAGAGGAATATGGAGGGTTGAGCTTATAAATTTCCACATAGGATGGCATGAAGGTTTGAAAGATTTGAAATATCTTGGGAAAATCCAACTCCAAATAGAAATTTGTGAGAGCTTCAATTGATAAAGGCGCTTCATTAGGCTCAGGCTGTAATTGAAGCATCTGGTTAATAGATTTAGCTATTATGGTAAACAATACTTCTTTTTCAGAATTGATTATGGCTCTTTGATCTGGAGAATAATGAAATTAGCATAATCTAATAGCTTTTGGGCATTGACTAGTGTGAGGAACAACATACTTAGTAAAATTTGATTTCCAAATAAGCACATCATCTGCTTGGTCCAAGGATTTCTCTTGGCTCCAATAGTGGAGCTCAAGGAGGTCAAATTCAGTCATAGGATCTGTGATTTTGAGGTCTACATCTGCCAAGGGAGTATTTTCTACATCTACAAGAGGAGGTTGTAGAGGATTGATCACAATAGTGCTTTTGGATGCCATTGTTAGGTTTAATTTATCAATTTAAACACTCTTGATCTTTAAAACTATGTTTTTTAGGTCTGTGAAACACTTCTGTAAGATTAAACTGTTTACAGAAGGAATTTAAATATAACAGTGGTTCTATCTTTGATTGCAAAAGGATATTTCTGATCACTCTGACTCAAAACTGGCAATTCTGTATCAACAAGAGAAATTTCTTAACATTATAGACTCAGCAAAAGATATCAAGGGTTTACTATAGACTTTCTGTGGTAGAACAATCTTAAAACCTTAATTTTTATGCTAAAAGGCTTCAGAGTATTTTAGAAGAGGCTTTGGAGGTCTTCAGAAGGCTTTTTAAGTTTGCAGATGTCTAAATTCACTTCAAATTTGCTCTAAAACAGGTCATAGCTTCAGAAACTATAAGTAATGCTCAGGGTTTTGTCTTATTTGAAGAATTTCTGAAGAAAAGGGGCATTCTTTAAGGCATACATGCTTTATAACGCTTCAATTAATAGTATAATTCTTTTAGAATGATGGATGAATCTCTTTTTCTGAAGAATACCTGTAAAATTCAGATTTTATGCTGTGAAGAAGGGTTTGCTAGGTTTTGAAAGCTTTCAAAAGCTTATTCTAGCCTTTATATGCAGTCTTGAGGCTTTCGCGGTGTTGTAATAGTTGTTTTTGACGAATTCTGTTAGTTTTTGAGGTAAAATAGAGGTGGCAGCATTATTTTCTCAGCCTAGGAAGGTTTTACAAGCAGAAATGGTAACAAAAGGTATGAAATGAGTGCATTCAGTTGTTTTTATAAAGAATTTGTTTAAACAGTGAATGTATTTATTTCCGGCCAATTCAAATCATGGGCGGTTTGGGCGCGAGGGAGGGAATTACTGCCAGCGATTTTCGCAATCATAGAAGGTGGTAAATGGTATTGATTGAATCGATGTGACCCAAAAAAAACGCGACACGTGGAGCAAAGAGAAAGATTTAAAACAATTTTTATTGCAATTTTTTTTATTTGGTTATTCACTGCATAATGAAATTTGTGATAAGTGGTCTACACCGTTAGATCTAGCGGACAAGAGAAAACACCTATGATCAAGCGATGAAGCTGCAGGGTAATGAGTGTGGGGCCCGGGAAATGTATGCAGCGACAGTAAAAAATATATTAAAACGTGAGGTTTTGATATAAAGTTTATATATGGAATATGATAGGCGGGTATAATGTTTAACGAATGAAATGCTTATAAGGGTAATATTAGAATTGGGCGCGGTTTATATAATAGAACATTTTTAAACTATGGGAGTGGGAATAATGATCACGCGGGGAAAACGAGCCATAGACTAAAAGTAAAGTATGGGTTGAATAATATTAAAAGGATTTAATATAATACAGGATATATAGGTTAATAAAGAGTTACTTTATAAAATTAATGTGTTAATAATGAATTGCGAAGAGGGATAAAAATAAACTAAGTTTAATGTAAAACATAAATAAAGGGATAATTGTTGAAAGTCCCAATATAATATTTTTATATTTAAACTTAGGATAAAATGCTTTTTGGGTTTTTGGGAATTTTTTAGAGGTAAAAGGGAAATTATTTAAAGGGATTTATTTTCCTTAAGTAAAAAATGAGTTTTATACTTAGGAAAAGGGGATTTTTGCAAAGAAAGATGAATGATGATGGAAAAAGGAAAAATGAAGGGGATGAAGTATTTTTACATGGAAAATGACTATTTGAAGGAAGTTAGTAACTTAATTGACCCAATTTCTGCCTATCCATGATTGTAAAACTACTTATGCCTACCCTTATGCTACCCTAACATTTTTTTTCTTCATTTTACTTGGGTGCATTTGAGCTTACAAACCCTTGTTCATTTTTATTTTAAAACGTAAAACTAACTAATTCTATCCTTATTTCTTTCGAGGGCTCAGATTAAACTATTGAGATCCTTATTTATTCTCTACCTAATTACTGATCTGCCAAGATTAAACTGTTTGGCAAGATCTTTATTCTTTATTTATCAGCATAAAATTTAAAGCATGAAAAGTCAAGATTAAGCTATTTGAATTATAATGGATTATGGCATTTTGAACAAGCTGCACATAATCATTTATTTTGTAGAAAAATAACAGTAGTGGAATTTGGATTTACATCACTTTCATGTTTTATTTTTATCTCTTTTTTGTTTGGGGTTCATTTTACTTTTATTTTTTATCTTTTTATTTCAATTTCTTTGATCTTTCTTTTAGGACTTTTACCCTCTCTACATTTTTTTATTTTTCTCATAAGGGAAATCAATTTGTAGAAAGCAAAGTATGTAAATATTACAAGATTAATCAAAGTAAATTCAAAAATTATGAATCCTATTATTATAGGACCCTAACACCTTCAACAGCTCACCCATACTCTCAATCAACAAGCCCTAGAATTCCTCCTCATCCTAATCCCCCTTTGGTTCCCTCCCAAAATCCAACTCCTTCATCAGTCTGGCCTCTCTAAAAGAGGAACCCCCTCAGCACTCCCTCTCCACCTTTCCTTCTAAGCCTCTCCCACAACCATCCCCCACAAAATATGGCCCACCCCCAACCTTAGCTGAACGATCATTTGCTCAGATAGTCACTAGAAATGCAGCAAAGGAGTTGGGACCTGTTTTGGAATCCTCGAAAAAACTTGGACTAGGAATAAAATCTACTAAAAACCACAGGGACAAGGCAGCTCAGAAGGACATCGCCCTAGAAATGCAACATCCAATAGAGAACTTTATTGGAGGGCTTAATACCAAAGAAACAAGAGTGAAGACAGGGTTTCAGCCCGCATTCCTTAAATAATGAAAGCATTCACATGGAACTGTAGGGGATTAGGGAACCCCTCTAAAAAAAATTCCCTAAGATATCTTATCAAGTAGGAGTAGCCAGACATAACACTTCTTCAAGAAACCAAGTAGGGAGAAAAAGATATGGAAACCACCATAAGTAGAATCAGAAACTACACAAGCACAGTAGTAGAATCCAGAGGTGCATCGGGAGGAATAGCAACAATTTGGAATCAAAACTCATGGAAACAAATTTCAAATTTAAAGGCTTGATATTGGATAAAAGTTAAGCTACAAAGCACCCAAAAGGATGTCATGATAGCAATTTACAACACATATGACCCAAATCACTATCGTGACAAATAAGTGCGCTGACGATCTTCGAAATCTGACATGGAAGGTGAGTACAAAAACAACTTCATCATTAGAGGTGATTTTAACTTGGTTATGCATGCAAAGGAGAAATGGTGGGGGGGGGGGGGGGGGGCACTTTCACTCTTGATCCTTCAAGGGATCAGCTGGAAAATATCATGAGACACCACGACTTGGTGGACATCATCCCCAAGAATAGAAGCTTCACATGGAATGTTAGTATGAATCTTAATTGCATGTGTGCGAAAAAATACCACTTTAGTTGCACATAAAAAACATCCCTAATAGAAAAATATGGCTGCCAATATCTTCAGATCTGCAATTAGTTGATCAAGATAAATGCTGCAAAAATCTAGATCTATGCATCAAAAGACATTAAGCAGTAAATAAAACAAGATTTACTCCATGCATCCAATAGAAAAGACAAGAATATGTTGAATGAATTTTATATTAAGGGCACCTAGGAGGAAAAAATAGAAGGATGTTACCAGTTCTCCTCAATGGAATGGGTTCTTGTAAGTCCTCATCACTTTAGATCTAAAATTCCTCTCTCTTGATGGTGTAGAAAACCCAGACAAAAAAGGAACTCAAAGGGAGTTCACAAGCAAAAGGATGGAAATATATGACAATGATGGTGGATCAAAGTCAGACAAAAAGTATAGATCCAGAGTGATCTTAGGCAACAAAAGTTGATGAATGAATGGAAAAACCCTTCTATTTATACCAAAATATTGAGTTAGTCTAGATATTGGTGCATAATTAAAATATGATTAACCAAATCAAGATCCAACTTTTATGGAATATTTTATTATTTTTGTTGGAGGGAAAAGGAATTTGGCTAGGATCAAATCCCTTTATTTGTAAATAATAAATAAATATATGATTTATTTATCATTTTAAGGATGTGGTTGAGTAATAATTAAATAAATAATGATTTATTTAACTATTTATGAGTGATTTAGTCAAATTTAACAAGGAATATTATATAAATAAGGTTTAGATAATTATTCCTAGAAAATAATAAGATAAATAATAATTTATCTAATTAATTTTCCTATTTTGGATTAAATATGACCAGGAATATTAATTAAACTGTTGTTTAACTAATTATTCCTTGAAGAAAATCAAACAAATGTGGATTTATTTAATATTTCCTCATGGGGTTTCCTATTTAGACCATAAACAACTTAATAAAGGTGTTTTACTAAGTTATTTTTTATAGTGAAAGAAATTTTACTTAAGGTAAAATGTTAGAGTTAACACAGCGGAAACATAAAACAAATAAGACACACGCACAACATTCAACCATGGAAAATTAGAGATTTTAACGTGGTTCACCCAACCAATTTGGGCTACGTCCACCTAAAAGGGCATCGACAATCTCATTCATCAACAGGAGAAAATACAATAGCAGAGTTTCTCTTCTGCTCAGCTCTTCCTCACTACACATTCCTCATCATGCTCACTTGCCTCTACGGGCTTACATTTTATAGTTGTGAATGAAAACAAACTCATAAATTCTCTCACAACAAATATAGGATGCATTAACTCCTCATCAGAAATTGATGGAGCCAATGTAGCAACAAATCCTACTGTTGTCACCTACATGAGATTTTCTCCAAAAATAAAAAAAAATTTAAAAAATCTCAACAATCTCCACCTTGACAACAATTAGCCTGATACCCTGTTCCATTATTATTATTATCTTTTCTGCAAGCCAAGAGAAGCCAGACACCATCGTAGCTTCTCTAACAAAACTGGTTTCGTGAACATGTCTGCACAGTTTTCCTTTGTATGCACCTTTTCAAGAGACACTCCCCTTTCAGTGATAACCTATCTTACAAAATGGTACTTGATAGGTATATGCTTTGATTTAATATGATAGGCGGGATTTTTAGCCAAGTGAATTTCACTTTGACTATCACAAAATAACTTGATGTTGTCCTACAACCTACCAAACTCACCAAATAAACCTTTCAACCAAACCGCTTCTTTGCAAGCATGCGAAGCAGCTATGTATTCTGCTTCTGTAGTGGATAAAGCAACAATGTTCTGTAGCTTTGACATCCAGCTAATAGCTCCACCTGCAAGAGTAAAGACATACCCTGAAGTTGACCTTCTCTTATCCAAATCACCTGCAAAATCGGAATCAACATATCCACAAAAAAATTCACTACTCCTGTTATAAGTGATAAAATAATCACTTGTGCCTCTCAGATACCGAAGCACCCATTTCATTGCTGACCAATGTTCTTTTCCCGGATTTTCCATATACCTGCTAACAACCCCAACTGCATGTGAAATATCTGGTCGAGTACAAACCATCACATAGATCAAACAACCTACTACATTGGCATATGGAATTCGAGACATATATTCCTTTTCTTCACTAGTGTTAGGACATAAACTTGAAGAAAGCTTAAAATGGGAAGCAAAAGGGACTGAAACAGGCTTCACATTGTTCATACCAAACCTCAAGAGTATTTTCTCAATATACTTCTGTTGTGATAGCCACAACTTACCATTGCTCCTATCTCTGAAAATCTCCATGCCCAAAATCTGTCTTGTTGCTCCTAGATCTTTCATATCAAACGTCCTAGCCATATGAGCCTTTAACCTGTTGATCTCTGTTATGATTTTGCTTGCTAAAAGCATATCATCAACATACAACACTAAGATAATGAACATGCCATTACTTAATTTCTTAAAGTAAACACAATGATCATATTCACTTCTTATATAATTTTGACTTATCATGAAAGAATCAAATTTCTTGTACCATTGTCGAGGCGACTGCTTTAGACCATACAATGATTTCTTGAGCCTGCAAACAAATTTCTTGTTGCAATTTTGAACAAACCCTTCTGGTTGTTCCATGTAAATATCATCATCTAAATCTCCATGTGAAAATGCAGTTTTAACATCTATTTGTTGTAACTCTAAATCAAGTAAAGAAACTAATGCTAACATAATCCGAATTGAAACAATTTTTACAACTGGTGAAAATATCTCATGAAAGTCAATGCCTGCTTTCTGAGAAGAACCTTTCGCTACCAGCCTCGCTTTGTACCTGTCCTCTGTATCATCAACACCCCTTTTCAATTTGTAAACCCACTTACATCCCACAGTTTTCCTATCTTTAGGAAGTTCTACTAGATCCCAGGTGGCATTCTTGTCTAATGCCTTCATTTCATCCTTCATAGCCTCTTTCCACTTACCACTGTTTGAACCTTCTATAGCTTCTTGATAGCACAAAGGTTCATCATCGTTAGCAGTTAAAGCAACTGAAGTAACATGATCAGCATACCTTTTAGGAAAACATCTGATTCTCGTAGACCTCCTTAAAGATGTTTCTAGTACTTCCCCAATTTGTTGATTATTATCTATAGGAACTTCTTCATGATCAGCATCTGAAACACGTTCATGATCTGCATCTGAAACTTGTTCATGATCTGAATCTGAAACTTGTTCATCTGGACTATCATCAGTATTTGAGCTGGTTTCAAACTGAATGTGTTGAAGCTCAGGTGCATTATCCTGTTTCAATTCATCATCTACATCTGGATTTTCAAGTGAAGATTCATTAAATTTAACATCTCTATTAATGATGATCTTGTGAGTAGTAGGATCCCAAAACCTGTATCCCTTAGTCCCATCACCATATCCAACAAAGATATATCTTTTTGATTTAGGATCTAATTTAGAACGCTGATGTTTCGGAACTAGAGCATATGCATCACAACCAAAAACTTTCAGTTTAGAATAATCACATGGATAACCTTTCCATACCTCTTGAGGAATTTTGCATCCTATTGCAGTTGATGGTGATCGATTTATCAAGTAACAAGCTGTAGAAACCACTTCTGTCCACAATTCCTTCTGTAAATTGGCGTTACTAATCATACTTCTTGTTTTCTCTAAGAGAGTCTTGTTCATGCGTTCAGCAACTCCGTTTTGCTGAGAAGTATATACAGTGGTTTTATGTCTTTCGATCCCAGCATCTTTGCAATAATTATCAAATTCTTTTGAAGTAAACTCACCACCATTGTCAGTTCTTAAACATTTAATGGTTCTTCCAGTGATGTTTTCAACTAATGCTCTAAACTGTTTGAAAACTGTGAATACATTAGACTTCTTCTTTAACATGTCGACCCACACTTTTCTAGAGAAATCATCAATAAAACAAACAAAATATGACGATCCTCAATATGAGGTTATAGGAGATGGACCCCAAACATCAGAATGGATATAATCAAGGTTTCCCTTACTAGTATGTTTTCCAGTTTTAAACTTCTGCTTGCTTTGTTTCCCAAACAGACAATGTTTGCAGAAATCTAACTTAGAAGATTTTAAACTAGGAAGTAACTTACGATCAGATAAAATTTTTAATCCTCTTTCGCTCATATGGCCCAACCTTTGATGCCATAAACGAATAGAATTATTGTCATTTTCAGATACTGTAGAAGCATGATCTGACTCTGTTCTTCCTTTTAAATGATAAATATTTCCAACCTTCTTTGCTTTCATGACTAGTAAAATTCCTTTATAAACTTTCATTACTCCACCTTGAATAAAGGTTTTATATCCATTAGTGTCTAGTACTCCTAGTGAAATGAGGTTTTTTCTTAGTTTAGGTACATGTCTTACATCAGTTAGAATTTTATTTGTACCATCAAACATTTTAATCTGGATGCTTCCAATTCCCACAATATTACACGAGACATCATTTCCCATGTAAAAAAATCCATCATTGATTGATTTATAAGTTTTAAACCACTCTCTATGAATGCACATGTGATTTGATGCACCAGAATCTAACAGCCAATGTTGATCATGATTAGACAAACTAACTGATAACACTTCATCACTCATACCTGAAATAGATGCCGACCCTGTATCTGTCGTGTTTGCTTCTTTCTTTTCTATCGAAGAGTCTCCTTTGGATGTTTGATGTCTCTTCTAGCAGTCCTTCTTCAAATGTCCAAATTTGCCACAAAACCAGCACTTTACCTTACTCTTCTTCCCTTTAGATTTTGAACACGAGTTGTTGTGCTTACTAAAGCGTCTTTCTTTAGAACGGCCTCTGACCATCATTGCTTCTTATGTAGAGGTTTCTGAATTTGACCTCTTCCTTGTTTCTTCGGACAATAAAGCTCCAACAACATAATCAAATTCAAGGGTTTCTGATGAACTAAGACTTATAGAAGTAACAAAATGATCCCATGACTCGGGCAACAAGCATAATAAAGTGACAGCTTTATCTTCGGATTCAAATTTTACTTCTATACTTTCTAACTGCACCAGGAGAGTATTAAAGGTATTCATATGATCAGTTATCGTCGTACCTTCCTTCATGTGCAAGTTGTACAATTTTCGCTTCAGAAGAATCCTATTGGTTAAGGATTTTTTCATGTATAACTTTTCAAGTTTTGTCCACAAACCAGCAGCAGTTTTCTCTGACACGATGTTAAACAAAACATCATCAGCCAAACATAGTCGAATGCCGCTTAGTGCTCTTTCATCCAAGTCACTCCATTCATCATCTGTCATGGTGTAAGGTTGTTTGGCTTTTCCCAACAGCACCTTCTCCTTGCCTTGTTGCACGAGTAGATCATACATCTTTACTTTCCAGATCTCGAAGTTTTTTTTGCCATTGAACTTCTCGATCTCAAACCGGGCACTTTGTGTTTTTGCCATGTTTAGTAGCGCGTGTCACAAAATCTCCAATTACAACTTTTAATGAATGAAATTTTTTTTTTAAAAATGCCCTTCACCTATAAAATGCCTTTCCCTTGTTACATCTGCAAATAGAATTTAATATACAAATTGATTTCTAATGGGCCACTTCCTCTTAAATGAATAAAGTGCCACCCTATCAAATATAATTGCTTTTGTTAAACAACACTCAAATTTATATACCAAACCTTATGCCAAACATTGATTTACCATGCAAATCGATTTACAAATCTCTTAAAAAACAATGAAGTTCTTCATATACCATAACATCGACTTACCATAACATATGACTTAATATGACTTCATATACAACATAAAATATGACTTCATATAAAGCATATATAAATCGATTTTAAAAAGGTTCAAATCGATTAAAACGTTGTAAATGAAATATTGATTTACCATATAAGACCCATTTCAAATCATTCTTTGACCCATTTCAAATCGTTTTTCGACCCATTTCAAATTGTTCAAATGAAATATGGACCCGTTTCAAGACGTTCAAATGAAATATTGATTTACCATATAACAACTCTCGGTCAAATGGTCAACGAACCTGAATGCTAACCTTCATTGAATAACTCGGCCTTTCTCCACAGCAGCTCCTTCAAACTGCGCTCATGGTTGTAGTCACAACTCACGGCTCTTTGATCCGGCCTATGGCTTTGCTTAGCTCCTCCACACAGTATCCACGCATGGTGAACTGTAAAACACTCTGTTGTGACCCAGCCTCACGATGACTTTGGTTCGATGAAAATTTACGGAGGTTGTAATCGTGGCAGCGTTTACGCAGAAAACAGGCAGCTTATACCCTCAGCGCTTGGTAGCTTGGAAATTCACAGTTCTCCTCTACAAATTGATTTGCACTAGATTATGTACAGCGTTTACTCAGCAAACAGGCAGCTTGAACAACCTACTCCGATACCAAGTGTTAGAGTTAACACAGCGGAAACATAAAACAAATAAGACACACGCACATCATTCAACCTTTGAAAAACAAAGATTTTAGCGTGGTTCACCCAACCAATCTGGGCTACGTCCACCTAACAGGGCATCGACAATCTCATTCATCAACAGGAGAAAATACAATAGCAGAGTTTCTCTTCTGCTCAGCTCTTCCTCACTACACATTCCTCATCATGCTCACTTTCCTCTACGGGCTTACATTTTATAGCTGTGAATGAAAACAAACTCATAAATTCTCTCACAACAAATATAGGATGCATTAACTCCTCATCAAAAATTGATGGAGCCAATGTAGCAACAAATCCTATTATTGTCACCTACATGAGATTTTCTCCAAAAATAATAAATAAATAAAAATCTCAACATAAAATTGGTCTTACATGGTGTACTTAGGTCCATCTAATAGTAACATGTTAGATGACCAAAAAATGGTGTAACATGGATTAACTGCAGGATTGGCCCAGGGAACATCATGGAAATTTTAGACCGCTTCATTGTGGCTGTCTCCCTCATCTCCCTCTTTTCAGTGGAAACCTCCACCATTTTGCCTTGCTCGGCCTCGGATCACTACCCCGTCTCGCTAGTCCTCGATGAGAAATAAAACCTTGGGGCCCTCCCCTTTCATTACAATCCATTATGGAGTGACACCCTTGAGGCAAGAACCATCATGGAAATCACTTAGCGCTAGCATGTTGAGGGGTCCCCAATGCACAAATGAGAGACTAAGCTAAAGCTAGTACGCATAACTCTCAAAGTTTGGGCTAAAGCCTATTACAGAGAACCAAAAATTGTCAAGAAGGACATAAAGAGAATGTTAGAAAAGGTGAAAAAAGATATAGATGGCCAAGGGGTGACCAGAGAGAAACAAGAGCATGAAAAGGAGATGTATTGGGCATTATACAACTCAAACTAAAAGGAAGAAGAAAAATGGAGAATAAAATCCAAGAATATTTGGCTTCAGGCTAGGGATAAGAATACCTCCTTCTTCCACAAACAAGAAATAGTCATAACATTCAAAAATACTATCACAGCCATATCTGATGATGAAGGCACCATGTACACATATCAAGCCTAGATTAAATCAATAACCCATCACCATTACAAAAGTCTTCTAACATAAAATATGGAGGCAAAGGACTATGTTGATCTCTTGATCCACACTCTGAATATGATCACATAAGAAATAAACACCTCCTTAACCAGGGATATTGATAAAGGAAAAATTATCAAATAAATTTGGACCCTCCACCTAGACAAAGCTCCAGGCCCGAAAGAATTCTCCATCAACTTCTACCAGACCTTCTCAGAGGTAATCAAGAAAGACCTCATCAAAATTATTCGATGGACCCAAAGGAAAAAAAAAAATAGGGGGCTTTACAAACTAGACATATCTATGCCTCATCCTGAAAGAGTCTCGACCTTCCACCTTTTCTAGATTTAGACCAGTATCCCTATGCAACTCCTCCTATAAAATTATCACAAAAATACTCGCCTCCCGCATCAAAATTTATCTTCCCAAACTTATCTCTGAAAATAAAGGTGGTTTCATAGAAAATAGACAAATCACTGACTCTATATTCCTGGTCCAAGAAGTGATACACTCCAGCATGAGCAGAACGGAGAAGGGTTTTGTTTTAAAATTAGACCTTGCCAACGCCTTTAACAGAGTTAGGAACTCATTCCTTTACTTTGTCCTAAGGAAAATGGGCTCTTGTGAAGACCTCATCTCTCTCATAAAGGCCTGTATATCTAATCCCTGGGTCTCCCCTTTGATCATCAGAATACCTGGCCCTTTCTTTCAATCCACCAGAGGCCTGAGACAAGGTTGTCCCTTATCCCCCTTCCTCTTCATCCTCATGGAAGAATAATTTAGCTGAGCACTAGATTTCAACCATAGAGTTGGCTTAATCACAAGTATAAAATTCAGTAATGGGGCCAAGGACATGTACCACTCCTAATTTTTCGATGACACCCTACTGATGGGTGGCGCTACTTGCATAATAGCTAGAAGATTCAAAACTTTGCTTGACAAATTCATGTACTATTCAGGATGTCAAATCAATTATCTCAAAAGTTTCATATATGAATGGAATGCAACTATGAATACCATTCATAGAATTTCCAAAATATTCGGAGTCCCATACAAATGGAGATGGAACCACTTTAATTATCTAGGGATGCCTGTAAGTAATGGACCTTTAAATGCAAAGGTTTGGAGCATCACTATTGACAAGATGAAGAGGAAAATTCAACAATGGGGAGCCTCTTGGCTCAATCTGGCTGGGCGCATGGTTCTTTTAAAATTTTTGCTTTCAGCTCTTCCCCTTTACCACTTCTCCCTTCTCTAATCCCCTATCAGTATTCAAAATAAAATGGAAACCATCCTAAGGCAGTTTTTATGGAAAGGTGGTAAATGCGAAAAAAAGAAGAATTTCAACCTGGTTAAGTGGAGGCAGGTAACAAACAAGTATGAAAATGGAGGCCTTTCCATTCACATCCTTAAGCTATTGAATGTTGCCTTCGGAGGAAACTTTGTTCGGCATTTACTCACTGGACAACAAATGTGGTGGAAGAAAGTTCTAGAAAGGAACTACCTCTCAGCATCAAGGCAAAAAATATTAGAACATCATGTCCCCAACAAGCCATGTTCATGTATATGGACTCTCTGCAATAAATCCATCCCCTTCCTCCGTGACAACACCTCCAAAGTTCCCCTTGGAGGTTTCAACATCGACATATGGAATGACAAAATCATGGGCAAGCCTCATCTCTCAAATGATCTGAGCCTTCTTCGCATTCAAATGCATCTCAGAGAACTTGCGATCAACACCTTGAACCAAATCTCCAGTTGGAAAGACAATAATTGCCACTAGGAGGGTTGGTTGTTCCCAAAACTTCCCCCTCACCTTCACAACGACAAAACAAAAATGAAAGGAATTCTTCATGGCTGCCCCTCTTGTAAAATATGAAGAATAAAGCTATATATGGGACCTCTCTGAATCCTCTTACTCCATAAAAGTGGGATATGAGACCCTCCACAGTGAACTCTTCCCTTCTCCACCATGGGCAATCTGGAAGCAGGTATGGAAATTTGAAGCTCTCCCTAAAATCAAAATCTTCATTTGGACCCTGGTAAAGGGAAATATTCTGACTGTTGATAATCTGAAGAAAAAAAAGAGACATTCAACGAGCCTCCGGATTCCCTCTATGCTTCACAACTGAGGATTCTATTCAGCACCTCTTCATTGACTGCACTTTCACAAAAAATTGATGGAACAACCTCTTTGATCCCATCCAGATCGAGATTGATTCTAATGCCACAATCTCAGATATGATAGCTCAATGGAAAAAGAAACTCCCTTGTGCAAAAAAAGGGAAGAGTGTAGTCAAAAGAATCGGGGACACCCTCCCTTATGTTCTCCTTTGGAACATATGGCTCATGCGTAACAAAGTCATCTTCCATGAGCAAAAACCATGCACTCGAAAGGTGTAGAGCAAGACCCAGAGCCTAACTACAGAGACCATTTTAGCTAAAAATAACAGTCATTTTAACATCAGCAACCTACAAGTAGAGGAAATACATATATTCAAAAGAGTGCTTGACATCCTCCCGAGGTGCAATAAGCCCTCTACAAACTAGCCATTTCACAAATTACAGTGGAAAGTAAGGCTCAAAGAGAAGGAGTTTCTATATTGGCTTGATGGGTTAAGCCGACCCAAGCTTTTCTTCGATGGAGCCTCAAAATCAAACACTGGAGCAGGAGGGCTCATCATGGATGAGCATGGTAACAATGTTGCCTCCTTTGAGTGGGGATTGGGTCGGATGTCGAACAATAGAGCTGAAGCATATGCCTTAATGCAAGGACTAAATATAATTAAAAGGTTTAAAATTAAGAAGGTTATGGTTTTTGGGACTCGTCTATTGTTATCAATATGATGTTGCTAAATCTGCACTATCTCCCAACAAATACCTCAGCAGATTGATCACCAGAGGCCACAAATTTTGAGAAATGAGATAGGGAATATATCTTACCATCACATCCTCAAAGATAATAATAATAATGTCGATTCTTTGGCTATTATGGCCTGCCTCAGACCCCCTGGTCAACTCTCTTCCCAAGGTTTCACCATCTTCTCTCCTATTCCATGAAACCTCTCCTCTATGTTTTTTCAATTGTAATGATCTTTTGTGCCCCCTTGATTTTATCCCTACAAGCCTATCATCCCCATCCCCTTCTCGGCACCTATCCCATGACCTTGTCCCCCTGCGCTTCCTGCCCTTCTCTCTTCCTCGGCACACCCCCCGTTTCCTCTCTCCCTATTTATCCTCCTTCCCTCCTCCCCGCAAACTAATCCTCATCGCTGCTCTGTGCACATCCCACTGCTTCTCTTTCTTCCTAGATATTTCCTTCCCCCTACCTCAGCCCCATCTCTCTACGTTGTCTTTCAGCTCCTCTACTTCTTTGATCCCTCCCTCTTCCAACCGCGTTATTTCCCTCCTTATCATCAGCCAATATGAAAAGTGAAAATTGTTTTCACTGTTTCGATATGCAAGTGAAAATGGACCTGATCAAAGCTTGAATGAAGATTGTGCAGGAGAAGCATCAAGAAGATACCAATTTCCTCCGTTATCAAGCTCAATCACTTACAGATCATCTAATGGGAGAAAAAAATTGTTGCGCATATATAGAAGAATATCTAGAAATATCAACCCAAACAGGAATCTCGGCACCACGGACAACTCAAATGATTGGCAATGCAGCAGGAACTAGTCTTTTAGTTCGCCTACTTTCACCTTAAATATTATGTCTTTTAAATTCATTGTTATGTTGTTTCAGTTTGTTAGAGTTTACAAAGAATCAGATATGCAATATAGTAGCAATAGTCAACATGCACGAGGTTCAGTTTTTGCCACATCACCCCTCCTTGAAATTCTACTCTGTAACTCAGATATAATGGAGTTCTCAATCCCCACTCTTTTTTGAATATAATCAACAACTGACTTTGTTAAAAAAAAGTAAGAATATTTAAAATTTTATCTGTACATCATCAAAGCTAATAAATTTACATTTATAAAAATTGGAAATATATATATATATATATCTTAATTTTTAAAATTTTATGTGTACACCATCAAATCCTAGAAATTTTCATCAAGAAAATTGCCTTTTCTTAGATAATTTCGAAAATTTCTATATAAATTAATTATATCTTTTTATATTTAGAGATTTTTTAAAAAGTGTTTTATATTTTCCTTCAAATCATGAATGTGTGTGAACTTTGCTTCAAAGTGCTTCATGAATGTGTGTGAACTTCGTGAGAGTGTTCAGAGAATTGAACTCATGACCTCTCAATAGTAGAGGTGCTTTAACTACGGGGACTCGACCAACTCAGCTAACCCTCACAACTAGTTATGATCCAATATTTGTTACACTTACATTTTAAAATGATTTTTTTCAAAATTCTCATCCTAAAAATTTTCCTCAAACATTTGAAGATGCATAGAAACCAACACAATAGTATGATCATGAAAACAACTTATAAATCAAGTTAGAACATTTCCCATCATAAAATAGAATATGGAAATGAAAATGTGTTTTTTTTAAGGAGATAGGAACAATTTCTATGGCAATAAGGGATTTATACTACTCACAATTTAACAAGAAAATAAATATTCAAATTTAACTAGAGATAAAATATATTTTTGTAATAAATAACTCGAAATTGGCTTCCAAGGTTTCATAAAAAATTAATCCTCAAAAATAAATTTAAAATATAAATGAAAAAATATTTATTAAAATTATTTTTAAATCAAACTATTTATATAACCACAAATAATTGTAATGAGGGTAGATGTTTGTTTTTCTCACTAATATTATATTTGATTCACTTTTTTTTTCGAACCTTGTTATTCAAGGTGTAACCTTGATGCAGGGGCATTAGACACTAGCCAGCAATGTAGGAGATTTTGTCCACATGTTGTGGCTAGGAGGGTTCGAAAACATTTGAATTGTAACAGCTAGGTATCAATACCTCAACTGACTGTTTCATTTAGATTAGTTAGAGTTGTAGAAGTCGAAGGGTTAGCCCATCTGTCATGTTTTTAGTTTTCGAATAATTGTAATTAGGCTCTTGAATTACCATAGCGGTCCTCACAAAGGAACCGAAAGGACATATGTTGATGTATATAAATGTAATCCCTCGGATGTATAAAAAAAAGAGGGAGGAGGAAGAAGAGAGAGATCTTTCTGCAATAAACTCTGTGTATTGAGCAATTGCTTCTGGTTGAATAGAGTTCAAGTCCTGTTGATTTCCAAACTGTCTGAATTTATAATTGTGAAGAATTGTTTAACTGTGAGGCGATTGTGTACTGATAATTTTGTCTCTTTGCCTTTGATTTCCCGTAAATTAGTTGGAAAAACCCTGTGAATTCACCCCACTCGCAAGCGAGGCCAGAGTAGGAAATCCATTGTCGTCGAGCTCTGTTTCATGATAATAGAAATCCTGATCAATAAAGAGAAGTACATTTTCTTGTTGGTAATTAGAATTCCCAACCCGAGTAGCAAACTTGAGTTGAGGAATACAAAGGAGAACGCAAACCTGATGTGAACCTTGGTTAATCACTGTACAAAAACCGCGAGTGGATTTGTAAGGCGGATTGCCCATATCGCACCACTTTTGGGTGAATAAGCGGTATTTTCCAAACGCGAGTGATTCCATAGATTTGTCGACACATGGCGAGGTGGACCCCCGGAAAACCACCATCTAAAATGCACCATCGCATGTTATCGTTCGTACGAGGACGCCGAGCGATATTGTCGTGTGACGTTGATTTGGGAAGGGGCCATTGAACGGTGATCGCACGCTAGACTTGTCTGAAGTTTAATAAAAGAGCCCAGATCATATCGACAACAATCGATTGTGTAGATTCATTGCGGGAGGGAACGAGCCAGAGATTGCCGCCATACTCCGGAAGCCTCTGCAGTGACATCATGGGACCATTGACCGTAGTGGTGGGGTCCAGAGCCAAAGGTTTATTATAAGTTATTTTTTTAAAAAGCGTGGAGTATTAATACAAAGTTTTGAAAGGTATAAACGTTGGTTCTAAGGTTGGCGGCATAATATAAAGTTCGGGAATATAATTTAAAGTTCAAACATTGTGGATAGTATTTATTTATCAATTTCTACGAATTGATAAATAAACTGGAAGTAAGAGAAAGTAGACCACGTGAGGTAAACCAAAGGGAAGTGCTGACAGAGCCACGCTATAGTTGACCATCTCTCCTGTTTGGTCAATTTAATGTGTCCTAAATTGCTACATTTAATTTGTCAATCCAGGATTCGTAAGCTGACGAAGTGTGGCACACTATATGTGCAAGATAACCTATCTCTTACTTTTTGTCGTTTTTGGTTTTTTTCTTTTTATCTTGGTTGGTTTCCTAATGTGAGATGGAAATTCTAAAAGACAAGTATGGTTATGATTGTTCAAGGCAATGATGTCCTTTATAATGATTTACCAAACTTTCAAACTTCAAAAGGATTTTGAAACATACAATGACAAAATTAATTCCTAAAAGGAAATGAAAATTGCATCACTATTCTAATCAAGCAAACAGTGAACTATTGATCATGAAACTCATTATCCTTGCTGCTGTCTAAACACAAAAGAAACTCTACTCAAAGAAAAGATTGCAAGTAAAGTAAAACTAAAATCAAATTACATCAACTCATATTCTGACCCCTCACCATTAGTTTAGCTATGGCTTTCGGAGGTAATCATAAACAACTTGAGCAATCTGATATCTAATTTGCAGAAAAAGAAACTAATATCAAACTACACACTCATACTTCAATCCCTCACCATTAGTCCAACTATGGCTTTCGGAGGTAACTGAAAATGACATGAGCAATTTAATATATCTAACTTGCAGAAAAGTAAACTAATATCAAACTACACACTCATACTTCAATCCCTCGCCATTAGTCCAGCTATGGCTTTTGGAGGTAACTGAAAATGACATGAGCAATTTAATATATCTAACTTGCAAAAAAGTAAACTAATATCAAACTACACACTCATACTTCAATCCCTCGCCATTAGTCCAGCTATGGCTTTCAGAGGTAACTGAAAATGACATGAGCAGCTTAATATCTAAATCTAACTGCTAAAGCAAATGTGCAAGACTGAAATAAACAAATAGTGCTGGAATTAAACAAAAACTAAGAAAAGTAAATTAGCAGAAGGACAAGATGGATTCCATGTCATTAGTCATTATAAAATTATATGCAAATGCCCGGGCTGCCATGAAAAATTATGCTAAAAGCTATGATTTCAGAAAGCAATCTAAGGAAATATTGACAAAACAAAATTGAAAGCAACTTATCTAGAAAACATGCAAAACCTCCTTGAATAGCAGGGGCCCTCTGCTACCAATTTGGTGTAATCCTTCTTCAGCTCCTTAAAATTGTAATAAAAACACCATCAAGGAACTTCTTTATTGAAAAACTTCACAAATCTACATCCCATTCCATCTTAAGCTTTGTTACAAATCTACTTCCTCATTACTTCCTCATTACTTATGATAGGAGAAAGCTTCTCCTATTTATACAAAATATGAGGAGTCATCTCATTAATGGGAGTCCATGAATCTCTCCCTCCATCTCTAGAGTTACAATCAAAATAGGAAATGATAAGACATGTCTTTCTAGAGTTTCAACACAACTTGAGGAATGAGACACATATCCTCTTAGAGTTTCAATACAACAAGGAAGTGAGACACATATCCTCTTGATCCCATAATCTTCTCCAACCAAATTCGAATTTGGCATTAGAGTGCCACATAAGGGTCTTCTAGAAGTCTCCTTTTGACCTACACATGTCACAAAACTCATAACACATATATAGATATATGAAACTATGTTAATTTTCTAGTTTCTAATCATAAATTCACTTAAAATACATCAAATAAATCACTTTGAAAAACAAGGATCCTAACCCATATATTTATGAAAATGGTTACTTGATGTAGGGTTTTAGGTCAAATGGCTATGAAATAAGAGCTAAATGGTTATGACATAATGGAAATATGTATGAATATGGAAAACATTTTTGAGACTCAACATACCCCCCAACTGAAGTTGTTGCATGTCCGCATGCAACTATTGCAATGATTCATTTGTCCATGAGTTGATCTTTTATGAGTTTTGACTCATATAGATTCATTCCCAACTTTGTTTCTTGATATTTTCCTTTTTGGCAAAGTATAATACATTTGATTGCAACATTTTTTTTTTTTTTCAATGGTTGGTTCTTGTGTGACAACCATTTTTTTTTTTTTTTTAAGCATTGGTTCTTGTGTAACAATGCTTTATTTTCTTTGTTGCATCAAAGTTCATGAAAACATTTAGAATCAATTACTTCATCAATGAATTGATCATTTGCAAGGCATATAATTTTTTAGATCATGTTGCAACAATAGTTGGTTGGGAAGTATATGTGGGTGGAAATGAAATGAAAATGTGTGATAGTGTATGACATGTGGATATGAAATGATGTCCCTTCCCCCCCACTAAAGATATGACAATGTGAAAAATGGAGTGAGGAATTTTTCCAAAGTTACAATTTTAGCATTCTAATGAATTACATGACTAAAAATTAGAAAACAACATACCTTCACTTACCTTAAATATGGATGAGTTGTGTATGTGTGGTGGCTGCAAAATTCTGATCATATTCTTCTTCAAGTGGCTGAACAAGAGGAGTCATGGATAAAGAGATAAGATGATTTTTTATTGCTCCTACTAAAACTTGCTGAATCTGCTCCAAAATGCTGAAAATAATAGTCTTCATGTCTTCAAAACTAATTGGCATAATTCCTACTATGTGAAAAGATGTTCTGATGTCGAACATAGTAGGAAATTGTTGACTTAGTGGCCATTAATGGATGCCACTAGTCAACACGAGAACTCTCACCATTGATGACAATGAGAGTCAAGATGCCCAAACACATCTTGCTAGGTACGAATGATTTTGTTGATGTCGAGTCACCTAGAAGATCTGACGAACAAGGGACATTAATGTATTCCCATTGTTTGTCAGCATGAGAACTTGCCATTAAGGCATGCAAGCCTCAAGGTGTTTTTACAAAGAACTTAGACTCAAAGGACTATGGACTCAATAATTTGCATTGAAGCAGGGCTTATTTGCGGAATGAAATGACAAGAAATGGAAAATGAAAATGGAAGATGGCAATGGAGAGTAGAAATGGGAGTGGGCAATAAGCATGTGAATGAGCCTCTTGCTTTTATTTGTAGGTTATGAATGGACGAAAAGAAATGGAAAGTGGATGTGAATGTAAATGGAAAATATGAAGTGAAATGAGGTGAATGGTTTATTATGAGGTATGGATGTGATGGAGACAATAGTATCTGAAATTTTTTCAAATGTTTGGATCTGATTTTGTATCAGCATATTTCTTCTTTGTTGCTGATCATCCTCTTATGAAACAAATTGGTCTCTTAGAGAGACACCATTCTCTTGTAGTCATTTGTCCTTCCTCCTGGAACCTGCAAAAAAACTAATACTTCTTCTGCAATGGAATGTAAGATTATCAAAGGGAGAGAGGTGATCAATCTCTCTAGTTATGATATTTACACACAAAACTAAGAATTTGTATTAATGAAACAAATTCTCAAAGGAAAAATCAAAAGAATTTATACCTGTTTTGGAATTAGTGCCTCAAGTTGAATGTAGCTTCTTTTCAGCAATTTATTTCATTATTTACCATTTCAAACTCTAATGATGAATTTCTCATTGTGTAGATCTTGTTGAGACCTTTCCAACGATACTTGAATCATCAAAATCTGATTTTGTATGAGAAAGTTAGGCTGATTTGAACAATGAGGTTTTTCAGCTGCGGAATTGGAGAACAGCTGCGGAATTGGACTTTAGCTGCGGAATTGGTGAACAGCTGCGGAATTGGACTTTAGCTGCAGAATGTCGACGGTTTCTGTAGCTAAAAATCTTGAATAAAAGTTAGCCATTCATCTTTCATCATCAGTCCAAAATTATTCAATACCTTTAGAAAAAAATGAGCAAATAACTTATTCATTTCATTGATTCAAAATTATTGATTTTTTTTTTTTTTTTTTTTTTAATAACAAAATTGAAAAAGAGAAATACAAATTTTTTTTTTTTTATTTAATATTATATATGTTACATTTTAAAAAATATATATATACATATATAATTTAAACAAAACAATTTATTAAATAAGAAAATTAAAAATAAAAACTAAAAACAGGAATGCCATTCTCCTATTGTATACAAGCGAACTCCGAAACACCATTACTTCCCACTAAAATATCCTTTGCTCAAACTCTAAAAGAACAATGCATATGATTCACAAGCATTGCAGTGTAGCTTCCAGTAATTTTTTAATGCATGGTAGGATGGAGGATGCGGCGGCGTACTGGTGTCTTTGATGGACTTATCCTTATAGGCAAAGATCTCACAATTGCACCACTACAGTTCAATGCAAGTATGGCACTTTCAGCTATTACAAATTCAACAAATGCGATACGAGTGGAATGAACATGATCTCTAAGCAGTCTCAAGCAAGTCATAAACATCTGGAATCCACGTTGCTCAAGGTTGATAGAATTTGTGTTCAACTTAAATTCTTCCTCCTGGAGATCAGTGAATCGAATTATGGCTGAAATCAAGAAAAGTGTCATTCAAACTCTCCACTGCGCAAACAGAAAACCGTTTTTCCTCACGCGGAAGGCAAAAATGGCCTTCAAAGAACCGAGAAATTCTCCCAGACCGCCACGAATTTCGTAAAAATATTTTTGGGTTATCTAATTGACCACGTTGGCGAAAAAACCCATGTCTCGGTTTTTCAAAATTCATCCTCAATCGATCAGAAAACGTGTTTGAAAATGACGTGTCAATAACAGTTGTGTTTCTGGAGATTCTCTGGCAAAAATCGTTTTTCTCAAAACGTGGTTCAAAATTGCGTTTCGTGTGCATCATTGTTTTCATCCCTGGACTGTTCAGAAGCACAATTCCCCCTTTCATCTACGGGAATGGTCGAAAAGATGCTCTGAAGGTTAATCTCACATTCACGGGCAAGCTTTGAAAGCAGTTCAGTGGTGAAGAATGGTTGTTGAAGAACACTTTGGGTGAAAGGCAAACGTGACAATGCACTCATTCTTTTGTCATATTTTTTTTTTAAATTTTCACTTTTCTGTCTTTCTTTCAGAGTTTCTTTCTACAAGGGCACGGGTGCTAGATTCACTTGACTGACCAATTTCTGAATGCAGTACAAAGCAGCGCAGCTGATATGCACGCAAATGAAATCCATGGAGTGGGCTATGGCTTTGTTTATTGATTTGTTTTGTTTTTGTTTTTCAATTTTATTTTATTTTTAATTTTTTTTTGTTAATAAAACTATATGTTATATTTTTAAAAATTAAAAATACACATATATATTTTACTAAGCAAAATGATTTTTATTTTATTTGTTTTGTTAATAAAATTACACATGTTATCCCCAGATGTGGGTGTTCCAAAGCCGAATTAATGTGATGGGCTGGCGGGCTGCTACTCTCTGCCGCCATCTGCCTCCTGGGTACGACGTGTTAAATGGCATAATGCCCAACGCAAACCACCATTTATCATTCCCCCATTCCAAAGCTGTTCACCCTGCAAACTCTGGTTCTCGCTCAACTCCGGCTGTTGTGAGACATTCCTCCGCATGCTTGAGCGGGATTCACAGCATGATGGCAGTTACGTTTTCTGATAGGTTTCGCTTGGGAAGGACGGCTTGGGAGCATGCTGTGGTTCGGCGCGCTGTGGGTGACATTCACTCGCAACTTGTTTTTAACCACCTGCTCTCGGCTCCCATTATGTATCTTCTGTTGTCAAAAATTGCAAAGTCTGCAGGGAGGAAAGCGTCGACCAGCGCTTGAAGCGTTTCATGAGAAGAGAGGTTCGTGGTTTGTTCTGCGCCTGGTGGAGTGTCGAACAATTGCTGCATTTGTTTTCTCTTCAGGGCTACCTTGCGCGGGTTCTCTCTGTGGTTTGGGAGGTTTTCAGGCTTCTGCTTCCTTTCAACATGCCCAGGATTCGTCATCGTATGAAGAGCCGTCGGGGTAGCTCGCGGAGCCACCCTTCCCATGCCCCTGCCAGTCCTTCTCCTGACTCATCATCCTTTGGGGAAGGCTCGAGCCATTATCCCCGCACTCGTTCTGGTCGAGGGAGCTCTCATGGCCATCGTTTGTTTTGGGGTCCTCACATGCACAGGCCTCCTGCTTCCTATGCCCCAACCACTGGCACGACCCGGTTCACTTTCAACAGCAGTCTCAACCGCCCACGCATTATTGCCATACTTTCGGTGGTTTTCCTTGAAGATAGCGTTCCTGGGGATGACTCGCTTCCTACGGCTCCTGCGGCGACTGTTTTTGCTCCGGACACTCAGTTTTCTGCCTTCAATCTCGATGATCGCAATTTCCAGGCTCCGCCTCCGCCTCGCCCTGCAGATCCAGTCGTGGATGAGGAAATGCTTTCCGCCGATCATGTCACCCAAGCAACTCATGACGAACCTGCTTCGGGCAAGCACGCCACCGGCTGGTGCAGAATCGAAGAGGAGCCCCCGGAAGATTAAATGGGTTTGTTGTCTGGTTACTTCAATGTCTCTGTTTCTCAAACCTTCAGGTTTTTTCTGCTTTGGAAGTTTTGCTGTGTTTCTGGCCCTCCTTTGTATCTCTGGGGTCAAAGTATGCTTCAGAAAACTATGGTTATGTTCCCCTGCGTGGGCATCGACAGTTTACAACACTGTTTTTTCTGAATTTTCTGCCTCATGGGCAGCTGTTTCTGACTACGGTCTTGATGTAATTTTACCCGCCTGTTAATAGATAATTTTACTTAGAAAAAAAAAAAATTACACATGTTATATTTTGAAAAATTAAAAATATACATATGTAATTTATTAAACAAAACAATTTATTGATTTTTTTTTTTTTTTTTAAATGATTTGTTATTAAAATTATATATATATTTTCAAAAATAAAAATATACATACATATCTTAGTAACAAAACAATTTAATTTTTTTTATTTTTTATTTTTTATTTTCATTTTTTTTTAATTGATTTGTTTAATAAAATTATGTATGTTATATTTTCAAAAATTTAAAAATACACATATATATTCATTAAACAAAACAATTTTATTGAAATTTTTTATTTTTTTTATTTTTTTTTATTTTTAATCAAATGAAATGATGAAAACAATTTTTTTATATATTTTTTTTTTATTGAATCAATTGAAATGATGAAGTTTATTTTGTCTCCTTTTTTCTTTTTTTTTACATAACAATTCTTTTTTTGATCCTCCAGATCACACAAAGTGCAGGAGGAGAGCATACTCAAGAACTATTAATTTATTTTTTTTACATACCAATCATTTTTCTGATCCTCCAGATCACACAAAGTGCGGGAGGAGAGCATACTCAAGAATTATTAATTTTTTTTTAGATGTAAGAAATAAGGCTATCTAATTACACTTCCCCGGCAACGGCGCCAAAATGTTTGGTCAATTTAGTGTGTCCTAAATTGCTACATTTAATTTGTCAATCCGGGATTCGTAAGCTGACGAAATGTGACGCATTATATGTGCAAGATAACCTATCTCTTACTTTTTGTCGTTTTTGGTTTTTTTCTTTTTATCTTGGTTGGTTTCCTAATGTGAGATGGAAATTCTAAAAGACAAGTATGGTTATGATTGTTCAAGGCAATGATGTCCTTTATAATGATTTACCAAACTTCAAACTTCAAAAAGATTTTGAAACATACAATGACAAAATTAAAAGGAAATGAAAATGTGTCACTATTCTAATTAAACAAACAATGAACTATTGATCATGAAACTCATTATCCTTGCTGCTGTCTAAACACAAAAGAAACTGTACTCAAAGAAAAGATTGCAAGTAAAGTAAAACTAAAATCAAATTACATCAACTCATATTCTCACCCCTCACCATTAGTCTAGCTATGGCTTTCGGAGGTAATCATAAACAACTTGAGCAATTTGATATCTAATTTGCAGAAAAAGAAACTAATATCAAACTACACACTCATACTTCAATCCCTCACCATTAGTCCAGCTATGGCTTTCGGAGGTAACTGAAAATGACATGAACAATTTAATATATCTAACTTGCAGAAAGTAAACTAATATCAAACTACACACTCATACTTCAATCCCTCACCATTAGTCCAGCTATGGCTTTCGGAGGTAATTGAAAATGACATGAGCAATTTAATATTTCTAACTTGCAGAAAGTAAACTAATATCAAACTACACACTCATACTTCAATCCCTCACCATTAGTCCAGCTATGGCTTTCGGAGGTAACTGAAAATGACATGAGCAACTTAATATCTAAATCTAACTACTAAAGCAAATGTGCAAGACTGAAATAAACAAATAGTGTTGGAATTAAACAAAAACTAAGAAAAGTAAATTAGCAGAAGGACAAGATGGATTCCATGTCATTAGTCATTATAAAATTATATGCAAATGTCCGGGCTGCCATGAAAAATTATGCTAAAAGCTATGATTTCATAAAGCAATCTAAGTAAGGAAATATGACAAAACAAAATTGAAAGCAACTTATCTAGAAAACATGCAAAACCTCCTTGAATAGCAGGGGCCCTCTGCTACCAATTTGGTGTAATCCTTCTTCAACTCCTTAAAATTGTAATCAAAACACCATCAAGGAACTTCTTTATTGAAAAACTTCACAAATCTACATCCCATTCCATCTTAAACTTTGTTACAAAAGACTTCTCTACTACTTTTTCATTACTTCCTCATTACCCATGATAGGAGAAAGCTTCTCCTATTTATACAAAATATGAGGAGTCATCTCATTAATGGGAGTCCATGAATCTCTCCCTCCATCTCTAGAGTTACAATCAAAATAGGAAATGATAAGACACATGTCTTTCTAGAATTTCAACACAACTAAGAAATGAGACACATATCCTCTTAGAGTTTCAATACAACAAGGAAGTGAGACACATATCCTCTTGATCCCATAATCTTCTCCAACCAAATTCGAATTTGGCCTTAGAGTGCCACATAAAGGTCTTCTAGAAGTCTCCTTTTGACCTACACATGTCACAAAACTCATAACACATATATAGATATATGAAACTATGTTAATTTTCTAGTTTCTAATCATAAATTCACTTAAAATACATCAAATAAATAACTTTGGAAAACAAGGATCCTAACCCATATATTTATGAAAATGGTTACTTGATGTAGGGTTTTAGGTCAAATGGCTATGAAATAAGAGCTAAATGGTTATGACATAATGGAAATATGTATGAATATGGAAAACATTTTTGAGACTCAACATCTCCTTGGGGAACAAAATTTCAGTTTTGTTGCGTCATTTGTGGTATCAGAGTTGTTGTTTTTGAGCTGTTTTTGCAGAGAGCTGACATGGCAATCCGAGTTGGTAGAGGTGCTGGAAGAAGGAGACCTGTAGCCAACGCAGAGGTGTTTGGGATGTTACAGAGGGTCGAGGCCAGAATGGATGCCTTGGAGCGAAGATAGTCCGGAGATCCTGAAGACACCAGTGAACCTGAGATAGAGGAAGCTGAAGAAAATGTTGAAATTCCTCCTGACTTGAGGCTCCTCAGAATTGTTCTGGGATCTGCAGTTAAGCCTAGAATTGAAGTATCGAGTTATGTAGAGGGACTGAATCCAGAGGATCTGGTGGACTGGATAAATGAAATGAACAAGTGCTTCGACTATGAAGAAATAAGTGAAGATAAAAGGGTCAAGTTTGCAGTAACAAAGTTGAAAGGACATGCTGCACTTTGGTGGGATGGAGTGCAGGCAGAAAGAAGGAGAGTTGGAAAACAACCTATCAAAATCTGGACCAGAATGATGGCTAAATTAAAAGGTAAATTCTTGCCTGGTGATTATCAGCTGACACTGTATAAGTAAATGCAGAACTTGAGATAGAGGTTGCTGACAGTAAAAGAATACACAGAGGAATTCTATAGAGTAAGCATAAGAGCTGGGCAATTCCAGGACACACCAAAGAAGACTGCCAGATATTTGAACGGTCTCAAGCTGGAGATCCAAGATGAGATTGGTCTTCTGTCTCCTAAGACAGTGGAAGAGGCCTACTAGATGGCCTTGAAAGTAGAGGAGAAACTCCTGAGGAAACAGTCTGCCAATAAGAGAGGTACTTTCCAGAGAAAGGGAAGTCAGGGTGGTAGAGGAAAGCCTACTACACCCAAGGATGGAGCTAATAGTAGCTCACCTCAGAATGCATCTACAGAGGATGATGCAAGGGGCAGAAGGGGTTCTTACAGAGGAAAAGGAAGAGGAGGCAAAGACATAGGTAGAAGTAGAGATTTGAGGTGTTATAGATGTCAGCAAGTGGGACATAAGCACTATGAGTGTCCAGAGAATGTGGGTGCTGGACCAAGAAATGTTGTTGTTGCCCAGGCTGGAGAAGAGGTAGAAATTGAAGAATAAATTTTTCCAGAGAGGGGAGAGTCCTTGGTGGTTAATAAGGTCCTATTGAAGCAAGCCAAAGAGGTCACTGAGCCTGCACAAAGGAAGACTTTGTTTAGGAGCATATGCAAGGTCCAAGGGAAGTGCTGCCAGCTAGTCATTGATAGTGGCAGCACAGCAAATCTCGTTTCCACTGAGGTGATAAAAAAGTTGAAGTTGAGGACAAGGGAGCATCCCACTCCCTAAAGGGTGTCCTGGCTACACAAGGGGCACCAGCTGGTTGTAAAATAACAGTGTGAAATAGAGCTACAAATGGGAAAATACAAGGACAAATTTTTGTGTGATGTAATGCCCATGGATGTGTGTCATATACTACTGGTAGACCTTGGCAATTTGACATAGCAGCAGTGCATGATGGCAAGAATAACACTTGCAAGTTCTTCAAGGATGGGGTACATCATACATTGATACCCATGGAAGAAGGAGAGCCATCCAGCAAAGTGATTGATCCAAAGACCTTGTTGCTGAGCGGGAAGGAATATCTGCAGCAGATAGAAGAAGAAGAGGTAATTTTTGCTTTAGTTTGCAAACCTAAAGTAGTTCTTACTTCTACAAAAATTTATAATTTTCCGGTAGAAATACAAGAGATGTTAGACAATTACTATGACATTTTTGTGGATGATTTACCTGATGAGCTGCCACCTATGAGAAATATCAGTCATCAGATAGATTTTATCCCTGGTTAAAATCTACCAAATAAGGTAGCCTACAGAATGACTCCCAAGGAAAATGAGGAGATCAAGAGACAAGTACAGGAGTTGGTGGACAAGGGGCTGATCAGAGAAAGTTTGAGTCCATGCGCTATACCAGCAGTATTGAGCCCAAAGAAATATGGGGGCTAGAGGATGTGTACTGATTCCAAAGCAATCAATAAGATCATAATCAGGTACAGATTCTCTTTGCCCAGAGTTGAGGATTTGATGGACTGTTTGAGTGGTGCTAAATATTTCTCAAAGATAGATTTAAAAAGTGGAACCATCATATTAGAATAAGAGAGGGTGATGAGTGGAAAACTGCCTTTAAAAAAAATGAAGGATTGTATGAATGGATGGTAATGCCTTTTGGGTTGTCAAATGCACCTAGCACTTTTATGAGACTTATGAATGAAGTATTGAAAGAATTCATTGGTAAATTTGTGATAGTATATTTGGATGATATATTAGTTTTCAGTAGAACTAAAGAAGAACATTTAAGGCATCTTAATCATGTCTTGAAGAAGCCGCACCAAGAGAAACTGCTGATAAATTTGAAGAAATGCTCATTCATGAAGGAAGAATTGGTGTATTTGGGTTTTGTTGTTTCTGCAGAAGGATTAAAGATGGACCCAGAAAAGGTTAAGGCAATTGTGGAGTGGCCTTCACCCAGGAATGTCTTTGAGGTAAGAAGTTTCCATGGACTTGCTAGTTTCTACAGAAAGTTTATAAGAAACTTCAGTAAGATTAATGCACCCATAATTGAGACAATAAAGAAGAGCAACCAGCCATTTAAGTGGACTGTTGAAGCAGAAAGAAACTTTAAAGTTTTGAAGCAGAAGATAACGGAGAAGCCTGTTTTGATCCTGCCTGATTTCACTAAGCCATTCCAAGTAAAGTGTGATGCTAGTGGAGAGGCCATTGGAGCTGTGCTGAGTCAGGATGATAGGCCTGTGGAATATTTCAGTGAAAATCTAAATGACACCAGGAGAAAGTATTCCTCTTATGAGAAGGAATTCTATGCAATCGTTCAGGCATTGAAAAAGTGGAGACATTATTTGATGTCCAGGGAATTTGTATTGTATTCTGACAATCATGCTTTGCATTATATTGTACAGCGGCCCAAGCTGAAACATAAGCATGCCAAATGGGTTGAGTATCTCCAAGGTTTTAATTTTGTTTTGAAACATATAAGTGGCCAAGCCAATAAATTAGTTGATGCTTTGAGTAGGAGGCACATGCCTGTTCAAGAAACTAATTTTGAAGTTGTAGGATTTGATTTTCTCAAAGAATTATATAAAAAAGATCCAGATTTTAAGGAGGCATTTGAGGCATGTAGTAACCTTGTTTTAACAAACAGAAGCCAGTGGCTGGATTATTTCCTGCAGAAGGACTTTTTATTCAAAAGAAGCCAACTGTGTGTACCAAGATGTTCCATGAGAGAAAATTTGATCAAAGAAAAGCATAGTGGTGGACTTGCTGGACACTTTGGTACTGATAAGACTTATGAGAAGCTAAGTCACTTTTATTACTGGCCTAAGATGAGAGCAGAAGTGGACAAGTTTGTGAAGAATTGTAAAATCTGTCAGTATGCTAAAGGAAGGAGCCAGAATGCAGGATTGTACACTCCCTTGCCTATTCCAAACAGGCCTTGGGACGTGGTGAGTATGGACTTTGTTCTAGGATTTCCAAAGACTCAGAGAGGGAATGATGCAGTCTTTGTTGTAGTGGACAAATTCTCCAAAATGGGACATTTTATTCCATGCTATAAAACTAGTGATGCCACCCATGTTGCTAACTTGTTTTTCAAGGAAGTTGTTAGATTGCATGGGTTTCCCAAGAGTATTGTTTCAGACAGAGACACTAGATTTGTGGGTCACTTTTGGAGGAAATTGTGGAAGAAACTTGCTACCAAACTGTGTTTCAGCTCAACTTATCATCCCCAGAATGATGGACAAACTGAGGTAGTGAACAGGAATCTGGGAAATTTGTTGAGAAGTCTTGCAGGAGAGCATCCCAAGTAGTGGGATCATATTTTTCCCCAGGCATAATATGCATATAATGACTCACCAAACAGGAGCACAGGGCAGAGCCCATTCCATGTTGTTTATGGAATGCACCCTAGGGGAATATCAAAATTAATAAATCTGGGAAAGGCAGAACTGAGAAGTGCGGATGGTGAGGAATTTGCTTTAGAGATCTAGGCCATACATGAACAAGTGAAACAACAACTATAAAGCAGCAGCATCAAATACAAAAACATAGCAGACTTGAGCAGGAAAGAAGTTCATTTTGAAGTAGGAGATCAGGTTTTGGCACACTTGAGGAAGGAGAGATTCCCAAAGAAGCAGTATAACAAACTGAAGTTAAAAAATATTGGGCCATGCAAGATACTTAGAAAGTTTTCAACAAATGCTTATGAGATTGAATTGCCACCTGATGTTGGAATATCTCACATTTTTAATGTTGCAGATTTGTACAAGTAAGAAGATGATGATGTAGAAGAAAGATCAACAGACAAGGGACAGATTGAGTGGAAAGAGCAGCTACCTCCAGCACAACCATTGCAACCAAAGAAGATATTGGACAAAAGAGTATCCAGGAGGACCAGAGGACAAGAGTACTTTCAGTACTTAATCAAATGGAAGGACAAGCCAGAGGAAGATGCCACTTGGATGACTAAAGGAATGTTGTAGAAGATAGGCAAATAAGTGGACGAGCTCATGGACAGGAGCCCATGAAGAAAATTGCCCTTGGGAGTCTGATGCAGGGGCATTAGACACTAGCCAGCAATGTAGGAGGTTTTTTCCACATGTTGTGGCTAGGAGGGTTCGAAAACATTTGAATTGTAACAGCTAGGTGTCAATACCTCAGCTGACTGTTTCATTTAGATTAGCTAGAGTTGTAGAAGTCGAATGGTTAGCCCATCTATCATGTTTTTAATTTTCGAATAATTGTAATTAGGCTCTTGAATTACCATAACGGTCCTCACAGAGGAACCGAAAGGACATATGTTGATGTATATAAATGTAATCCCTCGGATGTATAAAAAAAAGAGGGAGGAGGAAGAAGAGAGAGATCTTTCTGCAATAAACTCTGTGTATTGAGCAATTTCTTCTGGTTGAATAGACTTCAAGTCCTATTGATTTCCAAACTGTCTGAATTTATAATTGTGAATAATTGTTTAACTGTGAGGCGATTGTGTACTGATAATTTCGTCTCTCTGCCTTTGATTTCCCGTAAATTGGTTGGAAAAACCCTGTGAATTCACCCCACTCGCAAGCGAGGCCAGAGTAGGAAAGCCATTTTCGTTGAGCTCTGTTTCATGATAATAGAAATCCCACTCAATAAAGAGAAGTACATTTTCTTGTTGGTAATTAGAATTCCCAACCCGAGTAGCAAAACCTAAGTTGAGGCATACAAAGGAGAACGCAAACCTGACGTGAACCTTGGTTAATCACTGTACAAAAACCGCGAGTGGATTTGTAAGGCGAATTGCCCATATTGCACCACTTTTGGGTGAATAGGTGGTATTTTCCAAACACGAGCGATTTCATAGATCTGTCGACACGTGGCGAGGTGGACCCCCGGAAAACCACCATTTAAAATGCGCCATCGTATGTTATCGTTTGTACCAGGACGCCGAGCGATATTTCCGTGTGCCGTTGATTTGGGAAGGGGCCATCGAACGGTGATCGCACGCTGGACTTGCCCGAAGTTTAATAAAAGAGCCCGGATCATATCGACAACGATCGATGGTGTAGATTCATTGCGGGAGGGAACGAGCCAAGGATTTCCGCCATACTCCGGAAGCCTCCGTAGTGACGTCATGGGACCATTGACCGTAGTGGTGGGGTCCAGAGCCAAAGGTTTATTATAAGTTATTTGTTTAAAAAGCGTGGAGTATTAATACAAAGTTTTGAAAGGTATAAACGTTGGTTCTAAGGTTGGCAGCATAATATAAAGTTTGGGAATATAATTTAAAGTTCAAACGTTGTGGATAGTATTTATTTATCAATTTCTACGAATTGATAAATAAACTGGAAGTAAGAGAAAGTAGACCACATGAGGTAAACCAAAGGAAAGTGCTGACAGAGCCATGCTATAGTTGACCATCTCTCCTTGGGGAACAAAATTTCAGTTTTGTTGCGTTAAACCTATACCTCCCCCCCGCTCCCCCCTCATTAATCCTAGCCAAAACTAAGGATAGGAGAAGCAGTTACTATGATCACCCAACTCCCATTTGTTAGGATATTCCACACATAGGAAATAGTTAAGAATAACTTAGTCTAGTGTAGATTTAGGTAAAGTGTGTTTCTTTACCATGTACATTTGTAACTTATAATCCGACGGTCACGATTTGTAGTGATCCGACGGTTATCTCTCACCTCGGTATTAACGATACTTCATCTATGGCTTAACACCCGATTGGTCCATGATCTCTATTTAAAGAGCATGGAGGGTCATTTGTCCGGTAACTGTTTATGAGAGAAACATATGTAACTTTTCTTTTATATTAATATATTCCCTGAAGTGGCCGCGTTGGCTTAGGGCATGGAATGTTTCTCTCTTTGAGGGTTTTAACCACATGATTATACTGGTGTACTGATTTGTGATCTGTTTGTGAGCGGTGACCTTTGGTTCTTGATCTACGGAACTTACCCTGTAAATTCCTACATGGTATCATGTGATGGAAATGGGGTCTAAATTTTTTGAATTTTTTCGACTTTCTTAAACTAAGAAATGAATGGCATTGTTGCATTCATCTCATCATGACCTTTCCAACGATATAATTCTTTTCTACATCCAACTCCTAGATTAAAAAGTATGGCTAATCAAATAATGGAATGTCACTTAACCTACCACATGGCTACCCTTGGCATGTGCGATGTCACCACCCATGTGGTGGTTCCACACTGTTGTCGACCGATTCATACCGATCATGAGTTAACCCCTCTACATAGCCCAAACTATAATATATTGTGAAATACACACCATGTGTGTGGGTGGAGGCCCCTCCAAAGCCATGTCACCCTAGGGATAAAATCTGTGGAGAAAACCATGTAGCCACCCCTTTGTTTAAACTCTCGGGGATAACCTTGCCTAGGTTACGTGGATTCCCCATGGGTATCTCCCCCACATGTTTCTTTTCTATTCACGAAGGCCTCTCACATGGGTTACACCATTCCACATTTTCTCAACCCACATTAATTATGCCTTTTTTTATATTTATCATGATTACATGGAGCAACTGCATCCTACCTCCATGTCTACCACCATCTCAACAAAATTTAACCGAACACGTTACCGGATGTCTGTGTGAGTGAGTTATGCCTCGCCACATCACCCCTGGTATTAATTCTCTTCTCCATTGGAAATCGTCATGGACTAAGCGTCGGGGCGACATCAACCTCCACGTGGATCCAATACAAGCATATCATGTGTTACTCATTTCTAGGCCACATGGCCCAGCAAAAAAAACCTCAAATTCAGCTGACACGAGCTAGGTGTGGGTCCCACCTAATCCTCCGCACAACAAAATCATTTTTTTCCACACTATAATGGTTTGGGGGTTTTCCTCCACATTGTTGCTCCAACTGCTTACTAACTGGCCCCACCTGCCAAGTCACCTCAAGAATAAAATCTCGGGAGTTTCCCTTAGGGCTTCCCTCGAAATATCTAGGGATAAATCTTAGGGACACCTGGGCGGAAATGAATTTTCAACTCTTGAAAATCCATATTTCTTATGTTTCGCCTTTTTTCATTGCACCAAGTCACTTGGCTTATCAGGCTCGAGCCTCCAGACCCTAAACTCTAGTCTATGACAGATGTAATATGTAAAAGGATGGAGCTATTCCCGCCCTCAAGCTCGGTCATCATGGTTGTAGTAAGAATTTAGAGCCTAACTCTAAAACTTTTCATATCATACATATGATTTCATAAAGACCCTCAGCCTGCAACCTGTAAAAACACATATATATACATATGTATTATATAGAGATACAAATTAGTGGTATCTCTCTTGAGCTTAAATGTGCCTCAGCTTGGCCTAGGCTTACACATTTTACTTGCTGGTATAAGCAGACTTATCAACATAATAGTGAGATATTTCAAACATTTCAATGCAAGTAATTATTCATAAACATAGATTACCAATCTCCTTAAACTTAGGAAAATGAGGTTAATTTCAGGCCCATAAACATTCATAGGGAATGAGTCATTCCTTTAAAATCATTACACAAGATATTGACATCCTCATTCATGTAGGAAACATCACTCCTAAACATTAGCATGGCATTCATTCATTACAATAAAAAGAGACATAATAATCACAAGCACAAAGTTTAATAAAATATATATCTTACAAGAAATCTGGTGACTGAGAGTAGGACTCTAACTCTCCACCCAACCATAGAAAAGCTACATACACAGTTACTTGTAGTTGTCACCCACAAGCCAAATTCTAGCTTGAGGTGGAGTGTTTTTTAGAGGAAACTTAACAGGATGTCACAATTCCACTCTACCTTCATCCACCAGGTACACAAGCTTCCACTCAGCCTTTCCATAATTTTCATACATAATTAACATTCATGCCAGGATAGCATTGTTCAGAGAGTCTCATCTCACTTTCAAGAGAAGAGACTCTAAATCAAGGGAAGGTTCGTCAGTGGATAAGCTATTTATGGGTAAAGAGATCACCTCTCCAAGTAGTTAATCAATGATTCAAGCACCAGAGCTTCAACCCCAAGGAAACTCCTAGTGGTTCATCAACCCTCACAAGTACTTGAGTGTCCTTTCCCAATCCAGTAGGTTCATCAATCCATAAGCTTCTAGTGGGTTCTTCAACCTTCAAGAAAGCCACTTCTCTCTATATTAATTTTCACCCATCAAGCCTTCTTGAGGGTTCCTCAATTGGTTCACCTCCTCTAGAGCTTGATAACTACTAGACTAATCATCTCTCTCTCTGTTTTTCTCACCTCCACCCTTGGAGGATTTTTTTTTCTTGTAGTGCCCTTCACAATTTTCTTCCACTGCGTATGCATTCCAAAAATGTGCTTTCTCTATTACCCATGCATGATAGAATGAGAGTGTGTGTGTTCCCTCCCCACTATGTATGTGTGCTCTTTTAACAACCCAACCCTTTGTCTTTTCCAAGGTTTCATGCAGAAAACTCCTTGGATAGTGCAACCCATTCCTTCCTTAATGTTTTTGTCCTTTCTTTCTTGTTGTTAGATCCAACAGAAACATGGGCCTATCCCTGTATTTTTAATTAAATTTATTGCACATTCATCTCATTTAAGCTTCCCAACCAACCCATGGCTAATGCATTTAAATTCACCAATTCACCAAACAATCTGGAATTCATGTCCCTTTCTCTGAACCTTTTAAAAAATCACAATTATTTACAATGAAATAATATTAACTATGAGGTGTCATAGTCCCCTCCCCTTGGGAGGAACACCATATTCAGTGTTCAATAACCATATACAAACAAAATATTCTGTATACCAAGAATTTTTTATATGGAGATTTATACATACAAGTGTGTATAGCATTTGCAATGTATTTACATTTGCTTTACTCAGCAAATAAGAGAGGATATGTGGCATGCATTTGGTCAACCATTTCCCATGTGGCTTCCTCAGGCCTAAAGTTCCTCCACTGCACTTTGACTTTCTCTATTGCTCGATTCCAAAATGTGAGTTTCCTTTGATCTAAGATGCATAGAGGGTATGGTTGGAACTCTCCCTCTATTTATACCTATGACACAGACCAATCAATTACATGATTAACATCCTACACATATATTTTAAGAAATGAAACATGAAAGACATCATGAACTCATATTGTTGGAGGCAAGGCTAGCCTATAGGCCATTGTCCCTATCCTTTCGAACACTTCAAATGGCCCACAAAATTGTGGTGCCATATTGGTGCATGACCCAAATTTCAAGGAGCTCTTCTTAGAGTCTAACTGGAAATAAAACGTGTTCACCAACTTGGAAATATTTGTGCACTATATGTTAGTTTTCATAGCTCTTCTTCCTGTCATGTGCCACTTTTAAATTTCTTCTGATGTTTTTCATCTCTTGTTCCTTGTCCCTCAACATATCAGGTCCAATAAGGACTCTATATTCACTAGATCATTCTGGTTGATAAGAGTATCACAACTCTTTCCATAAAGTGCTTCAATGGGTTCATTCTCATCGAATCTTGATACCCATGGTTATATGAAAATTTTTCTATTTCTTTGGTTGATGCATTACATCCATCCTCAACATGTCTTCAAGGATTCTATTTTTCATCTCTATTTTCCCATCATTTTTTGGATGGTAAGTTGTGCTAAATGTGTCCTCAATTCCCAAGCCTAAAAATAATTTTGTCTAGAATTTTGAAGTGAACTTGGAATCTCTATCCAAGATAATCTTCTTGGTAACTCCATGCAATCTCACAATCTCCTTTATTAAATTTGAACCACCTCACTAGTTGAATTTGTAGACTTAACAACTATGAAGTGGGCCACTTTAATAAAATTCTCAACTACCACCATGATTGCATCATGTTGCTTAGAAGTCCTTGGAAACTCTATAATAAATTCCATATAGATCACTTCCCACTTCCATTCTGTAATTGGAATAGGATGCAGTAAGAAATTTAGGTGCTTGAATTCAACCTTTACGTGTTTGCACTATCTGCACTTGGAGATGAATTTGTCACCTCCTTTTTCAAACCAGGCCAAAAATAGAATTTCTTGATGGTTTTAAGAGTATTTTTGTAACCTGGGTGACTAGAGTATGGATTTGCATGAAACTCTTAGTATGAGCATCTTCAAGTAATTTTCATTTAGCACATAGATTTGGTTTTTTAATATAATCAATGCATCACTTGTAAGGTTGTATTCCTTAATATCCTCTTCACCTTCACATGATTGTTTCCATTTCTATTTCAACTCGTGATATTTTTCATATTGTTTCCCAATTTTTGTTATCCTTTCTCAAATATCATTTCCATAAGAACTTATTGCTGCGATATGGTGTATTTTCATTCTACTGTTGAGTGTATCGGCCACTTTTTTCTCCTTGCCTTCTATATATTTGATTTCAAAATAAAACTCACTAAATATTACTAACCATCTAGATTTCCTTGCATTTAACTAAGGTTTTTCAAACAAATATTTCAACCCTCCATGATCAGTCATTAGATTAAACCTTCTGCCAAGGAATTAGTGCTTCCACATTTTCAATGCATGAATTATGGTTGGTAATTCCAAATCAGGAATTACGTATTTTTGCTCATGTTATTTTAAGTTTCTAGATTTGTAATATACCACTTATGCTTCTTGCATTAAGACTCCACCAAGTCCCTCCTTGTATACATATGTGCAAACCACAATTTTTTTTTCTAAGTTTACAACACTTAGTACTAGTGCATTGGTTAACAACCGCTTCAATTGATCAAAGCTTGATGCACGGTGAGTTGGCCATTCAAACCTCTTCCTTTTTTTGCAGAGCAGTAATTGGGTGGGAAATTTTGGAGAAGTTCTTCATGAACCTCTTGTGGTAGCATGAAATTCCCATTAAGTACCTAACTTCAACCACATTCTTATGGTCTGGTCATTCCATGATGGCCTTAACATTTTCTAGATCAACTGTTACCCCCTCTTTTGAGACAATGTGTCCCAAATAATGTATTTTTTATTGGAAGTAGTTACACTTACTAAAATTTTCATATATCTTATGTTCTCTTAGTAATTCCAATACTACAACCAAATTCTCTTCATGTTCCTCCTTGGTCTTTGAATAGACCAAAATTTCATCAACAAAAACCACTACAAATTTATCCAAGGGTGCAGTACATCATTCATCCAGCACATAAAAATTGCAAGGGAATTAGTAAGCCCAAAGGGCACTACCACAAACTCATAATTCCCATATTTCATTCGAAAGGTTTTTTTATGGATATAATTTTTCTTAATCCACACCTGATGATAGCATAATCTTAGATATATCTTGGAGAATATTGTTTCTCCTCTTAATTGATTGAACACATCATCAATTCATGGCAAGGAATGCCTTTTATTGATATTCACCTTGTTCAATTGTTTATAGTCAATTCATAGTCTGAGTGTGCCATCCTTATTCTTCTTGAATAGAACTGGTGGTCCCCATGGAGACACACTTGGCCTTATGTAGCCCCTGTCCAGCATCTCCTTGAGTTGTAGATACAACTCAACTAATTCTGGGTGTTCATTATATATGGAGCCTTGGATGTTTTAGCTATCCCTGGCACTAATTCAATAGCGATATGGAGGAAACCTAGGAATATCTTCCAAAAAAACATATGAAAATTGCCTAAAAACAAGGTATTTCCCCAGTATATCATTTTCTTCATTCCCAACATTTCAATTAGCTTCAGTGCTACTAGATATTTGCACAGAAAATAAAATGCATCCCTTTTTGTGACTTCTCTTGGCTTGCATATCTGAAATTAATCTCACAAAAGTAGGTTTTAGTTTTCCCCCACAATATTATATGCTCTCTGGATTCATCATGGCATTAGATGGTCTTCTTGAAATAATCAAACTTGGCGTGATGTAGGTACAACCAGTCCATGCTCAACAGTATGGTATATGCTCCGAATGGCAGCACATTGAGATTTGCAAAAATTTCCATCCCATTTAACTTTATTGGAAAATATCTCACCCAATTCTCAATTCTTATTTTTGTCTACGTGGACATTTGAACTAGACAAGACTCATTTTGTGTTTCTTTCTTTAGTGTACATTTCTCAACAAGAGTGGGAATGATGTAACTAAAATTTGAACCAGGGTCAATCAACATTGAAATAATTTGGTCACAAAACTTACCTTCATGGTGATCATCTTGGTGATTATTAACTGTTGCATAAATTCTAGGTATATTTTGGGCAATCCTTAACTATCTATACTTTTTGCTCGTTGTAAAATCTCGAGCTAACATGCTTGTGTTGTGGCCAATCTTTCCTTAAGTGATTCCCTCCAAAAGTCCAACACTTATATGGACCCTTCCCATAACTCTTGGCCTCTTCTTGAGTAGAACTACCCCTACTGGCAACGTTGGACCTGTGTTGATTTTATTGGTGAACAAGGGTCATACTTTTTCACTTGGTTTCTTTTTTCCTTTTTCCTTTAAACTTGGCATTGACTTTGAAATTTCAATTTTAAATATACTCAAGTTTATGCCTAGACTACTCAAAAGACTGCTTTAGTTTTTGAATTTCATCCTCCAATGTCTTGGGCTCATCGAACTCAATTTTATCCTTAAAGGATTGTGGCATTATATTGACATACCTCTAAATCTTTGTTTTTTCTTCCTTAAGGTAAGGAAAATACCTTTGAAACTCTAGGAATTTGGTGGTATACTCCTTATCTGTTATTTTTTCTAGTTTGAGCTCATAGAACTCCTTAGCCTTATTTTCGAAGTATCTCTCAGATTGATACCTGTTCCTGAAATACTCCTAAAAATCCTTCCAGGACAACTCTTCTTCTCTTATTCCCTTTGAACTCTTCATATATTCCAACCAGATATAAACCTTTCCTTTTAGGCTGAAAGTAGCTACCTTTGCTTTCATGTTATTTTAATAATCATGAATTCAGAATAACTTCGTCATTCCCAACAACCAGACTTTTGCATCCTCTAACCTCTTCATCTCACCATCAAAGGTAGGATTGTTGGCCTTCTTAAACTCCTCTGGTACATATTATCCCTTCCTTATTTTCCCACAATAATTATGATAGTGATGATGATGGTGTGGCCTGTTGGGAATCACGATTGACGTTAGTCCAAAAAATGTAGGTGTTATTCAACGATTTATTCGCCGGATATAAGGATTGCATCATTATCATGGGAATCATTATTGCCATTAGACCAAAACCTGCAGACATGTTAGTCAATCATTGCATCACCAGAGATAAGGATCCATGAGACACAGTTAGTCCATGTTGTGAAACACAGGGGGAGAGTTGTTTTATCCAAGTTCCAACATGGCCTTATGTGAATATTATCATATTGGTGTTCATGGGTGCTTAAATCCTTTTGAAGGGTACTTAGCAAAGTGCCTCCTTTCACATTGTCTAAACTTGTACCTCTTTCTAGATCTACTCTCATTTTCCCCAATGGTTCATTCCTCTTGTCCCAAATGGATTTTCATGTCCCTATGGTTGATCCCTAATTCCTGCCACATCTACCTTTGTAGGTTTTATAGGATTTACAGTATGAATGCATTGAATTCTTCTTATTTCTCTTGTTCTTTATCAAACCTCTCATTATTAGCCTTACATCTCCTTATTTCTACTATCAAGATCCTCATTGTATCCATCCAATTAGGAGAGTCTACTCCTATTTTTTGTCCAAATGATATTTACTCTTCATCTATCCTTCCTCCTTCATATCTATGTTGTGATTGATCAGAGCTATATTGCACCATTATATTATTCATTCCTTGGTCCTTTGGTTCTATACTATACCACCCTTTGTTTTCCATGTGGTCTTTACCTTCATGCATTTCCATGCCCACACATAAGTATTAAATTCTAACAAATCTCAATGCATAATAAACATTATCACCTTGGCTCGTTGTTGGAAATCTACTGGTGTAAAGATATTTGCAACATTACACCTCGATCAATACATTAGTAACAATAAAATCATATAAATAATATGCACCATGCTACATGCATATGTTCATCACCATAAAGACACACCAAACTATACATATGATCACTCCACACAATAGTCAGGCTTATAATGTTTATCACAAGGCGTTAAGGCCTCACTGAATCTTCAAAGGCCTAGTGTCTAACTTTCTCTTGTTAACTTTGCGATAACACTCATACAGTACAAGTAATGAACCTAGAAGCTCCTATACCACCTTGTATGATACCCCCACCCCCCTGTTGATATTAAACCAAACTAAGGATAAGAGGAGGAAGTTACTATGATGAAAGGACTCACATTTTCATGAGATGGAATTAGGTTCTAAATTTTTCAACTTTCTTAAAACAAGAAACATATGACATCTTTGTGTTCATCTCGTCAAGATATTTGCAGTGATATAATATTTGTCTCCATCTGAATCCTGAATTAAAAGATATAGTCGGTCAAAGCTTGGCTAATAAAATAGTGCCATGTCACTTAACCTTCCATGTGGCACCCACATGGCTAGCCCATACTAACCATGAGTTAACCCCTCTACATATCCTAAACTATAACATAATTGAGGAAAACCTTACCGAGGTTACATGAATTCCCACGGGTCTCTCCCCCACATGTTGTTTTGTTAATAATTGTGGCCTCTCACATGGGCTCCACCATGCCACATCATTCTAACCTGTGTTAATTATGCCTCCATTTATATATACTAGAATTACGTGGAGTAGTCGCATCCTAATGCCACTTTTATTTTCACTTCAACAAAATTCAACCAATCATGTTACCTAACATTTGTGCGAGTGGGATATGCCTCACCACATCACCCTGAGAATGATACATGCATATGTTCATCACCATGAAGACACACCAAAATGTACATATGACAAATCCATGCAATAGTTGAGTTTCTAATGTTTATCACGAGGTGTTAGGGTGTTCTGAATATGGGAAAACTAGTTTTGTTGTGCTAGCTCCCTCATCAATATTAAATAAATGTGTTTAGGATCGTATCAAATTAGCCAGTTATGTGAGGGTTTATGTGTCAAGTTTTGTGTTTTTTTATGAGAAATTCATGAGTTAATTAGCTATTAAAAAACACATGTACAACAAGTAAATTGCAGAGAAATAAAACACATCAAACACATTACTCAGGATTGATAACGAAGTTCACCCCTCCTAGGCTACATCTCCATAGACCTGCTTCAATGGCTTGGCCCTCTTTGGATTAACAGTCAATTCTCTGATTACATGCACCTAAATTTATCTAATGGCTTTCAAACCTTCTCCATTAGATATATAAGTCCCAAAAACCTCAAAATATACTCTTCTAGCTCTGAAAATGGTCTTCAAGTGGACTAGGTGTGACCTCCTCTCCTGGTGGCCCCAGGCTTCTTTAATGTTCAAAGTGGAAAAATCACTTATAGAAGTTCTCCTATGCTTGTATAACCTACACCATCATTCTCGGATCATCCAAATAATCTAGGATTGACACTTCTTCAGCCCAATTTGGTCGAAATATGCCAAAGTTATGGCTTCCCGAATATTTCCTAGAAAAAATCCTCCAAATCTGGAGAAAATCCAGTTAAGCTAGAAAAAAATGGAGGTGGCGCCAAAAATAGCGGACCCGCCAATTAGTGCTAATCCGAACTTAGTGTTAATCTACAGATTAATTAGTGCTAATTCATTATTTAGCGCTAAACACACATTTACATAACCCACAATTAAGTGTGGATAAGTGCAATTTTAAGCATGGTTAACGTTGTTTGTGTGCACTAAGCGCGTTTAGTGGAGTGCTCCACCACGGTCTCCGCCTTCTGGTCCCATGGACAGAGGGTTGGCCCTCTTACCTCCATTTTTGACCTTTGTAAACAACAAATATGTGTCGGGTTCAATGTTTAACAAGAACCAATTGATAGTCGGTACTTTTTCCATGACATAAATACGTCATATTTAATATTTTGACTATATTATATGTTCCCCACATATAATTATGTTTTTGAAATATGGATTTAATATAAATTAATTCTACCATAGTATATAAATTTTCATTCCCACCACAATATATATGAAATTTAAAATTCGACCTTGGTGGTAAAAAAATTTCACCTTCCAAACTTTCAAGCGAATCCTACAGTGACACTTGTCACAGTGTGATTGGAAAAACTGTAGAATATTCCCATAATATTTTTTTTGTTTGTTGACTAGGCCACCATGTAACCATTATGTCCTTTTATGCAAATTTTTTATCTATTTAGGAAAATGAACAACGGGCTCTATCTTCCTCATACGGACTCCGTTTTGAGTGAAATGAAGTGCACCAGATTCATGGAGACGAGACCTATCCGATCGTTCTAGTTTGGAGTGATTATGAGCACTTTGAATTTTTAGCAAATTTTTGTCCCCAATCCATATTTCGATCACCCCTTCCCACTGACAGGATTTTGGACCCACAAACTTTGGTTATATAATAAGAGTTGAATACTATTCTCTTTCCCAATTTTTATCAACTTGATTCTACTTGGAAAAATCTCCATGACAACCACTTTGGGTTCACTGACATGCCTTGCCTTACAAATGGCTTGGCACTTCAACCAATGTTCTCCTTTTGTTGCTGACTCAATCCAACACTTCCTAGTTGCTTGTTGATTGATAAAACACTTTGTTGTACCAAATCGATCCCTATGTGCTTGAAATCTGATTGATGGCCTTCCCACTGAGAATCATGTTCCTCCTTTGCACAAGCAGGCATTCGATGCAAGCTTCTCCTTGGAAACCACTTTCCCAATTTAATCCCATCTAAGTGAACTATAATAATGAGTTCCAATATCATTAATAACAATAAAATAAATTGCCATTCTTTTTACCTCCACGGTTGCAAATTCCACATTCAGAAGAATACATTCGCCATCTCTTTTGCTTCTTGGCATCAATGCATCAAATGGTCTACAATACTTTTTGTTTTTGCTGCAATCTTTCTGGCATCTTGTCAAATTTCCACTTCTTAATTCCATCATCCTCCAGTATTGACCTGCTTATCATGCCATGATTTGAGAATGAAGGCTAATCATGAGCCTCTTGCTCAAGAGTAGACCTTCCAAAATCTCGAGACATCTTGTCACAAGCAAAACCATTAATCTTGAAAAACACATCATGCAAGAAACATAACTTGACAAAATCTTCCTTTTTCTCCTTCAAAGCAACAAATGTCACATCATGTGAACATCACCATGTACTCTTACATATTGGTGTACAAACTCATCAACCAAACGGAAGTCGAAAAAACATGCCTCTTCAAACAACTGACTCTCAACTCAAACAAAAGTTAGTGTACATGCTTTTTTCAATAACTTGACGATTCTTCTCCAAAATCAAAAATAATTTCACATCTCATGAAAAAATTCCTCAACATATCCCTCTCAAACACCTTCCTGGCATAAACATGAAATCATGCATTCTAGAGAAAAAGAAATGCATTCAATTATCAATAGAAATTCAAGGCATTAATTGTTTAAGAAATCTAACCATCTCTTTCCAAACCACTTCAATGGCACTTCTTTCAACTGCACTTCATCATGTGAATCATCTTGACCCACATCAATTATGGAATAATCCTTTCCATTATTTTCAAGATCACCCTCCACCTTCTTCAAATGTCGTGGATGACTTGTTGGATACAATGTCCAACACTTGTCTACAAGATGACCCTGCTTATGGCAATGAGTGCAAAACAATTTCATCTTCTTTTCAACATGGTTTTCATCGTCCAATGGACCTTTGGATTTTTGCCTCCTTTGTTTAGAAAATTTCCTATGCATGTCAAACTTCTTCCAACATCTTGAAACAGTATGGTTATTCAAACCACAAAAGGAACATGTAAAATTTCTCCAAATCTTATGTGAATATTTACCATGTTTATCATAATCAAAATCAACTAGATTAAAGGCAGATTTATACCTTGCAAATTCACCTTTGTCGCCTTCTTGAGGAGGTGAATTTGATGAGGTAGTGGCTCTCTTCAGAATACCAAAAATTTCTTCAATGACTTTAGAGCTTTCAACATCCTCTTTTTTATCATTTTCAAAAGTTGCATGTGTATGAACATCTTCTTGCAAAGTGGGTGTAAAAATTTTTCATTCCTCATGAACACAAACTTCACAAGCTTGAGGTAATGAACATGTAATGAAATTCCTTCTTTGAACACCTTCATGTGCCTCCTTGGCTTTGGAGCATTCTCCATCATGTTTTCCATAACCAAGACACAAATTCCTAGGCCTTTCCTCAACAAAAATTGGCTCAACTATGCCTTGTGCATGTTTTCCTAACCCTTTACCTTCATATCCCATTTTCATAAATAATTTGGACCCTATTCCTCTATTTTGTCTTTCAAAAACACCAAAATATTCATCTTGATAGGAAATAGAAGATAAAATTGATTTTCATACCTCATTTTCATGCACATACTTGTCTAAAGTTTCTTTGGCATCATCAAGTTGAGTCTCCATCTCATGCAACCCTGTTAGGTTTTCATTTGAAATATGGAGTTGAGTCTCCATCTCATGCATATTTTCAAGAAGTTCTTGCTTCTCCTCCTTCATGGCAATCAACTGCTCTTGAAGTATAGTGTTCTCCTTTCTATCTTCAACCAAATCTTGCACCATATCTCTCATGATCTAGAGCTTCTACAACATCTGTTTATCAATGAGTTTTGAATCTAAGGAAGATTAATTAGAAACAGTACTTGATGAAGTTGTCATTGTTATCACTCTAGTAAATTTTCTATCAGTAATATTTAAAACTTTGTAACTTACTAGAGGTAACCACAAACCTATTTTTGAAATCTAGGATCTAGCCCTCCTAAATTTCAGAGAGGGATCTCTCTTTATGATTTAACTTTGTTTTGGATTAAATTTTAGGCTAGGTATAATTGGGCACTTGGTTTTTGTTTGAAAGGTTTGGTGGGAAATAAGATTACTTAAAGACAAATTAAAGAGGGATCTACTAGTCCATTGGGCTATGGATTCAAGATGTAGCAAGCAAGACTGGAAGGCAAGGCCAAAAGGATGCTAATGTACTCAGGGCAAGGTAGATAACCCTCAGATATTTGAATAGTTTGATTTGATGAGATGGCTTGCTTTTGGGATAAAGGGCAGTGAAGGATCCTTTGATTTAGAAAAAGGGGAAGGAGGAAGAGGTCAAACAGGACTAGGAGTAATGAAGAATTACTAAGTCTGGAAATCAGCAAAAAATATTGAAATGATCAAGTAGTTAAGACAAGGAGTTTTTACACTTATCCTGAAATAATATTCCTAATTAATTATTTGGATTGAAAAACATATATGAAATTGAATGGAACTTTAGAAGAGGAAACAATGACAGTAAGAAATCACTTTACTCATTAGCTTATCGCAAGACTCTTGAGTTATGAAGTCCAGTTGGCTGTTTGTCCAGTCTGCTACTATGAAATCAACACATGAGCCTCCAAAGTACCAGAAAAATTGTCTATAATAATCTCAGCAATTTTATTCCACACTTAATACTTCAAAGAGTGAAGTATTTATAAAAATTGTTTAGTACAAAATATCCTAGAAAAATCTAGGAATAACTCTAGGAAAATAAAATATCTTAACACACTAAGAGGGACAGCTGCTTAACAACTTAGCAAGTTGTCCTTCTATTTAGAAAAAATAGAACTAACATTATCTAATAAAAAATGATTGTTGCATTGTTGTTTATGCTTGCTGGCATATTTGGAAGATATTTTTTTATGGATTGCTTGACTGATACTCTTTCACTTTTCATCCTTTAATGTTGTTTTTCCTCTTGATACTCTTTCACGCTGCTTCCTTATTACTTTTACTACTGTAAGATAGAAAAAATTACAATTTTACAAATTTATGATTGATTTCTTCTCGGATACTCTTTGACTCTGCTGATCAATCGCATACACTTTCACTGCAACATTTACCTTATAACTGCTGTAAAAGGAACTTTTCACTGTGGTAAAAATAATCAATTTTCTGTTTATATCACTTGATTGTCATATTTGAGTTTCCCTTTTAATTTTTACTGCTGTAAAAGAGATTATCAGCAGTAAAAATTTTAAAATCAAATTAGCTACTTTTCTTCTCAATCTTTAATGCTTTACCTGTATTTTCTGTTGTTCTGCTCCAATGTTGCTATAACAAGTCTGTGAATTCCTGCCATTGCTGATCACTTGGTATTTTCACACTTTTCAACTTTCAGTAACTTCCATAAACTTCAGTGTACCTTGAGAAATTTGGTTTGATCATGAAAAATATGCTCAATTTCATTCTGTAGAAAAAACAAGTTTTCAAAGTACTCCAAGACAACTTTTCCAGTTGGAGAACCTTGTGGTAGAGGCTTATTAACTTGTTCTTTGGCATGGGCCCTGATTTTCTTGTCATAATATTTTTGAACCATTAGCTTTTCATTAAAACCATGAATGTCTGGGAGGCCTACTTCTTTCAACATTGTGTATTTTTCCAAGAACTTTGTTATTGACAAATTCATGGCTTCACACTTTTCCTTCAAATTGTACATTATATTCCTTTTATTTAGGACCTTTTTGATTTGTAGAATTGTTTCTATCCTGTCTTGTATTTTCAATTCTTCAAGATATTCTCTGTTTTTTCTATTTAAAAATGTAATAAGATTCAAAGCTTGAGATGGTTTGTTAGCAAGTTCTTCTTTTGTTTTCTAAATTTCCACCTTTGTTGCCTTAAGTAGATCTCTCTGCTCATAAATGATTTGAATTGAAATCCACTGTAGATGTATGCCTTGGATTATGTTATTCCAAAGATAGTTCTTGATGAAGGACATTTGTTCACTGAGATTGACCTGCTGCTGCAAAATCTTTACCTGCTCTTGAAGTCTGTTTGCTCTTTGTTCATGTCCCTTAGAGGTAATCAATGCATTTCTAATTGATGTTTCAAGAGTTTGAATAGTATTTTTCAAATTGATTATCTCATTATTCTTTAGGTACATCTCCTCCATGGCCTTTACTATATCAGTTGCTTCACCTATTTGATGTACCTGAGAGGTGGATGATCCTATGGCAGAAGTGTCTATAGATTGCACTGACACTGCAGTTTCCAGTGGCACTTTTGGTTCTAAATGCTCTGCCAAAGTGGAAGGGACAACTGTGCCAACTATAGGAATAACAGTGGGAGTAGACTACACATCTGCTTTTCTTAAGGCTTCATTTTCTTTCATAAGTGTCTCTATTTGATTCTCCATGTCTTTAACTTGAGAAGTCATTTTTAGCACTAACTGCATCATCTCATCCTTTTCTGATTTCTCTTATAGGATTTCCTTTACTTGAGGATGTTCATTTGGTGGGAGTTTTAATTGCTTCCTCAAGGCAGCAATGTCTTCATTCTTTTTTTTATTAATGCTTGAGCAACCTGAATGTTTGAAGGATCCAGTCCAATTTGTAGCACTGGGTCTTCTAAGGATTTGATCCTTAGATCCTTCACATGTAATGAGGCTTTATCTAACTTCATTTGATCCTTCAAGTTGAACACAGTGTTTTGCAATCTAGTTGCACTCACAGTTTTGTTTACCACCTTAGAATAGAGCATTTCTGAAGTACTTCTATGAAACTTTATTTGATCAAGTTCATGTATGGTGTCTGCATCTACTTCAAGCTCTGTTTTCCTGTAATCTTCAATTGTCTTTGGGTCTGTAACCATTGGCTGGAGAAAAGGCATAATAATTTTATTTTTTGAATAGTCAAAATCTATCAAAAGTCTGTCTTTGTCTCTTGGTTTTTCTTTCAAAAATTGAGAATAAAATTCTCTTTTGATCTCTTCATTTCTTTCCTTAATCTGTTTGTATTTCTCCTGGATATCAATATCTTTTCCCTCTATTGTTTTGGAGGAGGAGGGAACTTATATATTTACCTATTTTTCAACCATTTCTTTGCCCTGTTCCTGTGTTAAAACCTTCTCTTTCTGAATTTATGCTAGAGTCTCATTTACAATTACAGTGGCTTCATCATTATCTACCTACTGATCATCTGTATCATTTATCTCAGTAGCCTTTTCTTTCTCAGCAATAGTCATTTTTTCCCTTTTGTTGTAAATAATCTTGAATTTATTTTCTGTAATGGTCTCTGCTGAATAACTTTCTTCATTCCTGATCCTTTTGTTTGAAGTTTCTACATGTTTTTTGACCACTATAGTTTGTGAATTATCTGTGTTTATCATTGTTGCTTCAATTGAAGTTTGGTCAACCATTGTATTTTCCACCCACACTATTTGATTTGAAAATTTCTCAATTTGGGGTTTAGGCTCATGGATGAAAGGAGTCAATTTACATTTAAGCCTTATACTATTCAAAATGCCTTTAGGATCATAATTCCAGTAAAAACTTTCTTGGAACTTATACTCTGACAATTTATTTTTTATTTCCTTTAATGCATCCTTGTTATTTACTATAAATGGGCCAATTTCACTCTTCAGCTTGAATTGGGTCTTTTTCTTAGAAGCCATGAAATTTACATCATCTGCATTTAACACTTGCCTTAGATATTCCAATGCAAAAATTCTGATAGTTATAAATTTGGGCAAATTATATGGGAGAAAATTTTCTCCAAATATTCTTAATTCTGTATTTCCTTCATATAAGTACCAATCCCCTACTTGGCTTTGTTCAGAAAACTGAAATATCCTTTTCATCTCATCACTGACCCTCGGTTGTTCTGTTTTATAAAGTAAATTCATGGCTGGCTTGACAAACAAATCTGTGAAATCTTTGTGTTGGAAATATGATGCAGAGTGTTGTCCTTGATGGCAACCCACTTAATGAAGATGAAGACATGAGAATGTTTACATGTGTTGTCCTTGATGGCAATCCACCTGATGAAGTTATTCTTGACTTGATGGACTTGGTAAATGATGTAAATCTGATGTGATATGATGTTTGTTGCCAATATGATGCTGGGTGTTGTCCTTGATGACAATCCACTTGATAGAGTGTTGTTCTTGAATGGCAACCCACTTGATGAAATTGTGCTTGATAGAATATGTCATGATGAACTTGTTAAATGATGTAAATCTGATGTATCTACAGTGAGTACAGAAGGTAATGAAGAAAGGATTTCAACATGTGCTAGATCTATGATGAAAAGAGTATGTCTCAAGGCATACGCGGATTTGTCTAGAGGAAATCGCGTATGCACGCGGGAAAGAACGTTCCAAGTCGCATATGGGCAAAAGCGCTCATAAAGTGCAAAACCAGGGGTAACCACCATGGTATTGACCCATTGTATTGGGTAATGATCCGTCTAAATGACCCCGTCCAGGAATACCATCAGAAGTAATGTGGTTTTGGCTCATGGTATTGAAAAAGGGTAAACCTATATAAAGAGAAGAAATTCATTGTGCAAATGATGAGTGTGGGTGCAAGATGTCTGAGCTTGAATGAATACTTCTCTCTGAAGTATATCTGAATGGAAAGGGTTACAGTTGAATGATAGATCTGATTACATGATGCACCAATGATGAAGAAGGGTATCTAGATCTGAAATGTACTTGTATTTTCTAGATCTGTTTAGGGGATGATTAGATCTGAGAAGAGGCGAACATCTGTCTGAAGTAAAGGGTAAAATCTGAGTAATGTATCTGTTCTAAAGAATTGCAATGACCTAAATGTCTGAAGAACCATACGCTAGTTCGCCGCAGAAGAAGCACGTATATACGCGGCTTTGCTGAAGAGAAAGCGCGTATGCGCAGTGAAATCAGCTCTGTAATTTGTACAGAAGTATACGCGGGTTGATGTGATTGGAAGCGTGTATATACGCGGTATCAGTGAAAGGAAAGTGCGTATGCAAACTAGGGTTTGCTGAAGAAAGGGGTATGAAATGTCTGATACGGTACGCTTATTCTTGCTATCACGTATTCTACGGTTAGGAGTTGTACGTATTAGTTTGGTTGTATGATTAAAGTAATACGCTGGGTAGGATATAATTAAATATTATGAAAACGTGTATTTCCAGTTGTACTCTGTACCCAGGTTATTTGGATCCGGTGTGAAAATTGATGAAACGTGGTCCAAGGTGGTGCTGAGGGTTGTAGCCTTCAGTCAGGGGGTTGTAGCTCCCTTCCAGGTGAGGAGGGGGAGAGAGGCAGTAAATACAATAGGAAAGCGAGGGGGTTGTAGCTCCCTTCCAGAGAGGAGCGTAAAACGCGGCGCGGTGGGTGCTTAACGTCTTCAGTAGGAGAGAGTTTGCGCCGCTTGTATGTTGTAAGATGTTTTCTCTATAATAAAATATTGAAGGCTGAGCAACTGCAGCGGTGGTTTTCTCCCGACTTGGGTTTCCACCTAAAATTATGGTGTTCATGTGTGATGTTTTATTCTGTTCTTACTGCACATTTTTACTGTTTATAGAACATCTAATGAATGAATGATGGAATGACATAAGTGAAGAATTAATGGCATAATTAGATCTATGTGTATACGCGAGTTTTATGAAGGATATCCACGTGTATACGCTAGTTGGCTTCAGCAAAGTTGTGTATGGGTTTTAGAGAGTGAAAAAGTAAAAAGTTTGATAAAGTCCTAAACTTTTGATTCACCCCCCCCTCTCGGTATTTTTTCCCAGCAATTGGTATCGGAGGAGGTCCTTCGCAGGCTTGATCCTTGGAAAGTCCGTCGCAATGGGAAGTCAAGAGGAGTAATGTCTATAAAGCCACCTCTATTCAATGGAAGCAATCTGATATTCTGGAAGGTACGAACAAAAGCATATCTGCAAAGTCTTGGTGCGGATGTATGGGCAATCGTGGAAGAAGGTTATCAGTATCCGGCAAGTATTCCTACTGATGCAGCAGAAAAGAAGAAGTATGAAATCAATGCCAAAGCAATGAATGTCTTATTAGGAAGCATTTCTGAACCAGAATTTGCTAAGGTGATGCAGCTAAATTCAGCAAAAGAAATATGGGACAAAATCATTCTGAGCTATGAAGGAGATACAAAGGTAAAAAGTGCAAAACTCCAAACTCTCAGAATTGAATATGAAAATTTGAAGATGCGTAGTGATGCCAAGTGTTTCCGGTTTCTTTCTTCGTCTAGATGATATTGTAAACCGGATGAGAAATTTGGGTGAAACCATGTAGATACTACTACGGTGGGGGAAAAAGTCTTAAGATCCTTGACTTCAAAATTTGACTCTAAATTTTTAGCTATTGAAGAAAGGCAAGATCTGCAAACTCTTACTGTTGTTCAATTACATGGTATCTTGACTGCTTTTGAAATGAGACAAGGAGGTCCTTCTCAAATCAAAGAAGCTGCTTTTAAGGTATCTGCAAAAGGAAAAGAAAAGGAAGTCGTCAAAGAGTCCAGCTATATATCCGAAGAAGAAGAAGCGAATTTCTTGAGAAAACTTCAACTAGGTACTGGAAGATTCAAAGGTAAGCTTCCCTTCAAATGTTTTGAGTGTGGAAAAGTTGGTCACTATGCTGCTAAATGTCCTTATAGAGAAAAACATGATAAAGGGAAACAATTTGACAAAAGGAAGAGTTATTATGCAAATGAAGATGATGATGAAGTGTCCAGTGAAGATGAAGAAGATTTTTCCCAAGCTCTACAAGTGCTCATGGCAAAGAAGCAAAAGAAGAAGGCTACTCGAAGAAAGGAGATATCTCAGAAAACATGTATAGCAGAAATTGACGAAGATGAATCAGATAGTGATTGGGGTCCTTGTGATAATCTTCTTTGTGCAAGCAATGGTGTAGATAGTGAAAGTAATGTTGTGGACCTAGAAGAAGATCAACAAAGATTATTTAATGAGAAGGAATCTACCTACAATGAGATGATCTCTAAAATGAATGGACAGATAGAAACAATGAAGGGACAGATAGAAACACATCAAAAACTGTAGGATGAAGTAACCAATCGAAGTGAAAGCCTTGAAGCTAAAATCATCTCCCTCAAAGAAGACCTGGATAAATCAAATAAGAAGAATGCAGAACTTGAAGCAGAAAACATATCTCTGAAAGTAAATCTCGAAGCATCAAATAAGAAGAATGAAGAACCTCTGTCATTTGAGAAGGAAGGACTTGAAGAAGAAATCATCTCTCTCAAAGAAGATCTGGAAAAATAAAATAAGAAGAATGAAGAGGCTGCAACAAACATGTAGAAGAAAACGAAAATTGGTTGAAAGAAGATCTAAATCTAAAGGATCAAGTAGAAGATGGAAGAAGGAAAGAAGAGAAAGCATGACAAAACGATGTCAAGCCTTGGAGGTTGAGGTAAACATTCTCAAAGGTAAATTAGAAGAAAAGGTTAAACTTTTGAGGTTTCAAGATATGGTACTAACATTTTGGACAATATTCTAAGTAATCAAAGGTCTCCTGCTATCAAACTTGGTCTTGGTTTCCATGAAACTGTTAAAGGAGAATCTAGCTCACAAGGAAGTGCAAAAACCTCAGAGGATGTCAATAGAAAACCTGAAGTGTTGAAAGAGACAAAAGGTCAACCATCAATGATGAAATCTGAAAGGAAATCAGTCAATAATGTTGAATGCCTTAAATGTCATAATTATGGGCATGTTGCAGCAAATTGCAGGAGCAGATCATTTCAGCCACAAACTAACAGATCCTACATAGAAAGGTACTATGTTTTCTTCAAGGGATGTTGATTTTCGTGTAACAAGTATGGACATAAAGCAGCTGATTGTAAAAGGAGGAAGATTATAAATACTCATTATGATTCTTATGCTTATTTCTCTAGACACATGAGATTTTATTCTTGTAACAAGTATGGACATGTAGAAAAGGAATGCCGGGTTGACAGGATATGAGAAATTGTTTGCTTCTAGCACACAAATGAAAAGTTCCAAACAAATCGGAAAAAGATGGAGGACCGATCAGAAACATAGGGAATTTTGACCCTACTGCAGTCATCCGCTTCTGAAGCTTACTTCTCTGATTGACTGCGGGAATGATGTGGGATACATTATGAGATTTAGTAATGTATCGTCACAGGGGGAGCAATTTGATTATTAAGTTTATATGTGTTGTGAACATCGATATGAAGAAGACAGTCACATGAAGGACAAGTTCGGGGGGAGTGGAAGAATGTGAAGTTTTCTATGTTTCACTTTCCATACGCGAGTTAGGTGAACAAAAGTCGCGTATACACGCGAGTTCCAACAGACACAGTAGTGTATGATTTTATGATAAGAGAATTGAGATAATGACTGAAGATCGGGGCTTGAGAGGTTCGGGGGGGGTATCGATCGGTATTAATAAGCACGTATTGACTCAGTATCAGCTTAATTTCTCAGTTCTAAATAATGATGATATGATACTTGGTTTCTTATGGATGAGTCCTGTTTGCCTTTTGATGAAGAGTATTCGTTGCTGAAAGTATTATAATTCAGAGATAAGGACAGATCATGCATAGAATTGCTGATGACTTGCTGATGAAGGTATTTAGGTTGCGCAAGTTAAGGAGGAGCACTGGTTCAGGGGGAGCAGCAAGTTGAATACTAATGATTGCATTGTTGGCACTATGACTGCTTATTTTTGGTTATTGTGATACTCATGCTCAAATGATAATGAATTGGTATATGGTTCATTATGATGAGATTTTGAGCCCTTTGTGCTCACACATGGATGAGTTGGAAGTCATTTGATTCAGAAATAAGAATAGATCATGCAGAGTTTGTTACTATGGTTGAAATATTTTCTACATAGGTTACTTCATGTTAAATCTTAAATATCATGGTGATATTGGACCACATGGATGATTGCTTGACACTTATTTGAAGATGTTGTTCTGGTATTGATGCTGCAAAGAATCTGAAGGCTTGGTTTCTAATGTGCTTATGCTACAACCGTTGGATGATGCTTGAAGACACAACTACACTGTTCTATCTATCTGTATTCCAGGGAAGCATTCAAATATCTCAGAAAGAAGCGTTTCTTGTCTTTCCTCTGAGAGGATCATACTAAGTTAAAATATAGAATGATGTTGGATACGCGCGGATTTCTTGAAACACGGTCGCGTATATACGCGATTTCATGCACATAAGCAACGTATGTGCAGTTCTTTAATAATTACATTTCAGAATTGACTTTGCTTAAGCCTAGGCTAACGATCTTTGTTGGTATCTCAATCACATTTGGTATCTCACAGTGGTATTCTGATTCCTCATAATTCTATTTCTAAAGTTTTGATAAAGATGCCTTGATGATTTGTTGGTGAAAGTGTTCAGGATGCACAAACTAAGGGGGAGCCTTAGTCATATGGAAAGAATGTTTAGAAGCACTTTTTCAGGGGGAGCATTAGCGTTGCTGAGTATAATGCATTGTTGGCATTATGATGGTTCTGAAATGTGTTATCTTTCTTGAGGACTTTCTGGTGTTGGTTATGAAAAGTCATATTTGTATTTTGATGAAAAGGTCATGTTGAGACCCATGATGCAAAATTGTAATATTCGGTCATGTAAGGACTTGTCGAATTTGTAAACCCTCTTGGTTGGGTAGCTGAGTCAAAATATGTAAACCCACGTGGTTGGGTATTTGAGTCTCATATGTAAATCCACTTGGTTGGATCTTTGATGTAAGTATGAATCATTGGTGATAGGAAGGTCATAGAGTCATGTACTTCATTGAAAAATATGCTTGAAGATTCAGCATGAACTTAGGGGGAGCATGGTCACTTCAGTGTACACCAGATCTGCAGAGCGCTTCCTTCTACATGAGGAGAAAAACCTTGTGTTGGTTTTGATCCGCCCTTTGCCCTTGATGTCAAAGGGGGAGAGTGACATGGTGTTTGAATAAAGGGAAAGAATGGTGTCAAAGAATGAGGAGAGTGACATGGTGTCATTGTATTCTTAATGTGCACATACGTGCTGTGATGATGCATTCTACCATCGTGGTTGCCATCAAGTCCAAAGAGGGAGATTGTTGGCAATATGATGCAGAGTGTTGTCCTTGATGGCAACCCACTTAATGAAGATGAAGACATGAGAATGTTGACATATGTTGTCCTTGATGGAAATCCACCTGATGAAGTTATTCTTGACTTGATGGACTTGGTAAATGATGTAAATCTTATGTGATATGATGTTTGTTGCCAATATGATGCTGGGTGTTGTCCTTGATGACAATCCACTTGATAGAGTGTTGTCCTTGAATGGCAACCCACTTGATGAAATTGTGCTGGATAGAATATGTCATGATGAACCTATTAAATGATGTAAATCTGAAGTATCTACAGAGAGTACAGAAGGCAATGAAGAAAGGAATTCAATTTGTGCTAGATCTATGATGAAAAGAGTATGTCTCAATGAATACGCGGATTTGTCTAGGGGAAGTCGCGTATGCACGCGGAAAGGAACGTTTCAAGTCGCGTATGGGCTAAAGCGCTCAAAAAGTGCAAATCCAAGGGTAACCACCATGGTATTGACCCATAGTATTGGGTAATGATCCGCCTAATTGACCCCGTCCAGGTAGTTTTGGGCTTATGGTATTGTTTTGGTCCATGGTATTGAAAAAGGGGCTCATGGTATTGAAAAAGGATAATCAGATAAAAGGAGAAGAAATTCATTGTGCAAATGATGAGTGTGGGTGCAAGATATCTGAGCTTGAATGAATACTTCTCTCTTGAAGTATGTCTGAATGGAAAGAGGGTTACAGTTGAATGATAGATCTGAATGCATGATGCACCAATGATGAAGAAGGGCATCTAGATCTGAAATGTACTTGTATTTGCTAGATCTGTGTATGGAATGATTAGATCTGAGATGAGGCAAACATCTGTTTGAAGTAAAGGGTAAAATATGTGTGATGTGTCTATTCTGAAGGATTGCAATGACCTAAATTTCTGAAGAACCATACGCTAGTTTGCTGCAGAAGAAGCGCGTATATACGCGGCTTCGCTGAAGAGAAAGCGCGTATGCGCAGTGAAATTAGTTCTGTAATATGTACAGAAGTATACGCGGGTTAGTATAGTAGAAGGAGCGTATATACGCGGGATCAGTGAAAGGAAAGCGCGTATTCAAACTAGGGTTTGCTGAAGCATGGGGTATGAAATGTCTGATCTGTTCTGCTATGCTACTGCTATCTGTATTCTACAGTTCTGAGTTGTCTGTATCAGTTTGGTTGTATGATTGAACTTAAATGTGTGGAGTGGGTCTAGTCTGAAATATGATGAAATGAGGCCTACAAGTTGTACTCTATTTGAGTTGTTGGATCCACTTTGAAAATTGATGAAACGTGGTCCATAGAGGTGCTGAGTGGCTGCAGCCTTCGCCGGGTCGTAGCTCCCTTCCAGGTGAGGCTGGTAAACGAGAGCAGGGGGTCGCAGCTCCCTTCCAGGAGAGGCTGGTAAACGAGCGCAGGTGGGTGCCTGCGTGCTGGTAGGAGTCTGCACCAGCACATATGTTGTAAGATGTTTTCTCTATAATAAAATATTGAAGGCTGAGCAACTGCAGCGGTGGTTTTCTCCCGACTTGGGTTTCCACCTAAAATCCTGGTGTTCATGTGTGATGCTTATGTGTGATGGTTTATACTATTTTTACTACACATGTTTACTGTTTGTTGAACATCTAATGAATGAATGATGGAATGATATAAGTGAAGAATTAATGGCATAATTAGATCTATGTGTATACGCGAGTTTTATGAAGGATATCCGCGTGTATACGCTAGTTGGCTCCAGCAAAGTAGCGTATGGGTTTTGGAGAGTGAAAAAGTAAAAATTTTGATAAAGTCCTAAATACTGATTCACCCCCCCCCCTCTCAGCATTTTTCCCAACACTTTGTAATTAAATTCATTCCCTGTTTTCCTGAGTAATGATGTCTAGAAAATTACTGACAAAGGTTGGCCCTCTACATTCATCTTTTGTAAAGCCACTGGAAACTGTTCTTCTTCAAAAAATAGAAAAAGATGGAATAGATATGATGAATATCTAAACACTCCCTCAGTAGGAAATTTGGTCAACTGATAATGTATATTGTCAGCAATGAATCTAGCAAAATCAAATACCATTGTAGGAGGTTGCCTAGGGGATAATGTAGAAAGGAATCCTAGTATAGAGACATCAATGAACTCATCATTAAAATATCCTAAGATAAAGGATAGCATTGAAATTACTTGTCTAGAAGATTCAGGAAAATCAGAGGTGGAATAAAGTGGATTCACTTTTGGGAAATCAACATGAGTAGGCATGAAGTTTTGAAGAATCATAAACCTCTTAGTGTAATCCAAATCAAGGTACAACTGAGTCAAATCTTCAATGGATAGGGGCACTACTCTTGGATCAAAATTCAACTGAAGCATTTCATTAATGGATTCTGTTGTGATTGAAAACAAAATTTCTTCATCTTTGTTCACAATAGACCTTTGGTCATGAACATAATGTAATTGACACAATCTGACTAGGTCTTGAGCTGGATGAGTAATAGGTACAACATACTTGGGCAAATTAGACTCCCAAATAGGTATATCATTTTTATTTTTATCCAGAAATTTGTCATGACACCAGTTATGACTCTCAAGCAAATTAAATTCTACTGCTGCATCAGCAATCTTGTAATCCAAATTTGTTAAAGGACTGCTTTCTTCAGTAGAAACAAGTGGTTGAAGAGGTCTGAAAACTTCATTTGAATCAGCTGTTAAAGCAGGAGTAGGCTTATTAATCTTTGATGATTCAGGCTTTGGAAGCTTGGCTGAGACAGATTTTGGGGCTTTGTGACCTCTAGACTTGGGTGTAACTTGCTTATTTGTCATTTCTGGGGATAACTAAGCAAGATTAAACTGTTTTCTATAGTTAATTTTGAAACAGAGGGTCTTTTAGCAAATATGGGAAAATTCTGGGAATCTGAGCAAGGGTTTTGGAAAGAAAACACAGGTTTTCTAGATGTAGAATATTGGAGAAGTGATTCTATGGCTTTAAAAATATTTCTAACCATGGAAATGGTTTGAAAATGAGAAATTTGGCTAAAAAACTGATTTTTAAGCAAATGGAAAATTCTAAGAAAAAATTGCAAGGGTTTGCCCTATTTTTTCGGGGTTTGGGCACACTAGGATTTGGTAATTTTCTTCCTTGTAACTCAACTGGTTAGATTTAGAGTTGAATTTGTGAATTTGCAGGTTGGAATATTGAAAAATACCTCTGCAGGTATTTTGGCGGTCGAGAAGAGTTTCCAGTTGTATCAGCTTCAAACTGGATGCTATGACTATGTGGAAAGTGTCAAGAGTCCTTTAAATGTAGTCACTATGGTGAAATTCCTCTTCAAGGGGATAAATTGGCTAACAAAGGTTTAAATTTCATTCACAGAGTCTGGGCATATTTTCTTAACAAGCAAGGAGAAAATAATACATAAAATGGTGAAAAACTAAGGTTTAAACCTTCAATATTTATCATTATGTGTATCATTTATTGCAGGTCTCAATCAATGGTGTGAGGTAGGATTATATTTAAATGCGAAAACAACTTGGTGGTTTTTGCATTGATTTGAGATGGTTAGTAGTTTTGAACATTTGGAACGCGATCAAATATAAATTAGACACGTAGCAATGGGAAGTTTAGGAAAACTACTTTTATCGCGTGATTTTCATCAAAATTTGGGCGATCACTTTCAGCGTGCGATATGAAATGCTCACCGTTAGATCTAGACGAATGATGCGAATGGTTCAGATTGTTTTCAAAGTTGTGGGGAAAGGAAAGGTGGGACTAGGGCTTTAACATGAGTCGTTGATCTGATAAGAACAAATCTACGGTCAAGGCTTAACGCGACGAGGAATGGTGGGGCATGAGGTTAGTTCATCACATTAGATTTGGAACGTTAGATGAGAAAGATTTAGGATGATCGGACAACTATGGATGAACTCGGGGATGCTGGATTTATATATATATATAAGGAATTTATAGATAGGGTAGAATATATGGGGGAGGGTTAATGTATTATGCAAAAGTGTGATGTATTTAAACTTTGGTTAAAAAAACAATACACAAAGCATCGGTAAAGGTTTTTTATTTTTCATTTGATACATCACATTCCGAAGACTTTTTCCTTTGTATTTTATGATATAGTTATTTTAAACCAATTAGGCTAAATAACTATTGGGGGATCGGGATATTTCATTATTGATAGTTTTTATGTCAAAGGGATATTTTCGGGTTTTAATTTAAACATGTGCGTAATAACTTTGACATAAAAAGCTTATAATAAGGGTTTTTTTGGGATAATTAATAGAAAAGGAGTTATATTAATAGGACTAGGACTTTTTGTAAGGATTTAATAAATAAGTTAGGTGTTAATATGACTTAAGGGAAAATGAATACTCAAAACACATAAATATAACTAAGGCAAGTGAAAATTTAAAGCAAAGCTTCATTATCATAACTTAATCACTTTTGCTTAGTATATAATGTATTTTGAGGGTTTTTATGCTTCATGAGATGTAGGAAGTTAATCAAAAGGGGTTTAAGCATCATTAGGTAAAAATGGGGTCTTTACTTATGAAATTTCATGGTGATGAATGCATGAGTGGTAGATGATGAAAAATTTGGGATTAACATAGAAATTTAACACCTTCAACTAGCCAGTCATTGAGCCTTGGGTCCAGTCCCAACTGAAGTCAAAGAAATGCTCTGAGCCTCTTTGAATAATAGTTTAGAATGTCCAATATCTATAGGGAAAGGTAAATTAGTTATTGTAGCTTGGTGAAATATATTTACAATGCTTTTCCCACCTTCTTCTACCTACCCATTCTTTAATCTAACATTTTTTCTTCCATTTATGCAGGTGCATTTGAGCTAGAAACCTTTAAAACATTTTTCTTTTGAAAGCAATAAGATGATCTAATTCTAACTTATTTCATCCAAGGACCCAGATTAAACTATTGGGTTCCTTTTATTCTCTACCTAACTACTGAATTGTCAGGATTAAATTGTCTGACAATCCTTTATTCTCTATCTAAAACAAGTAAATTGAAACATGATAAGTCAAGATTGAACAGTTCAACTCATCATGGATTATGGCATTTATTGAAACTTTGCCATAATCAACTACAAAAAGTAAAAAGTAGTGGAATTTAGACTTCCACACTTTAATTTTTTATTCATTTTTCTTCTTTTGGGGTGTATTATTTTTTCTAAGTCCTTTGATTTTCTTTTAGGAATTTTTACCCTCTTTTTGATTTTCTATTTTTTATTTTTATTTTTTACAAAATATGGGAATACAACTTGTAGAAGGCAAATTATGTACATATTTACAAGACTATCATTAGTCAATTCAAAATTATGAATCCTATATTTATAGGACCCTAACAGTCATCACACTTGTAATGCATAAAAAGCTTCTTTGCTATGATTTGAGATCTGTGTCCTCAACCTTGACCTTCTCTTGAGCTTAGACACATAAACTTGCACACAGTTAATTTCTCCTTGTACAAATACAAAACCAATAATTAATTTTATATTTAACCTTGGAAAACCATCTCAAGGCTAAACTGAGCTAAAATGTGCTCTGATACCAACTTCATCTGAATATGGGCAAACTAGTTTTTTTGTGCTAGCTCCATCGTCAATATTAAATAAATGTGTTTAGGATCATCTCAAATTAGCCAGTTATGTGAGGGTTTATGTGTCAAGTTTTGTGTTTTTTTATGAACAATTCATGAGTTAATTAGTAGTTAAAAAACACATGTATAGAAAGTAAATTGAAGAGAAATAAAGCACAGCAAACACATTACTCAGCAGTTGATAACGAAGTTCGGCCCTTCTGGTCTACATCTCCATGGACCTGCTTCAATGGCTTGTCCCTCTTTGGATTAATGGTCAATTCTATGATTACATGCACCTATAGTGCTCCAATTCCTTTTAAACCTACTTCATTGGATTTAGAAGACCCAAAAACCTCAAAATAGACTCTTCTGGCTCTAGAAATGGTCTTCAAGTGGACTAGGCATGACCTCCTCTCCTGGTGGCCATGGGCTTCTTTAATCTTCAAAGTGGAAAAAAAAAACATGTATTGAAGTGCTCCTCTGCCTGTAAAACTTGCACCACCTTGCTGAGAGCATCCAAATCATCTAGTATTGACTCTTCTTCATCCCAATTTGGTCGAAATATGCCAAAGTTATGAATTCCCCAATATTTCCTAGAAAAACTCATCCAAATATGGAGAAACTTCATTTAAGCTTAACTATAATGGAGGTGGCTGAAAATAGCAGACCCGCCAATTAGTGCTAATCTGCACTTACTATTAATTTACAGATTAATTAGTTTGGTTTGGCGCTAAACCCGCATTTACATAACCTATAATTAAGTGTGTATAAGCGCACTTTTAAGCATGGTTTAATTAATTCTAAGCATTGTTTATGTGCACTAAGCAAATTTAGTGGAGTGCTTCGCCATGGTCTCCTTCATGTGGTCCCGTGGACCGAGGGCTGGCCCTCTTACCTATGTCGTTGACCTTTGTAAACAACAAATATGCGTCGGGTTCAATGTTTAACAAGAACCAATTGATAACTAGGATGGTAAGGTGTGTGGTTATGTGGGGGGAGGTCGCAAGGTTGACCCTGACCTACGCCCCTCCATATAAAACTTTTACCATAACATAAATGCGCCATAAAATTAATTTTCTTCCTTTATCTAGTATAGACAACATAGATGACCTCTATCACAATTTTACTACAACCCTCTCATATTATATTAAAAAGTTCTCAATTGAAGTCTCAAGTAATAAAATAAATATCAAAACCAACCTATGGTATGACAAAGATTGTAAAAGTGCGAGGAGAGAAATTAAGGAAGCTGTTGATGAATCTCTCAAAATTAACAAGATAAAAATCTACAAAGCCCTAACTAAAAGGAAAAAAAGGCAATATATTCATAAAAGACAAGAGAATCTCTTACACCTCTCTAAGGTGGCTCTTAAGAAATTCTGGAGGCAGATTCTAACTAGGAAAACTAAAGGTAATAATAAAATTGCTTTACACGACTGGAATTCCTATATTAAAAAGCTTTATGACTCTCCAAATGCCAAGGATTTTGAAACCCTGCTCACAACGAAAGAATTTTTCTCATTAGAAGACATTGATTTTGGGGTTAAACGCCTGGCAAATGGGAAAGCTAAAGACATTGAAGGTTACCAGATGGAAATCTTAAAAATTGGAGGTCCTGTCCTCATCCCCCACATCCACAAGCTTTTCAACCAAACGGTCAAGCAAGGGTTCCCTAAACCTTGGACTTAGAGTCTCATTATCCCTATTTTTAAAAGTGGGGATACAAATAACCCCTCCAATTATCGAACAATTATGATCAACCCTCTCTTAGCCAAGTCATATGGTATAATTTTGGAAAAGAAGTTGAGCATTTGGCTTGAAAGTGAAGGTAAGCAGGCTAAAGGCCAAGCAGGTTTTAGAAGGCAACACTCAACAACAGACCACCTCGTTACGCTTAGGATCATTTTGGAAGAATGCCACAATGATAAATCCAATCTCTTTTGTTGCTTTGTGGACTTTAGAAAGGCTTTCGATATGGTTCATAGAAATAACCTATGGAATATATTAGAAGAGCTAAATGTTCCTTTAGAGCTAATATCGGTTGCTATAAGGTTATACGAGAATGTAATTGCCAAGTTAAAGAGAAATGAGGGGTGGTCGAAAGATAGTAAGTGTAATATTGAAGTTAAACAAGGTTTCCCCCTCTCCCCTACCCTATTTTGCATTTACATCGATAAGCTATAAGGTTGTTTAGAGGAAGCAGGATGTGTTGGCACGATCTTAGCTGGGATAGTCATCATCCTTCTTCTCTATGCTTACGATATTGTTCTTCTCACAAGGTTCCCATCTGATCTTGATAAGAAACTTAGAATTCTTAAGGATTTCTTCTCTACCATGGGTATGTCTATTAACACTGACAAAACAAAAGTTATGATTATCAAATCCAAGAAGGACACTTACGCTAATTTTATGTATGACAATAGTAACTTGGAGGAAGTGTCTTCTTACAAGTACATAGGAATTGATATTCATCAGAAGCTCAACTAGAACTATAGCATTTAGAAAAGGATTACTAGGGGGTGGAAAGCTTATTTTGGTCTTGAAAATAATTGTAAAACAGAAAACCTCGTAATGTGGGATAGAAATAATTTCCTCTTTGAAACTTTAGTCACTCCTGTTATCTTATATGGATGTGAGGTTTGGGGCTGCAACATCTCTAGAGAATCCTGGAGAAAGATTGAGCAAATCCAGAAGCGTTTTATAACATATAACCTTAAAATTAAAAGCAATACACCCTATCCTATTCTCCTTATAGAAGTGTTTCTTTCCCCTATCGAGAGCCTAGCTATGACTAGACTTCTATTGTACAAGCACAAGCTCAATAGCATAGGATACCATAGAATTCCTAAGCTAGCTTCAAATTCCAGCCAAAACCACCTAAGGCTTAAACGAGGTTGGTATAAAGACACTAGGGCCTGGTTAAACCATTGGGAAATCGACGAGAATGTTGCATTGCAAAACATCAATAACATTAAAAAATTTGTTTCTTCTAAGTTCAAAGAAAAAATGTGGTGTGAGAAAGATCTAGCAGCTAAAATAAAATTAAGGTATTATAAGGAGGTCATCAACCCCACCTTAGAAGATCAAAAGTATCTCTCTGTTTTAACTAGCTCAAAGAAGAAAATTAATATGTTTAAGATTAGAATGAACTCTCATGAGCTCCATAGTGAAACAGGTCGTTGGACAATTCCTAAAACACCATGGATGGAAAGGATCTACCATCTTTGTGCGAATATGTACATCAAGGATGAAAATCACTTCCTCTTAGAGTGCCTCGTGTACAACCACATTAGAGCTCAATTTCATAATATTTGTTGCAATACTGACCTTCCTAGCCTTTTAAGATGTCAAAATTATAGTGAGTTGGGGAGGCTTCTCTCCAAGCTTTTTGAGCATAGAAATAAAATCTTAAATCAAATTAAATAACTATTTTCTTTAGGTCCGATAGACCAAAGATTGGTCTTGTTGGGTATGTGTTATATTCTTTCCACGACTAGCCCCACGCGTTGTACGTTGCACCAGGCACAACAGGGGGGTCACAAGGGGGGAGGCAGACACCATTGTTGGGGTCCGGGGCAGTGCCCCGGCAAAAATTGTTTTGGTGTGCGGACCCACCCATGTTTTGTGCATGAGTTTGCACATGGTTTTGGGGTACGATGGTTTTCGGCCCCTGGTATTTTGTAGATCCATTCAAGGGAACTATGGTTATGTTCTAATCCAGGGTTAATGGATTGGGGTTTATGTATGCTTCGGCATGTATATATATGTGTTGTAACACTAAAAGGAATATAATGAAAATTCAAGCTGGTCGTCTCGATTTGGGATCCAGGGGAAAATCTCTGTGTTTATCTGTTTTATGTTTTATGCTCTCACTATTGTTTATTTTATATTATAAGATTCGTGTGTAGATCATTTCTGTTCAGGGTTAAAACCTAGATTTGGTATCAGATTTGTTTTGGCTTCAAGGGGACGCCTTTACTGCTGAGGGTTTTTTGCTCGGGCCTGAGGTAGACCCTGTTCAGTGGGAGATCTGCGGGATTGATTCTTGCAGTGAAAGAAGATGGCGAGCGGCGGAAAGATAGAGATAGAGAAATTTAATGGTCAGAGTTTTGAGTTGTGGAAGCTCAAGATGGAGGATCTGCTGGTGGATAAATATCAGTGGATCATGGTAGATCCAGGTACTAAACCAATGGCAATGTCAGATGAAGACTGGAAGAAACTGGATCGGAAGGCTAAGAGCACAATACGGTTGTGTGTATCAGATTCAGTATTATTGAATGTATTTGGGGAAGCTACGGTGAAGAATTTGTGGGAAAAACTTGGGACTTTGTACCAATCTAAGTCTCTGGTAAATAAGTTGTTCCTGCGGAAAAAGCTGTATAACCTAAGGATGAAGGATGGAGACTCGGTGACAGAGCATCTGAACACCTTCAATAATGTGGTAAGTCAGCTATCATCTGTTGATATTAAAATCTCATATGAAGATAAGTGCATCAGTTTGTTGTGTTCTCTACCAGACTCATGGGATAGTCTGGTTATTGCAATAGGTAGCAATACAAATACCTTGAATTTTGATGACATTGTCTCAGCCTTGCTGTCAGAGGAAATGAGACGGAGAAATATGGAGGGCCAGAATGGAGATTCCTTATCTGTACGAGGAAGGTCCCAAAACAGAAACAAGAATAAGGTTGCGAGTGGGAGATCCAAATCTAGAGGGAGATCTAAATCTCCTGGAAAGTTTGTAAAGGTATGCTGGAAATGCGGAAAGGAATGGCACTACAAAAAGGACTGCAAATCTAAAGCTCCTGATAAAGGAAAGGGATCTGATGATGCTCCTTTTGCAAAGGAAAAAACCACCTCGGATGAAGGTGGGGATGTGTATTTGGCTTCTTCTTCAAATACACATGTAGATCATGAGTCATGGTTGATTGACTCAGGTGCATCCTTTCACTTCACTCCCCATAGGGAGTGGTTCTGCGAGTATGAAAAATATGATGGTGATGTCTTCCTAGGGGATGATAGGAAGGCCAGAATCATCGGACGTGGAAAGGTCAAGCTGAAGCTGCAAGGTGGAAGGATTAGAACACTTCCTCGTGTTCTGCATATTCCTGCATTGGCCAGAAATCTGATTTCTGTAAGCAAGATGGATGATGCAGGTGTAAAAACAGTGTTCGAGAAAGATGCTTGCAAGATGGTTCGGGGAGCACTGGTATTAATGCGGGGAGTTTAGACTGGAACTCTGTACAAGCTACAAGGTAGCATTGTTATTAATGGGTGTAACAGTTATGTAGTTCCTGAAAGTGGAGTGGAAAGCCTAGCTGTCTCTGGAGAAAAAACCATGTTATGGCATCAAAGGCTTGGACATATTGGAGAGAAGGGCCTTCGGATACTGCATAGAAATGGTACGGTAGAAGGTATGTCTAATTTCTCTCTGGATTTCGATTTCTGTTAACATTGTGTATATGGGAAGCAGAATCGGGTGAGTTTCCTTTTGGTGCTAAGAGGGCGAACAAGATATTAGAACTTGTGCAGAGTGATGTGTTTGGACCTGTGTCAGTTCCATCACTGGGAAATTCTGTGTACTACGTTTCATTTATAGATGACTTCTTAAGGAATACATGGATATATTTCTTGAGGAAGAAATCTGAAGCTTTTGACAGATTTAAAGAATTTAAGGCTCTGGTGGAAAACTAGACAGAGAAGAAGATAAAGGCGCTGAGGACAGATAATGGTGGGGAGTTCTGCAAGAAGGAATTTGAAGAGTTCTATAAGAAGTGTGGTATAGCACGACAGAAGACTACTCCATACACACCTCAGTAAAATGGAGTTGCAGAAAGAATGAATAGAACAATGATGGAAAAGGCAAGAAGCATGCTTAGTGGTACCAGGTTAGGACAAGAATTCTGGGCAGAGGCAGTGGAGACTGCATGCTATCTGGTTAACAGATCACCTTCATCAGTGTTGGAGGATAAGACTCCACATGAGGTATGGACTGGTAAGAAAACCTCTCTTTCACATCTAAGGGTATTTGGATGTGATGCATATGTACATGTTCCAAAGGAGAAAAGGACCAAGTTGGATAATAAATCTGAAAGGTGCATCTTTATTGGGTATAAAGATGGTTTAAAAGGTTACAAGCTTTGGAACCTAGAAACAAGGAAGGTTGTGTACAGCCGAGATGTGGTGTTTAGAGAGGTGAAAGATGTTGTTAAACATGAAATCATACCAAAGGAACTTGAGAAGATAGAGTTTGAGCTAAAGGAGGATGAATCAGACTCTACAGCAGAAGAAGATTCAGAAGAGGAAGAGCCACAAACTCCAGCTTTGAGAAGATCAGTTCGGGAAAGAAGGCAACCAGAAAGGTATAGTCCATATGCTTTCTGTTCAGGTTTTGCCTTAACTATAACTGATGATGATCCCAGAATTGTCAGGGAGGCAGTAGATTTAGAGGATGGAAAACTCTGGAAGGAGGCCATGGTTGATGAAATGGCATCCTTGCACAAAAATGAGGCATGGGATCTGGTGGAGTTGCCGGCTGGAAGGAAGCCCATTGGGAGAAAATGGGTGTTTAAGAAGAAGATGAATGTAGAAGGCAAGGTGGAGAAATAAAAAGCTTGGTTGGTAGCAAAAGGTTATTCCCAAGTGCCGGGAATTGATTTTGGTGATATTTTTTCTCCTGTTGCCAAAGTTACTTCTATTAGATTACTTTTATCTGTTGCTGCTACATTTGATTTTGAGATAGAACATATGGATGTGAAGACAACATTTCTTCACGGGGATCTAGAAGAGGAGATCTACATGAAGCAACCTGAAGGCTTTATGGTGAAGGGTAAGAAAGAACTGGTATGCAGGTTGAAGAAGTCTCTGTATGGGTTAAAACAGTCACCAAGGATGTGGTATCAGAAATTTGATACCTATATACTGGGACTTGGCTTCACCGGAAGCAAGGAGGATCACTATGTTTATTTTAAATTAATTGGTGACCGTGTTATTTATTTGGTCTTGTATGTGGATGATATGTTGTTGATTGGAAATGACAAAGAAATTATCCAAGATTTGAAGACCCAACTGTTCTCCAAATTCGACATGAAGGATCTGGGTGCCGCAAACTATATTTTGGGCATGGAAATTAAGAGAGATCGGGAAAAGAGGAAGCTCTGGTTAAACCAGAGGAAGTATGTCGAGACTATATTGCAGAGGTTCAATATGCAGGATAGTAAACCGGTGAATGTTCCTATTCCCGTAGGTGTAAAGCTGTCTGCTGAACAGTGTCCCAAGACACAAGAAGAAGAGGAGTATATGTCTCGTGTTCCATATGCAAGTGCAGTGGGTAGCCTGATGTATGCAATGGTCTGTACTAGACCAGACATTGCACATGCAGTGGGAGTATTGAGAAGGTTTATGTCAAACCCAGGGAAGGAGCATTGGACAGCAGTGAAGCAGGTTTTCAGATATTTACGTGGCACTAGTGATTATGGCTTGTGCTACCAGGGAAGACCAGGATTGGAAAGAATGTTGGACATTCGTGGTTTTGTTGATGCAGACTGGGCTGGAGATCTGGACCAAAGAAGATCTACAAGTGGGTATGTGCTTAACCTATTTGGAGGCGTAGTCAGTTGGATGAGTAAAAGACAGTCTGTAGTGGCTCTTTCAACTACAGAGGCAGAATACATAGCAGCCACTCATGCAAGCAAGGAAGCAGTTTGGTTGCAAAGATTGTTTTCAAGTATGGGGTTGGTACAGCAAGCTATAAGGATAGACTGTGATAGCCAAAGTGCAATTTTCTTGGCTAAGAACCCTGCTTATCATTCAAAGACAAAGCACATTGATATTCAATATCACTTTGTTAGAGATATGGTTGAGGCTAAAAGGGTGTTGCTGGTAAAGGTGGACACTTTGAAGAATGTTGCAGATGCATTGACGAAGTCTGTGAGCACTCAGAAGTTCTCTTGGTGTAGAGAAACAATGGGTGTTGAAGAATTGGCCCAATGACTAAGCTCTCCTGTGGCCCCCTGTGGAAAGAAAACAACAAGTGGTAGAATGTTGGGTATGTGTTATATTCTTTCCACGACTAGCCCCACGCGTTGTACATTGTTCCGGGCGCAGTAGGGGGGTCACAAGGGGGGAGGCATACCCCACTGTTGGGGTCCGGGGCAGCACCCCGGTGAAAATTGTTTTGGTGTGTGGACCCACTCATAGGCGGACCCACCCATGTTTTGTGCATGAGTTTGCACATGGTTTTGGGGTACGATGGTTTTCAGCCCCTGGTATTTTGTAGATCTGGTCATGGGAACTACGGTTATGTTCTAATTAAACCATCAATTATATATTTGACATCCAGAATTAATATAAAGTAATTCGACCATAGAATATAAAATTTCATCCCCACCATAATATATATGAAATTCGAAATTCGACCTTGGTGGTAAAAAAAATTCACCTTCCCAACTTTCCAGTGAATCCCATAATGACACTTGTCACAGTGTGATTGGAAAAACTACAAAATATTCCCAGAATATATATTTTTTTTGCTGAATAGGCTTCCATGTCACCAGTCTATCATTTTCTGCAAAATTAGTTGGTTAGGAAAATGAACATCAGGCTCTATCTTCCTCATACAGATTCTGTTTTGAGTGAAATGAAGGCACCAAATTCCTGGCGACGAGACCTATCCAGTCATTCTAGTTTGGAGCGATTATGATCACTTTGAATTTTTAGAAAAAAAATTCCCCCAATCCAAATTCTGATAATAGGGCCTCACTAAATATTCAAAGTTCCAGTGTCGAACCTTTGCTTGTTAATTATGTGATAGTGCCCATCTAGTCCAAGTGTTGAACCCGGAAGCTATGATACCACCCTGTAACCTACTCCCTCCCCACAACCCCTTGTTGATCCCAACCTAAAGTGCGATAGGAGGAGGTAGTTATAATAATGACTCAACTCTCATTGTCACGTGATGGAAACGGGATCTAAATTTTTCAACTTTTTCAACCTTTTTAAAACAAGAAACAGATGAAATCGTTGCATTCATCTTGTTGAGACATTTTCAGTGATATAAAATTCATCTCATTCCAACTCCTAGATTAAAATATATGATTGGCCAAATTTTGGCTAATAAAATAGTGCCATGTCACTTAACCTGCCACATGGTTCCCAAGTGGCACCCACATAGCTATCCTAGTCATGCACCATGTCACCACACATGTGGTGGTTCCACACTGTTGCCAACCTGTTCATACCAATCATGAGTTAACCCCTCTACATAGCGAAAAGTATAACATAATATGAAATACACACCATGTGCACGGGTGTAGGCCTCTCCAAGGCCACGTCACCCTGAGAATGAAATTCTAGGAGAAACCCATGCATCCTCCCTATTGAAAATATTGGGGACAAACTTGTCAGGGTTACATGGATTTCACGTGGCTCTCTCCCCCGCATGTTACTTTTCTATTCGTTGCGGCCTCTCGCATGGGATAAACCACGCCACGCCAAGACAATTTCTGACTCGTGTTAATTCTTCCTTCATTTATATGTGTCGATATTACATGGAGAAATTGCATCCTGCAACCACATCTATCGCCACCTCAACGAAATTCAACCAATCGCAATACCTAACATTTGTGCGAGTGGTCTTCACCTCAGAACATTGCCTTGGGAATAAATTTCCATCTCCATTGGAAACCGTCGGGTACTAAGCATCGAGGTGACGTCACCAACCCTTTTTGTGAGGTGATGTCACCCTCCACATGGCTCCAATCCAAGATTTTCACATGTCACTTGTTTCCAAGCAACATGGCCCCGCAAAAAAAAACTCGAATTTGGTTGACACGTGGCCCTAAAACCACGCCAACCACTATGCTAGGTGTGGGTCTTTCGTGGTCCTATGCATAATAAAATCAAATTCTTTCCACTCTATAAGGGTTTGGGGTTTTTCCACCACGTTATTGTGTCAACTTCTTACCAACCATCCCCGCCTCCTAAGTCAATTTAGGAATAAAATATTGGGATTTTCCATTGGGGCTCCCCTCTAAATCTTTGGGGAAAAATCTCTGGGACATGTGGGTGGCTATGAATGTTCAGCTCTTGAAATTTTAGATTTATCTTGCTTCGCCTCTTGTCGTCTCACCCTATCACTTGCCTTATCAACCTTGATCCTCTAGGCTCATATGGGACCCAAAATCCAACATGTGACATATGTAATATGTAAATGTTTGTGGCTATTCCCACCCTCTAGTTCAGTCACAATGGTTCTAGTCAGAATTTGGGGCTTGACAGCAAAATTTGGTCTATCATATGCATGTTTTCATAAATCCCCTCGGATTGCAGCTTGTAAAAACATGCACATATATATACATATGTATCATATACAAAGATACAAATGAGTGTTAACGCTCCTAAACTTATATGCACCTTAGCCTTGGCCTGGTTTTACACATTTTACTTACTAGTATAAGCAGACTTATTTACACAATAGCCAAATATTTCAAACATTTCAATACAAGTAATTAGGCATAAACAAATATAAACCATATCCTCAAACTCAAGAAAATGAGGTTAATTTTAGGCCCATAAACATTCACATGGAGTGATCCATTATTTTAAAATATTTACACAATATATTTTGATATCCTCATTTATGTAGGAAGCAACACTCCTCAACATTAGCATGGCATTCATTCAGTACAATAAATAGAGACATAATAATCACAAACACAAAATTATGATAATACTTATATGATAAGGAACTCTCCACCAAGCCATAGACAATCTACATCCACAATTACTTATAGTTTTCACCCTCGAGCCATATTCTGGTGCTTGAGGTGGAGTTATTTTGAGAGGAAGCTTAACCAATATGAAAATCTGAAACAAGATGTCACAAGGCCACTCTGTCTTCATGCACCATCTACACAATCTTACATTTAGTTTTTCCATACTTTTCATACATAATTAACATCCATGCAAATATGCCACAAAACAGAGAGTCTCAGCTCAGTTTCAAGAAAATATAGTCCACATCAAGGGAAGTTTCATCAGTGGATAAGCTACTAATTGGTAAATAGATCACCTCTCCAGGTATTTCATCAATGAGTCAACCATTAGAGCTCCAAGCCCACGGAAACTCTTGTAGGTTCATTAGGCGTCACAAGTACCAGAATGTTTCTTCCCAATCCAGTAGGTTCATCAATCCACAAGATTCTAGTGGGTTCTTCAGCCTTCAGGAAATCCATTTATCTCTATATTATTTTTCACTGAATAAGCCTCCTTGAGGGTTCCTCAACTGGTTCACCTCTTTAAGATCTTGATAACTACGAGATTGATCATTATGCTCTACATGTTTCTCACTTCCGCCCTTGGAGGATTTTTTTTCCCTATGTAGTGCTCTTCACAAATTTCTTTCACTCAGTATGCATTCCAAAAACGTGTTTTTTGTATTGTCCATGCATGAGATAATGAGAGTGTGTGTGTTTTCCCTCCCCACTGTGTATGAGTGATACCCTAATAGACCAACTGCATGTCTTTTCCAAGGTTCCACGCAGTCAACTCCTTGGACAGTGCAGCCCATTCCTTCCTTAATGTTTTTGTCATTTGTTGCTTGTTGGTAGAGCCAATAGACGCATGGGTTTCTCCTTGTCTTTTCGGTTAAATTTATTGCACACTCAACTCATTTAAGCTTCCCATACAACCCATGATTAATGTATTTAAATTGACTAATTCCTCAAGAAAACAGGAATTTGTATTCATTTCTCTCAACCTTTTAAATAATTGCAATTATTTACAATGACGAAATATTAATAAGGGGTTGTCACACAAGGTGTTAGAAAACTTATTTTACTTATTTTAAATTTTATTTAATAATTTTAATTAAAGTATAAAATTAGGTTATTATTGTGTAATTACTTTGTTTTCTTAAATATATTGTTTAATTTTATTTTTTAGTATTTAAATATATAAGTGATTTTTTATTAATTATTTTTATCTTTTAAAATCAAAATAAACTATAAAAAATTAATCAAAAATATATATATATATTTTTAATTATATATATATATATATATATATAATTTTTTGAAAATATATTTAATTTTTTTTCACGCATTTAGATAAAGAATTTAATTTATTGTTATTATATCTGCCGCCTGTAGGTATAACGCATCATATTTGGGCTGATAGCGACATTAATTTGTGTTTCAAACAAAAAATTAAAAAGTTATCCAATGTTACACATTATAAATTGAAATTTATGATTTTTTAAATATATTTTAATGTAATTATCTCAAATCTTATTGGTTGAGAGGTTCAACATGTTATTGAAAATCGCATAAATATTTGTGCATGACTCACGACAAATCCACATGCCTCGAATTCAAATGTTGGTACCTTACTGTGAGCAGACCACAAATTCCAAGGCGACGATCGCGATCATAGATTCGGGATATATATACCTTTGACTTTAAATTTTGATCGAAATTTTAGGCATAAAACTTCAATTTAGGTTCTTTAAAACTTTTATTAACATTGTCAGTGAGATATTATGAATCCTTGCCAAATTTATTTCAGCAATAAAGGCCATGTCTCGGGGGTTGCTGACTTCATCTTACCGGTTGCGCTGGAGATCTTCCCATCTTCGGATCAAATCTCATCGCGATCGATGAAACTCTGGGCTCCTGAGGTGGGTTACGGTAACCCAACGCCACCTCTCACCACATTTCTCATTGTTGAGTTATGCACTGCGGAAGTTCGGCTCTACAAATGCATGCTCTTCGGCCATGCCTCTGCCACTAGATCTCCACAAAATCCCGTGGTTATGTGAATTATGCTTCGCTAAAGTCATTTTTCTTAAAACGCTAATGGTCAGTTCTGAAGAAGAGTTGGGTAACCCGTCTGGGCACCATGGATTGACTCCATAGATCACATATGCAAATATGTTGATTTCTCTATTCTCTGGCTCGACTGGTGGCTCGACGCTATGTACAGTGACTCTATGGTTCGAGCAGGATGCCAATGTCTCCGACAGAGATCCACTTAAACATAAATCTGTGGTAAGAGTTTTGATTGGCAGTTTTCTTTTCTGGTTAGAGTTTTTCATAGAACAAGATTTGGACATGGGTTTCGTCTTTAAGTTTTTAATTCTTGAATTCTTGCTATTACTAACGCTACGTAAAATGGTTTGGCTCTTTGATTACTGGTTAGGTAACTTTTTAATAGCTAGGAGCGTTCCGGCACAAAATTTTCAACGTTGGCTCAGTTCTCCCTGATAACAGTAAGAGTTCTTTCTCGTTCTTCCGAGAATTACTTCAGAAATTGATTTCACCCAGTGACGTTCGACCATCCTCTTCTTATCTTGCAGGCGGTGTCTCTCTGGCTGTCGGGTGCTTGGAACCCAGTTAAAAGCTAGTTTTACATTTGAGGGTTTAATTTAATTGTCCCAATTTAGGTTCGGTCCCATTTCGATATGGGATAACAGGGTAACAGGGATTATCCCCATTTCCCATAACTGTTTAAGAAGTTATAAGAGGGTTTAAGCTCCAAATCTACGTTTTTATATTCCAATTAAGAATGTAATGGATCAGTTCTTTGCAATGTTGTTGCGACTATACATTCAGTTCATAATATTTTGGTTCTCGACAGTTACGCTGATTTACTGTCTAAATAGTTTCTTTTATTTTTTTGAACTTCCTTACTACTTATGATTTGTTATGCCACAAGGATTTTTCTCTCGCAAAATCTAGTTTCTTATATGGTTAAGGTCATTATTCAATCCAGTTCTTGAAGTCTTTTAAATTATAATAGCACAATTTTGATTCACGTCTTCCTTTGAGGCATTTATAAATGTTTAATGTATGTAATAGTTCCTTTATTATTTTTTATGCCCCCTCCATATTTCCAACAAGGTATTGGGATCGGAACTGGGCCCAATTACAGGGTTCAGGTTCTAAACCCTTCACCGACCGATTTTTCCATACATTATGTGCTATGCTATCTCCTCCATGTAGAAGTAATATGAATTTTTCTACTGTATCAGTTATTATGCATAATTTTCAGTTCAATAGTACATGCTTCTTTCTTTTACTATGGTAGTTTGTAATTCTAATTATGCACTTCTGTAACTAGTAATTGGTTCACATAATTCTTGCAATAAATTTTAATTTACTTTTCGATACAGTAACGTAACGTGTATTTTCTCCAGATTTTCTACTACCATTCATATTCTAACTTTGGGTAAAGAAGCTTTGCTCCAACTTTTAGCATTTTCTTTCTATTCTTGTTTTTCCTTAAGTTTAAGTTTTGGTGATTAGGGATTTAATCTTTCGAATCACCCATTTCTTTCTTATTGGTCAATAGAATTCACTTGTTATTGTAAAGATGTACGACAAATTTGTATGGCTAATCTGTAAGGTGCGCAGCCAATATATAGCGTGTATTGTGTATTGGGTTGGAGCTCTTGAAAATTTAATATAAACTCGCCACCGTCATGCCAGGAGATGATCTTAACGTATAAAATCAACATTGCAATTTAGTGAGTGATATGGCTCTTGTCCTTGGATTCATTAGGTTGATTTCTGAACATTTATTCATATTAATTTTTTTGGGGATCCAAGACTAAACTAATTGAAAGTCGGGATAAAACGTGATGTTTAATCTTGCGGGGCAACCAGGGATAATAAAATATTTAAACTCTAATGCATAAATCATCCTTTCAGATAACTCGCAAGTTCTGCCAAGTGGACATGGGTTGGTCCTGAGACTACACTCCAATTAAATGCAGGTGTCCGTGCGCCGTCAATCTCCCATACGAAGGCCTGGAAATTATCTTAAATAACTTAATGCATATTCTCCACCGCATAAGTTAATCAATAAAATATTTAAACGGGTGATTTTGGGAGTCGGGTGTTTTTGGTGATTGTAACATTATTAATGCAACCTCACTGCAGGTTGGTCTATGAGAGAGGCTTAACACTGATGGCATGCTCCTTGGGAGTCGGGTGTTTTTGGTCATTGTATAATATATGGTGCAAGTTTATTATTAAACAGGTTGTAGTAGTACACTCCAATTAAATGCAAAACCAACGCAAATCTGCGAAATTAAATAATAGCATGTACAAAGGGTAGTCACACATACCTAAGGATTAACAGTTCACCAGCGAAACTTTGACATTTAAATGCGCAGTTCTTTATGCGCTATCTATTATCAATCCTCTGTAAATTTTCATGTGCTATCTATTTTCAATCCTCTGTAAATTTTCGTATTGGCAGTTCTTTGTGCGTTATCTATTTTTAGTGGCCATATGCTGTACAGTTGACTGCTGCTACTATCTACTTTCAGGTATTTTTTTCTTATTCTTTTTAAATTTTTCTAGTTTTCAAATCACCATTTAAGTGTTTTGTTGTTCTTTTTTGTTACTGTTATAGGTCTTGATAAAATAGAAATGGACTCTGTTCTATGTGCAGCAGGTAGTTGAAGGTATCATGAGGAAGGTGTGCATTTAGCTTAGTTGTGGATTGTGCGGCTAGAGAAAAAAAATCGTTGCTTTCTGCGTGGAAGTCCTGAGGTCAAGTATGTATTTCTACTTACTTTGTATTAAATTAAACCAGTCAAAACTTTATTTTAATGGGCTTTACTGATTTTCAAATTCCGGGCTTCTAGACACAGATTTGAATTCAATTTTGAGTAGAAAATGTTACTTGACTCTGGCAATACCATGCCAGGTTCTATGTGAATTGATGATATATGTTGTATGGTGTGTTGTTTATCTCCTGTTTTATTTTGGTAACAAATAAGAAACAAAAGCACAACTTTAATGATACATTGTCTTCTATTGTCTTTCCTTGACCTTGATTGTTCATTTCTACAAGTGACATGTACAAAACTCTTTTGTTATTCAGGTTACCCTGAAGACTCGACTAAACTCTGTATTTGGATTTTTAATTCTTTAATCCTATAATTCTAAGTCATAATACGTTTCTCTTCAAAAGAGAAAATGTTTTAGAAATTCATCCTTTATACGCTGCTTGTATTCTTACTTCTCAATAATTCGTACTTTTCCATAACTGAGAATTTAAGGTAGAACACATTGTTATGTTTAGGGATTTGAAAGGAATTTGGCTTGTGAACTAAGTACGTAGCAACATTAGTTGGGTTAAGATATAAAATAATACAACGTTGGAGTTTGGATTACTATTGGAAAGAAAAATAATTTTATTCTATTGTTTGTAGATATATTGTAAAGTTGCCGTATAATTGTTTTCAATTAAACGCAAAAAGGAAGGATCAAAGAAGTATCCCTTCCTTATCCGGTATCTCTCGAGGGGATTTGGGCGTCTACTATTTCAGACATTTTCAATTTCATGTATTGAAGTACTCAGATGAGAACGAAATCTTGGTATAAGCATACTTGTAGTAATTTTTCCGAACTGATCCATCAGTTTTCTATTATATATTTATTACATCTATTTTTTTCGAACTGATCCATGAGGTTTTTTATTTTCTTTTCAGATTTATGCATCAATCTATACTATATGCTGCTACTAGTTTTATTTTTTCGATACAACAATATTCACTAGGAGTGAAGTATCCTTGGCCCATGTAATTTCACTTGATCTCCTTCGTACAAGATATCATGGCTCATGCAGATAACTTCATAAATTTTCCTAGTAGGCTGACTCATAATAGTTCTGTGGGTAACTGTTTGACTTTACCCAATGAGATTGTGCAAGCTCCTCAGTCTCTTATGCGTTTCCAATCTACAAATTCAATGCAAAATGCTTTCTCGGGAAATTCTGTTTCCAGTGTAACTCAAAGCAATCAATCTACTAGAAAAATTGACTTGGCCATAAGCTTATCACAACTTTAATGATACATTGTCTTCTATTGTCTTCCGTTGACCTTGATTGTTCATTTCTACAAGTGACATGTACAAAACTATTTTGTTATTCAGTTTACCGTGAAGACTGAACTAGACTTTGTATTTGGATTTGTAATTCTTTAATCCTATAATTCTAAGTCCTAATACGTTTCTTTTCAAAAGAGAAAATGTTTTAGAAATCCATCCCTTCAATATCTGGTTCTTTTATACACTGCTTCTACTCTTACTTCTCAATAATTTGTACTTTTCCATAACTGAGAATTTAAGGTAGAACACATTGTTGTGTTTAGGGATTTGAAAGAAATTTGGCTTCTGAACTACGTACATAGCAACATTAGTTGGGTTAAGAGATCTCTGTAAATATTTTATCATATATTGCTAAGATTGAGATTTAGATATTTTTTGTTTTGACTTCCTAATTTTTTTTTCCATGGCTATATAAAATAATACAGGCTTGGAGTTTGGATTGCTATTGGAAAGAAAAATAATTTTATTCTATTGTTTGTAGATATATTGTAAAGTTGTCGTATAATTGTTTTCAATTAAATGGAAAAAGGAAGGATCAAAGAAGTATCCCTTCCTTATCTGGTATCTCTCAAGGGGATTTGGGCATCTACTGTTTCACACGTTTTCAATTTCATGTGTTGAAGTACTCAGATGAGAACGGAATCTTGGTATAAGCATACTTGTAGTAATTTTCCTGAACTGATCCATCAGTTTTCTATTATATGTTTATTAGATCTGTTTTTTTCGAACCGATCCATGAGTTTTTTTGTTTGCTTTTTAGATTTATGCATTGATCTATACTATATGATCCTACTAGTTTTATTTTTTCCATACGACAATATTCGTTGGGAGCGAGGTATCCTTGGCCCATGTAATTTCACTTGATCTCCTTCCCACGAGATATCATGGCTCATGCAGATAAGTTCATAAATTTCCCTAGTAGGTTGACTCATAATAGTTCTGCGAGTAACTATTTGACTTTACCCAACGAGATTGTGCAAGCTCCTCAGTCTCTTATGCCTTTCCAATCTACAAATTCAATGCAAAATGCTTTCTCGGGAAATTTTGTTTCCAATGTGGTTGAAAGCAATCCATCTGCTAAAAAATTGACTTGGCCATAAGCTTATCATTGTATATCATCGTGACGGAGTTTTCTTTCGTTAAATTTAATGGTGCAGCATGTAATGGACACAGCATGTGAAAAATGTATTCTTTAAACACATGCTCAATCTTGCTTTGTCGGCTGGTTTAATGCTTAGAGCCTTACTCTTATCTTGAAGAAAGGGTAGTTGCTTCCCTTTCACTTCATAGGTATATGAAAACCCAACTACATGCGCTCCCATAAGCTATTTATGATAGAAAAGCGCAGTTGATTATTAATTGGTCTACAACATTTGAATTGAGCTATTGAAGAAACATGTTGAAAGTTATATTTATTATGTCCCAGTTGTAACCTAGAAAGGCTTATAAGTATTACACTCAGACACATGGCAGTCACAAGGCATTTAGGCAAGGTTTTTCTAACACTGGCATCCCATATGATTAGCATTTAGCCATGGCCTCAAGATGATGTATTACCTCTACTCAATAGAACACTTTCATCCCAATCATCCTCTGACCTTTCTCTTCATACTGAACGAGAAATCAATCAATGAGTCACCTTTTTAAATGTTAGAAAGAAAAAATAGTTAACAAAATTATCAAAATTTAAAATTATAAAAAATTTGGTAACAAAATTATCTATTTAAGATTTAAAATTCGAAAACAAAAATAATGGCTAAAATTAAGGAGAATTTGTCACAAAAATCTTATTTTAAATTGTAGAATGAAAAAAAAAACTAAATTGTGATTAAAAAAATTATATGTAATAAAACTATAATATTAATAGCCTTTAAAAAGTAATAAATAATTATGATTATTACAATTAAAAAAATATAAATTAAATTACATTTAAATTTTAAACTTATAATTACATTTAAAATTATATATATATATATATATATATATATATATATATATTATATAATAGAATTTATTATAATGCGAATAGAAAAGAATTATAAATAATATTAAAATACGGCCTAGTGTTATAATTCTTGTTGAAGTATGACATAGTTAATAGCTAGAATTTTATTGGAAAACATACATTCTATTTCAATTCCACGTGGTTTTTCCATTGTGTTTCTATTTCAATTCCACGTAGCTGTTCCATTGCGTTTCTATTTGACTAAATATAGTTATTACATTATAATTTTAAAACTTGAATCAATGTCATATCATACTTAGCTTATACATTTTAATATAATTAGCTTATATCATAAATAAATTATATATTTTTAGTCAAATGAAAATGTCAACACCCACGAATAAAGGGGGAAAAAGGGTGAGTAGAACACCCGCAAATCAAGTCAACTATAATTTTTTTAGTTAGATGTTGTACTTCCAAGAACGTATAGAACATTGGTATGGTGTATGGCATAGTTTATTTCTTAAAATATCTATCTTACTAATACATATTTTTCACTAAAGAAATATGGCTTGTGATTTGTAATTAGTTTTGGTCATTTCATACTTCATCACATCATATTTTCTTAAAATTTTGAAAGAATAATAATTAATAATATTTATATAATTCAAATTATTAATATTTATACAAATTACTAAACAACAAATTTCTATATAATTGAATTTTTTTATATCTATGATTAATATTATGAATTATATTCTTTATATTCATAATAAATAAATTTATGTAATTAGATAAATATAAATATATCAAAATCTATAACAAATAATTAAATGCAAAAAATGTTATTTTACAAAATTTAATAATACAATCAATTATAATTTAGAATTAATCTAGTTATATAATATTTTTAAATTTAAAATATTCATTTTTTATTGTTTTTATTTCCATCTATCTATCTTAAAATTAAAAGTTTATTAATACAATATCAAAACCAATAACACATAATTAAATGGAGAAACTATTATTTTACAAGATTTAATAGTAGAATCCATTATGGTTTAAAATTAATCTAATTATATGATAAAACTAACTATTGATCAAATAGCTTTCCAAGTCAGAACCTGGAGAGTGTACACACTCATACATACAATCTGACTATTGAGCTAGATGAGCCTTAATTACATAGGCTTTCACACTAACAGGATGGTTTCAACCACTCCCGACATATTAGGACTTGAGATCTAATCTTAGCATCTCACTCCTATCATGATCATAACAACAATCTAATTATGACTTTCTCCATTAATTCCAACACCCCCCCTAAATGGAGAGAAGGTATTGTATAATAACATATGCTTGCTAGTCTAGTCGCAGCTAGGCTTACAATAAAAAACATGAAAACAACTTGGTAACAGAGTTTTCATTTTTTTATTTATGATTCTGACTCCATGCTTCTTTATTCTGAGTCGAGGCTTCATCTTCACTTTCCTTGCCGTGAAGTAGGGATGTATTTTTACCTCATTTCCTTCCCAGTGATGGAAAACTTGAACGCTTATCCTCGCCCTTCTCAAAATTATAATAGGCTTAATAGGATTGTCACTATTAACATCTGCTCACACAGAAATATTAATGAGACCATCACAGTTTATGTTCTCTCTAGTTTTGTCTTCTTCTGCGATGTCTTTGCAATTATCTTCACATGGCTCGTCGAATTGATTTTCAAGACTTTGTTCCTATTTACATCCTTCCTGAAGATCAATTCATGACTTTTCAATATCAGGATTTTGCACAACATATTGTGCCTCTTGTTTCTAGTGTTCATCAACAGAACCACATTGTTTTCCTGAACAAAAATCTAGAGTTAAAAATACTACTCATACTAATGCCTCCAAATGCCAACATGAGAATATCATCATCATCATCAGAATAAAAAATATCTAAATTATAGACATGTTGTTAAAAGGTCTAGCTTATCTAGTTTTATCTTGCTTCCAGATTTCGACTCCACTCGGTCCTCTAACAAGCTCTAACAACCTCTCAACAAGCTGGCAATGCTATCAATGTCTAATTCTTATTCGTGTAATTCAAAATTTCTCATATGACACATATTTCTAGTAAAACATGGCAAATCAATTAATACGATATTATGGATCTCTACATTGGAATACAATATTAAGGATCTCACTGTGGTGTATGGGATCTCCTCAGCCTGTCAATTGAATTACTGCTCTTTTCCGAAGTTGTTCTCATAGCAGCTTCGACTGATCCACGGCTTCCTCAACCTACTGCCTATATTCGTAGAAAAATTCTCTGTTTACGATATGGGCGAACACCGTAAACCTACTATTAATCTCATGGAAAATCAATTAATTTCAAAGTGAATCTGCCAGACCACATAAACATATCACATAAGAATTAACATGCAATCTCGTCCTCTGGGCTCTCCAGACAATGCAGTAATAGGGGCTGCTATCCACGCAGCCAATTGTCCACCTCAGCAACAAATATAATTGATTTTGATAAGAAATTGGCAATCAGAAAAGGAATTTACAGCAGCATCTAAATTCACAGCTTCTCCATCCAATACGATTCCATTAATTCGACACGAAATCATTCCTGTTGGTGGCGGAACTTAGTCTCCAATTTCAGAAACTTGGGAGTATGTCCAAGTCTAATCGGTCTTCACAATTGGTCTTAATCGACAAGAACAACCAAAACGCCCACTACATCGTTCATAGGACCCGATGTGTCATCCTTTAAAACATTAAGTAGCAAAGGAACTATACCAGCTTAAAGTAGTAATTGCGGCTTTGTCAAGAAACTGATAATGAATCTCCAGAGATTTTACAAGCGGAAAAAAATATGCCTCAAATGCTGATTAATATGGAAGGGAACGCTAGCGACAGAACTGCCTTGGGAGAAAATCTACTGAGGCAGACTCCTTTGCTCATCTCACACTTCAGATCTGTTTCAATACTATGCGATCTGATCTAATTCAAAAAAATCTATTGCAAATTGTTCCGCGGGCTCCTTTTTCATTGCTCTCACACAGCCAGACACAAGCAGACTCTAGCCAGCACGACTTCTCTCTTGCACGAGGATGGAAAACGATGCTTAGTCATAGCCCACAAACGAGGATGGCTGCTCTCTCACAACTCACAAATCAGGATCGCAGCATATGCAAGATTCAGGCAACCATTTGTTCTCAGCCTCAAGTAACAAACAACATAGGGCTCAAACTCTTAATTATATAGGCTTTCATAGTAATAGGATGGTTTCAACCACTCTTGACATATTAGGACTTGAGATCTTATCGTAGCATCTCGATTTTATCATCATCATAACAACAATATAATTATGACTTCCTCCATTAATTCCAACACTATATAATATTTTAAAATTTAAAATCTTTATATTTTACTGTTTTTATTTCGATTTAACTATGTTAAAATTAATTATTTCAAATTTTACACAGCTATTTAACAAATTCAATGAAAACGAAATGCAATTTTGAAGTAAAAAGCATGTTATACAAGATCTGAAAAATTTGGACCTCATAAATCCCTTGTGCTTTCCAATGACTTTGAGTTAGGTTATAACATTGATCGCCTCTTCCTCTGTAAGCTGCACGTCCTTCATTGCAAGGAATTTTCAAATTTGATGTTTAGACTTTCTCGAGCAACAAATTTTAATAAATAATTCACTTTTCCAACTAAAAAAAGCAAATTTTAAGAAAGTAACCCCTCTTCAAATAATTCTAAATTGTAGTTAAAAAGAACAAATGGAAAATAATACAATAGGAAATACAATGTCTTTCTTTTCAAAATTTTAGTTCTTTTACCTAGAGAAATTGGTTTCTATAATTCAGCTTCTAATATTGCTCTTACTGTTCAACTAGTTGATTTCTTTGGATAGTTAAATTGTTGTTTTTTCTTGATCTTTTAGCAAATCTAGGTGCCACTTGCAGCATTGAATGAAATCTATCAATTTGGAACGATGGAATGTGGTGTCATTCAACTTTCAAAGTCGCTACAACAACTCATAGAAGAAGAAAAGTCTGCTAATAATAAACTAAGTACTAGAGACAAAGCTATGGAGAAAACAACTGGTGGATACTTTGCATGTAGACCTCATATCAAGTGGTTTAGATGCAGCTTAAAATGGTGCAAATGTTGTTGTTGTATGCAACACATTTGTTAATATGCAAAGAGAAACAAGTCATTGTAAAAGACCAGTGTTATTTGTGTTGTTCAAATGAAAAAGTTATCTCATCGCAAAGGGTCATCCAAGCGAACCAAAGAAGAAAACAAGCAATGAATACTTCAAATGTAGACATCATAGAAAATCATATAGATACGACTTCAGATAGTACAAATGTTGTTGTTGTGTACAACATATTTATTAATGTACATAGGACAACCAGTTGTTCTCAAGGATCTTCATAGAACACATTTATTTTTGATTCAAATGAATATTTTGTCTTATTGAAAAAGGTGGTGCAAGTAGCGAGTTTTAAAAATATAGTACTAAAATTAGTACCTATTGTACTCAGCTATCTTGCACATTGCTTGACACAATGATTTGCAATTACATGCTTTGCGACAGTAAATTTGCAACTTGCATAAGGCATGAACACTTTGTTATTATGAAGTTGATGTTCGTATTTATGTTCAATACTACATTCGATCACTGCCTTAAAGTTATTGTCATCTTACACTTGAAACAATAGATATTTCATGTTCTAAAAACAAAACAATTCCCTAAATCGAAACTTTTTGTGTGAAACATGTTGTTGCCTTGCAGATGCTATTATGCCATGGTTCATATGTGAGTGTAGCTACATTTTCAAGAAACTTGTATTCTAAGGTATCTAGAGATGCATTCTTAAAAATTTAAGCTAAAGTAATTACAATTATGTCATTTAGAACTAGTAGAATTAATTTTATTGTATTACAGATTACAAAGGCACAATTTACACAGCCACGTTGTATAATTACATATGTCTAGAAAATTTCCATATTTTATGCTACTTAATAACACATAGTACATTTTACTAGTCAAAACACATTGAACATAGATTTCAATGTGGCGTGTTCTTTTTTTTTGCAGTGATACTTCTAAAATACAGAGAGGTGCAGGATAGGAGCTAGTTACTTGCAACTTTGCTACCTTTATTTTATTGTTTCAAATGAAACATAAAATATCAACCTACAATTAGTCTTCTATGCTAGTAAACATTGTCATAGACATATCTTCAATAAAGCAAAAAAACTTAGTTCAAGACTCTCTCTTCTTTGAGAAAAAAGATTCTAGCATACATAGTGCTTACTAAACAAATTACAATACGAATCTGAACAACAAATACATTGAAAAAATGGTTGAAACCTTAGATGTTGAAAAGTACAATTCAACCAAAAAAAAATGCATAGCTGCTAACATTGATATCGTCTTAATGCACCATAGTCTCTTTAGACTAAAGCGATTTGCATATACTGCTAGAGATTGTTTGTTCAATGCATTTGAAGTTCTTTTGCACTTTCGTTACTCGTCTATCGAACTGCGAAATGGAATAATAGACCATTTTCTCAATTGTCTACAGTGCAATGACATAGAAGCAAAAGAATCACATCAATATGAACTAGATCCTCTCATGTTATCTCAGCTTCATGGAATTCACGATGTTGACACATACCTTCATAAAATGAAATTCTCTACTAGTAATAGCAATTCCTAATCTGAAAGAGGCTTATGGGGAGACACATTTTGCATACGATGGCTTTCAAAGTGGTTGAACATACCAATTGGAGTTTGGTCATTAACAAGAAAAACAAAGTATTTGTTCTTCAATCATCATCTAGATACAATTCCACTGAACATTGTTTCCACATAAAAATGAAATTCTCTACTAGTAATAGCAATTCCTAATCTGAAAGAGGCTTATGGGGAGACACATTTTGCATACGATGGCTTTCAAAGTGGTTGAACATACCAATTGGAGTTTGGTCATTAACAAGAAAAACAAAGTATTTGTTCTTCAATCATCATCTAGATACAATTCCACTGAACATTTTGTTTCATGATACAGATCCTATCACTGGACATTTTGAACCTCTATTGCACAAAATATTGCCTAGATGCAACTCTGTCCAAAATTATTACTTATCGCCTCTTTGCAAAAATCTTAAAAACCATTATGAATCCATTGTTCATGAAATGAAAAGTCATGGACTGCACATAGAAAAAACAACTATGTCAAAATGTCCCAATAGCATGTTCAGTGCAATTTGTCATTTGATAGCACCTGAATTTTATGAATAGTCTTTAAGACTCTATGTTTTCCAATCTTTCTAAAATGCACTAATGGGTAGGGATGAAAACGCATTACATTGTCTAGAAAAACACTTAACAAATGAAACTATACAAAGTCAAACAATCGTTGCAGGCTGGCAACAATACCTAATTAATATGGCAATGCCATATGAAAAAGGAGCAATTGAGGGAACATCATTTTGCTTCCAATGGACATCAATCATATTCAATGTAAACATACAAATATGTTCATTTACTAATAAAATCATTGTCAATTACTACCCATCAAAAACAAATTGAAATCGAACATATAACATATTATCCTTTGAAACAAGTACATCACACATTCATTATGAACCACTACTATTATTTCAAAATACAAATCATACCAATCCACAACATAGAATAGTGCAAATGCATAACCAAAAATAGAATAAGCTTTCGCAAACTAAAACAAATGATACGTACAAATAGCATAGACAAAATTGGAGAAAATAGGAATAGAAAAAAGAATATGAATTTTTTGTTGCAAAAGAGTACACCCATAGAAATTTACAAAAAACGAATTGAAGACACGCCCAAAACCAAATGTCCAATATGTAGCAAACTTCAATTTCGAAAGAACATCTCAAACATTGGACTTGAATTATAAAAAATGTACATAAACATTTCTGGAAAGGAAAGCACATTGTGTCTAAATATCATCTGTAAATCTTGCAAAAAAGCACTTGAAAATGCAAATTTACCTCGCTTTGCAACACCTGAACAAATAAGACGTAATAATCCATTGCAAATTGTAACAACACTTTCAGAACTTGAAGAAAAACTTGTTGCATTAAGAATCTCTTTTGCACAAATAAGACAATGTGGTTACAAGCGATTGCAAATGGGCTTAATTGGTTCAATAATAAATGTACCTCTCCACATGGACATTGTCCAAAAAGCATTGCCACAATTCATGAACAATACGATGACAATTGATATTTCATTAAAACGACGATTAGAATACAAGAATGCATATCAAACAAGAAAATTTCGTGTGCATACTGTCATGACGGCACTTAAAGAACTATGTTCTCAGAGTTTATATAAAAATGAGAACATTTCCATTAATAGAAATTGGAATCATATACTCAAATTGAACACTGAAGATAATACATTTGACAATGAGAATATCAATAGTGAAAGTGAAACAAATAGTAGTTCGACAAGCGAAAGACCAACTGAAACCTTGGTACATGGGTTGACAGGCTCACAACACATTCATGATTTGCAAGACAAGATCATTGAAATAACACCGACTGAGGGAAAACGACCACTTGGAATATTCAAAGACAAACATGACGAAGAAATGAGCTTCCCAACACTATTATTTGGAGATGCATGTGACAATGATATAGTACAAAGATTTCGTTACCAAGAAATAGTAAAGTGGGAACTAATGCATTATAGTGGCAACTTTTCGTATCACATCACAAATTTGTTCGTCAAGTCAATGCGAATAATCATTGAAAAATTCATGTCATGCATTTCAATACGAACAAGGAAAGGGAAACTACAAGGAAGACAAATATTAGCAAAAGATGTTAAGTACAAGCCAAACTTAGAAAAATTACTAAAAAGTGACATTGGATACATAGACTTCAAACACATAAGAATTTCTCCTGACTATCTACAACAAATGCAAAAACATATATTTGCAATGATACGACAACTAGGTCCTCCAACTTTCTTTGTTACATTTACAAGTGCAGAGCATCGTTGGACTCCACTAGTAGAAACTCTTACTGAATTATATAGCAATAGAAACAAAAAAAAACATATTGAAACAATTGAAGAATATAGCATTGATTATCTTGTCAGAAAGGACCCAGTAACATGTACACGTTACTATAGACATAAAATAAATGCAATGAAACAATTGATCTGTCAAGATAATACATTTTTTGGACAAATATTAGACTACTACTATGTAACTAAATTCCAAAATAGAGGTAGTGCACATGAACATGGTCTTTTATGGATAGAAAATGCTCGAGTATATGGAATCAATAGTAACTTAGAAATTGAAAATTTCTTGGACAACTATATAACTTGTAACATAGATCACCTTGATCCAGAATTTGCAAAGATACATCAACATCATCATAGCAAAAGCTGTAAAAAAAGAAAAGCATCACACTGTAGATACAAATTCCCAATGCCACCAATGAAAAGAAAAATGATCCTTGAACCAATTACTTTGCTAGATGAATCAATAAATGAAAGAGTTTCCCTATTGCAAAGCACATTGGAACAAAAGCGCTATGACAAATCAACTAGCCATGACAATTTCTTAGATGAATTGCACTTAACAGAAACTGATTACATCAAATTAATATAGAGTACATTGACACAACCAATGGTATTCTTGCAATGAAAACCATCAGAAATATGGAATAATAGCTTTGCATTCAATATGCCACACCTATGGAATGCAAATACATATGCTCAATATGTTATAAATGCATATGCTGCAGCTTCATATTGCAGTTCATATATGACCAAAGTTGGTAGATCTATGACAAATGCATTCAAAAGGATACGACAAGAACATGAAAAGAGCAAAATTGATGCTATACAAATGATACGATCCCTAGGAAATGCTTTTCTTAATCTTCAAAAAATTTCAGCTCAACAAGTAGTGCACATAGCTCTCTCCCTGCCATTGCATCATAGTTCAAGAGAATGAAACTTCATAAACATAGCACCAGCAAATGAACAAACATTTATACTTAAGCCAACTATTCTACTGAAACAAATTCCAGACAACTCCTAAGACATTATGTGTAGTTCTATAATTGATTACTATATCAATAGACCTAATGCTATTAAGCACATATGTTTAGCTGAATTTGTATCAAAGTATAACAAAGATGGAACGCCAATATCAAAGAGGAAAAAAGAAAAAGTAATTCGATTCATCAAAGACAAAAAACACATTGACTATGAAAACTATTATAGAGAGAAACTTTTGCTATATGTTCCATTCAAAAACACTGAAGATAGACTAAAGAAACAATTTCCGACATGGAAAAGTGCATATAGATTGCACAAGGAAACAATAAAAACCAATGAAAACAAGTTCACATACAACATGAACAAGAAATGGGGTGATTTGGAAGAAGCAATGCAAGAAATTGATAACACGACTGCAACTTCTAATAACACATTAAAAAAACCTCTGGTATCCAATGATCCTACTGAGAAGTATGACTTTGCTAATGATTTATAATTTCCCCAGTGCGATCACAAAAAAAACCTCTTAACATTAGTTTTCAATTCACAAAACATCCATTTATGCTTAGCAATGAAGAATACTACAAGATTAGGAGAATGCTTGATATAGAAAAACAAGCAATCCTCAAAGACATTGCAATAAAAAAAAGAAACAACATAGACAAACCACTCTACTTATTTTTGATTGGAGAAGCTGGCACTGGAAAAACATTCACAACAAAAGCAATATTTCAAATGCTCATACGCATTTACAATGAACATTACAATACAAATCCTTTGAAACCAAAGGGATTGATATTAGCATATACAAGTAAAGCTGCATATAATGGAGGTGGACTAACAATTCATTCTGCATTGCTAATGCCATTCAAAAAATCTAGTTTTACTCCACTTAGCAATGACTTACTGGACAATTTAACAAAACTGTATGAAGAATTAAAAGTAGTTCTCATTGATGAAGTATCTTTGATTGGAAGTTTCTTTCTATATCAGAGTGATGATCGACTAAGAAACATTAATCATATCCAAACAAAATACTTTGGAAACATTGACATCATATTTTGTGGTGACCTATACCAAGCACAACCTATACAAGATTCACTAATATTTGAACAACCTACAATAAGAAAACAATGAATAACATATGACCTTTGGCAATAACATGTAAAGTACTATGAATTGCATATTGCAATGTGTCAAACAAATGAAATATTCATTTCCATTCTAAATAGGATACGTACAAATAATCAAACAAAAGATGATTTGAATTACCTCAATCAAAATTGTGTTCGAAATGCTCCTAATGACCCTACTTTCCCCTATCTATTCTTCCGGAATAGAGATGTCACATTGCATAACAAGAAAATTTTGTCTGTTGTTCCTGGTGATGAAATTGTAATTGATGCAATTGACTACGAAGAAGAAAACAATGGAAACATACTAGCTCATGTACACATAGCAACGTTGCCTTCACAGATTGTCCTAAAATTTAACATGCTAGTTGAAATATATGCAGGAAACTATGACTCACAAGACGGTCTTGTCAATGGTGCAGATGGTATCATTAAAGCATATGTAAAATTAGACAAATTCGATGTAATATGGATCAAATTCCATGATGAATGTATTGGGCATCGACAAGCACATAGATTTGCTTTTCTATATAGCCAACAAATCTGCAAAGATTGGACTTCCATATTGCGAACAACAAAGCCAATTTCTGTATTAGAAAAAATAGGAAAATTGAGAATTAGAAAACAATTCCCAGTCCAATTAGCATGTGCACGTACAATACATAGATCACAAGGCTTAACACTAGACAATCTCGCATTTGATCCTTTAGGAATACGGCGCCATGGATTTGTATACACAGCTCTCTCTCGTGTAAGAAACATAGAATCGCTATATTTTCTTAGCCCACCTAAGAATGAAAACTTACGAATTAAACACAAAATTACTGTTGAAATAGAACGTTTACAGAAAAATGCAAAATGGCACCTAGACTACTATTATTCATTATTAGAAACAAAACCATACATTTCAATTATTTCTCTAAACACCCGCAATATATAAATACATATTGATGATTTGTTAAATGAATATGATCTAATGCAATCTGACATCCTATGTTTACAAGAAACACATTTGACACAACCAATGCTACTAAAAAGACTTGAAGAATTCAATTGCATACCATAATATAGTAAACATGGTTTGCTAATTTGTACTAAAAAACATATACATATTTTGAAACATATTCACTTTGAAGAGAAAAACATTGAAGCTACATTAGCAAATATTATTATTCATGGCATGGATATTATAGTTCTCAATGTCTATGTTACACCATATGCAACATTGAACGATGCATTGCATCTTCTTTCAAAATCATTATGTAATACACATTCAAATCAACAATAGTCATCGTCGGCGATTTCAACATCAATATGCTTGAAAACAACAATAAAAAAAACAAACTAAGATCATATATGTACAATTACAACCTTCATTTCCTTTTAGACACAAATAACAATAAAAAAAATCAATCATTGATCACATATGGTCAAATATAACTACTAGCTATAAAACTTTCAGATTAGATGCGTATTGGACTGACCATGATACTATTTGTCTTATCATTGAAAACAGAAATGCAACACAAAAATAGTGCAAATTGAAAATCAACTGTACAAAATATTAGCTACTAATCCGCTACCTATCAAAATCTGACAATTGTTTTATACCAAAATGGCTCTAATAGCCATCCCAAATTTCTTTAGTGGCTTTAACCTAAATCCTCGTCTCCATTGCTTTTTACTCTTTGGACATAACCAAAGAAAAAAATATGGTTACAAACAGAAAGTCAATAAAACGGATAAAATCCATAATGACGAAGTATATCAGTAGCATCCACTACACCATTGCCATATTGTATCATAGATACAGGATTAGCACAAGAGTATATGAAACTGGCACTCTCCATTTAGGAAATCTGAGTGGCAATTATAGAATTTGTTGCATTACAAGTCGTTGCTATATCTCAAGTACTAAATATAAAATAATATCTTTTAAGATATCTAGCAGTTTCCTCCTCTCTAGATCTCTCCTGTCAACTCTCTGCCTAGTATAACAGTGAAGCACAGCATGGCTATAATCTTGGACCAGCACAAGAAAATTGCACTACTGTCATTCCGAATTTTCTTTAATATCTTGACATTTATGTCAAGAGCAAGAGACACAAATACAACGTTTCTGTTGACTTTACTGATCAGCATTGCAAGATTGACAAACAATCCAGGTGAGATGCTCTAGCTTGTATTGCTCATTTGCATTTCTTCTGCCATTCTCGATTATTGTACATAAAATCCTTATTGTATTTTCATCTCGCTTTTGAATTTGACTTTAAATCTGATTTATATGTTACAAGAAATATTACAAAAATGTATCCTCGTTATTCAATATTGGTTTTTACTGATATATTAGTTTCAGTGCTCATAAGAGTGATGAAGTTGAAAGACTGCTAAGCCATAAAGCATAATGGATTTGAGAAGCTTGAAACATAGCTTCTAGACTCATCAGTAAAACTTGGCTCAGTGACCAAAGCAACAATTTAACTAATTTAATTGCTAGCTAGTCAAATCTCCCAACTTGGATTTAACTTGTCAAGTTTCTGGTTCAAATTCAGCTCTTGCACCTTTTCCGCACTCACTTTTTCACAGACCTGAGTTCAGTAACTATGTTCTGCTAGATGAATTTCATGTTTTCAAAACTCAATTATTGTAAGAATTTAGGATCTAATATCTGCTTGTTAGCCTTTAAAAATGAATAAATATTAGTAACAAACATTTACTTCTTTTTAGTAAAAAACATTTACTTATTTTAACACATAGAATTCCTTCTTTTTACATAACAATTCTATCATTTTGACTTCAAATCATATGTCTTGCAGAGCTTTATTTCTTTATACAATGAGTCAAAAATGAAAAGACACTTCACAGAAACAGGCAAAGACATCCAGGTTTGTTTATTACATCTGACTCACTTACTCTTAAATGCATATGTATATACATATATCTATGTTTAACTGTTTGATTCTTTCTATGAATATATTGCAATAGCTATTGGTGTTTGATTTACACAAAAGTGTAATGTGATGAAGCTGAAATGGATTCTAAGTCCTTCAAATAGGAAACATAAAATTTGATAGGTTTCTTTTTGAACTTTGCTACTCAATCAAAAATATTTAACCTTGACAGCATCAATATATTCTTGAAACTTGCTTAAAGGTGCTTTTGGTTTCTTCATGCTACTTGTATCCATTTACCTGAATATTGGCTTTGCCTTTGCTTTTCTTCATGGCTGCCATTTTCTTGCACCTGAATATCAAGAATTTGCACCTGATTCAGTGTACACCTTGGCCAAATCAAAGATGCTTCTTGTACTGAGAATGATGAAATTTGATTAAGCAATTGAGAAAATGCCTTGGATGAATTGAATTTTTATGTTGACTATGTCTTTCTCATATTTTCACCATTAATGTAACAATATTTCATATAGAAAAATTTGAACCCATGCTTAAAAAAATTGCTCCACTGTATTCTTTCCCATGCCATTTTTTCACTAGCATCCATTACCCATTAAATACTGTTAACTAGGATTTTCAGTCATCCATGTTAGAGACTATTTATTTTAAAATCATATAATTTCAAATACTATTCAGAATTCTACATGATTGTCTTGTCTTTTCAGCAACTACTATTGATTCTTTTTGAGACACAGCTACGTTGTCTCAATTTTCCTGTTCAATGCTTGTTTTAATTAAAAAAATCAAATTTGGATTGTTTTTTTGTCCATAAGAAAAACTATTTATATTAAAAAATATTTATATTGCATTCTTCTATAATTGATCACCTTATGCGCTAAATGAGATAGGTTGATCAAAATAGTGAGAATTTAGGATTTGAAACTATTCAAATGACAGTGGACGAAACCTGTATACTCATGAAAATGCTAACCCAATTTAAGCACGAATCCAACATCGTTTCTTGAACTGCAATACAACACCATCTGTTCCATATCTAGCACAAACAGTGTTCACAGTATTTCCTGCCAACTACAAAAAACTGAAATAGAATGGCTGAATTTGAATCCACAGGAATTGTCACTACGACTAATAATTTCTAGTTTGAATTTTTATAGTTTTATAGCATCCTCTAAATTTCTGAAATTTCTACATCTGTATTACATGGATTTACACATTTCTGTAGTGCTAGACTTTCTTAGTAATTAAAATTTCTTCAAGCTCACTGTTAAATCATGTTGCATCTTCAAATTCTTGCAGCTCCGAAGATCAAGGTACATTAGAGAAACAACAACAAACATCGTCTCCAACTGAATCAAACAAGTAAGTAAATTTGAAAGCAATTTTTACAGCTCCTATTGACATAGAATTTATATTAATCAACATCATATTTTACTTCTAATTGTATCTTTTGTCACATCAACATCATCTATACATAGATCAAATGCATCATCTTTACTCCCAATTACAATTGAAGAACTAAACATCCGCAAGACTGGAAAAATGTTCAATGGAGATGTTATGGTTGTTTATAGCACATATCTTGATAAATTCCACAAAGCACGATAAATATTGCGTGCAGATTTGACAGATGCTGAAGGAATCATGACAGTCACATTGTCCATACCCACTGAGTTGATTCAAGAACATTAAGAAAAAATATTACCAGGAAAAGCAATATCAATTACAAATTTTAAAATTCTTCCCAAAACAAATTATGACCGTGGCGATTGCGACTGGATTCTGCTACTAACTGAATCAAGTACCATACAAAACATACCACCAGTTTGCAAAGAGTACAAATTCTTTCCAGATACAACAATAAAGTACCTTACAGAAAACACAGAAACATATCCAATTGGAACAATTGCTGCAATTGTGACAGCTGCATAGAAAATTGGTTTGTAATATACATTGCAAATTAAAGATGGAAATTTCGATGACAATAGAGCAACGGTAACATAAATTCCTTTGCATTGTTTTTATATTCCTAGTTCCATCCTACATCTCAATTCTCTTTGAAAAAAAAAAACTTAGCCTTTTGTCTTCTATTGTAGTTGCAACTATTTGAAACATTTGTGCCACTCTACAATGAACTTGAACAAGAATTGCAAAAGGGACATTTTCCATTTATGTTGTTCAAAAACATAACAAACAGGAAAGAAATAAAGGACAGAATGCTCCGAACAACGCAATCTAAATTCATCAAAAAATTGAATGCAGAAGCAGTAGAAGAGCTTGGAAAATTGAGCCCTCCAATATTTTCTGTAAGTATACATGAAAGAATACCCCTACTTTTCCATATGCAATTGTTTTTCCATTTCTTTCCATTTAAACATATACCACTTGTTTTAATCAGTGCATCTAGATAGAGATAAGGAAAAAGCTATTTGAATTAAAAATATTTTGCCATTTGTCATTAACTACAATGCATAGGAATCACCAATTAAGTTATATATATTAAAATTTGTTTCAATTTTCAAATTGTTTTTGGGTTTTTTATAATCGATTTCTCTAAAATTTGATTTAATAATGTTTTTTATTAAATTATCAATCTAAAATTGCTTAAATTTTATGTTTACAAAAATGATTTAATAATATTTTTTTATCCTCCTATATGAACAGATAAAAGGAACATTGACAGCTGCAAGCATTTACTCTACACCATTTGAACCTGTTTGTCTTGGATGCAATTCGCCAATACCAGCATGTACAACGTTAGACGACACAACAATTAACTGCCTTAAGTGCAATAGAAATTGTTCCTTCTTCTATTCACAATGTCTTAATTGCATAATCAAGTCTAACAACACAACCTTCCAGTGTTGCATTAGAAACAAATTGCTCTTGAAACAGTTACGTCCCAGCTTGGCACAAATGTCTTTTCAAGATTATGTTCAAAAGAAACAAGTAGCCATGTATATGCTACGAGATTTCAAAATATATGGTGCATTTACAATCAATGAAGACAATGAGATCCAATATGTTAACAACAATGAAAGCCCAACAAAAGCCAGGTACTCTTCTAATTACCCTTCATCTTTCCAGTAAACATCAGATATATGCATTTTAAAATATGTTATAGAAAGTACCAAAATTTGTATTAATATTTCCCTATTCTTTGCAGCCCGAGCACACCTACACGCATTAGCTACAACAAGAACACATCGTAGTCTATCAATTACTCCAATGTTGTTCACAATTTTCGTACCAAACTTTGCTAATTGGATCCTCCTCACTCAAAGTGCAGCATGTCTGCAAAATTTTTCCAGAACAAAAAGGCATATAGATGCACATATGACACCCTAGTTTTTTCCAAACAAATATTAGAAACAAAAATTACTCGTTATATTTATTATCTTTCCTCTAGTTGTTTACAAAGACTTTCAGACTTATTATATGTATATTGAAACTTAATGCATATATGTTTAACAAACAGAATCTGTATTTACAATTTTCCATTAAATATATAAATATTATAGACCTCTTTACAGATCTCTTGAATACATTTATAATGCCAAATTGCAATATAAATTTCTTATAAAAACATTGCACTTGTTTATATCCCTGTTGCCAGATTAGTCCATATTTAGTATTTTGCTTTCCCATTGTATTTTACTTGGTATGGTCTGTTGTTTATCTCCTATTTTATTTTGGTAGCAAATAAGAAAAAGAAGCACAACTTTAATGATAAATTGTCTTCTATTGTCTTCCCTTGATCTCGATTGTTCATTTCTACAAGTGACATGTACAAAACTCTTTTGTTATTCACGTTACCCTGAAGACTCGACTAAACTCTGTATTTTAATTTTTAATTCTTTGATCCTATAATTCTAAGTCCTAATAAGTTTCTCTTCAAAAGAGAAATTTTTTTAGAAATCCATCCCTTCAATATCTGGTTCTTTTATACGTTGCTTGTACTCTTACTTCTCAATAACTCATACTTTTCCATAACTAAGAATTTAAGGTAGAACACATTGTTGTGTCTAGGAATTCGACAGCACTTTGGCTTGTGAAGTACCTATGTAGCAACATTAGTTCGGTTGAGAGATCTCTGTAAATTTTTTAACATATATTGCTAAGATTAAGATTCGGAGATTTTTTCTTTTCTTGCAGGCGGGGTCTCTGTGGCTATCACGTGCTTGGAACCCAGTTAAAAGCTAGTTTTACATTTGAGGGTTTAATTTAACTGTCCCAATTTAGGTTCAGTCCCATTTCGATATGCGATAACAGCGATTATCCCCATTTCCCAGAACTGTTTAAGAAGTTATAAGAAGGTTTAAGCATACTTGTAGTAATTTTTTTGAACTGATCCATGAGATTTCTATTATATATTTATTACATCTATTTTTTCGAACTGATCCATGAGTTTTTTTACTTTCTTTTTAGCTTTATGCATCGATCTATACTATATGCTGCTACTAGTTTTATTTTTCCCATATGACAATGTTCACTAGGAGCCAAGTATCCTTCACCTATGTAATCTCTGTTTATCTCCTATTTTATTTTGGTAACAAATAAGAAAAATAAGCACAACTTTAATGATACATTTTCTTCTATTTTCTTCCCTTGACCTCGATTGTTGATTTCTACAAGCGACATGTACAAACTCTTTTATTATTCAGGTTACCCTAAAGACTCGACTAAACTCTGTATTTGGATTTTTAATTATTTAAACCATTTGACAACTATAATCTTAACAAAATAATGTGATGCGATATCGATTTGTGGAATGTTCAATTAATGAAAAGAGTTAAAGGTTTCCTGTCAGACTCTTGGAATACATTCTCTTGGTCATCTCCAAAGCGAAGGTAGAAACCATGATTCTATAAAAAAAAAACATATCTAGTTGATTCCAATCCATGTCTGATATATCCTCTCGTTTTTTCTCTGCATATTGCATACTCTTCCCTATTACTGATTTTGTAGCAATATCGTCTTGTATATTGCATATTCTTCCCCATTTTTTATTTTGTAAGTAGAAAATTGTATAGTTCCATGACGCTGCCAAAACCAATATATGGAGATATTGTCGGCAAAATTCTCGGAAAAAACCCTCGTCCTAAGCGGATGATATCGTACTTGTGTTCAATAATTCTCGGTCTGCTAATTGTGGCTGGGGATGTTGTATTTATAACACAGCTAGTGTTGTGCCCCCATGAGCCGAAGTACTATGTAGAATATGCCTCCTACCCAGAGCTGAGTCTAGCAAACAAAATTCTGAATTCGAGGATAGAGCTGAACACATTGTTGCGTCTAGGAATTCGAAAGCAAATTGGCTCAACATTAGTTCAGTTGAGAAATCTCTGTAATTTTTGTATCATATATTGCTAAGATTGAGATTCAGGAAATTTTTCTTTTCACATCTTAATTCTATTTTCCATGGCTATATAAAATAACACAACCTTGAAATTTGGATTACTATTGGAAAGAAAAATATGTTTATTCTATTGTTTGTAGATATATTGTAAACTTGTCGTATAATTGTTTTCAATTAAACGCAAAAAGGAAGGATCAAAGAAGCATCCCTTCCTTATCCTGTATCTCTCGAGGGGATTTAGCCATCTACTGTTTCACACGTTTTCAATTTGATGTGTTGAAGTACTCAGATGAGAACGAAATCTTGGTATAAGCATACTTGTAGTAATTTTTTTGAACTAATCCATGAGATTTCTATTATATATTAATTACATATGTTTTTTTTTAACTGATACATAAGTTATATCATGGCTCATGCAAATAACTTCATAAATTTCCCTAGTAGGCTAACTCATAATAGTCCTACCAGTAACTATTTGACGTTACCCAACGAGGTTGTACAAGCTCCTCAGTCTCTTATGCCTTTCCAATCTACAAATTCAATGCAAAATTCTTTCTTGGAAGGGATTGGGACTAGAAAATATGCTAAGACGTTTTATTTGTATACCAGTTGTAGTCAAGCAGCAGCTTGCAGTTGGATATATGGATTCTTGGTACACAAAATCCAGAACCCATCTCCTAATTTTTTGTCGCTGGTCTACCTTGAGAGATGCAAAATATGCACCTGTCAAGGATGTTCTCTAGTTTAAAGTTTTTACTTCCTTGTCAGTTCAACTACAATCATTTACCCATTAGTCATCTCTAACTACATTTCCTGGTGTAATAATTTCATAACAACCTGTTCACATTAAGCGTTCTTGAATGATTTATTATCCCATTTACATTTACTCAACTATTTCACTTCCTTGCCAGATCAGAGTTAATAAACCTAATTTTATAGAGTCAACATCCATGAGATTATTAGCTATGTCTACTATTAAATTATCTTAATTTGGACTCTCCTTGGATTTGTAATTCAATTTCAGAGTTGTTTAAATATGTTGAGATGACATATGGTCCAATAAGATTTTTTAGTTTTTAACTATACTATTTTCTAATAATCTAGTTCTTTGTACAAACTCAACATATTTTAGCACACATGATCTCTTCTGGTTAATAGTCTTAGCATTATTATATTCTAATTAATTGCATATTGTTATTATGTTTTCATTAATTAATATTTCTCAACTACTTTAACTGCTATCTACTTTTAGCTTAACCTGGTTTATGGTCACTTATTTCATAAGTTTCCATTAATCAGTAAATACTTTATCTATTCATTTCTTACAAATCCACTTGCATGGATACTTATTTTATACATTTGCATCAATGAAAATAAATTTAAATATAACTTATTTATCTCTTACAAATCTGAAATGCATATAGGATCACAGGATAATTGGGTTGATCTCACTATACAAATTTTATTTTTCTGTGCCTGAAATTACTTTGAGTTCAGTCACTACTGCGCTTATTCAAATACCTTGCGCTTATTCAAATATGCTGAAACAACCCACTTAAATTTTTCATTGTTTTATTTGTGATCTATAATGTATTTGGCATTGTCTTTCAATTAATTTGCTAAGGATATTCTTATTTCATCTAAATTACTTAAAATTTCCATAAATATAAACATAATCTAGATTAAATTTCTCTATATTCTTTAATAAATGATATAATAAAATAATGTGTAAATGCATTTATTTTTTAAAATTAAAATTTATTAAAAAAAATGCATATTTATGTTTATTTATTTTTCTTTGTCCTCACATGGAAGTAGAATTCGAGGATAAATATTTAACACATTTAACATTTAATAAAAAATTAATCTACCAAATTTACATTTAATTATTTGTTTTCCAAATTTTTAAAACTTTTTCTTTAATTTAACATTGTTATTTGATATTATCAATTTAGAATAATATTTAAAAGACATACTCTATAATATATCTTATATCATCAAAAACATACAAATTAACTAAATTATAACTGTATTTAATAATAATAATAATAAACAACTTCATTTTAAATTATAGAAATTGACATTGATTTACACACACACAAATATATATATATATATATATATATATATATATATATATATATATTTATTTGGCCCTGGTAATACAGCTCCTCTGCAAATTGGTTTTGCAGCCTGTGAACTTCCCGAAGAATGGTCAACCACATATACTCCTTTGTCTGATAAATATCCTCAGCTTGCTGTGTCCCAAGAGCCTCAAAAACTGCAAATTGTATCTCATCCTGATGGGACCACTGGTTTACGTCTTGGTAAACCCTCTTTATCTCGCTCTTGCTCCACTTCTCTTTTGGGGGATAGGGTACAGACCCCTCAACTTTCTCGATTGTCTTCTCCATCTCAGCTTTCCATTCCCCGTCAAATGCCCATGACAAATACACAGATTCCACGTGGAACACGACAAAATCATGGACAATCACATAAAGCTGATAATTGCCAGTTCTGTGTTCCTTCTTCCAGTTTCCAGACTGAAGCTAGATCTCCTCCTAAATCTTCATCTGAAGTTTTCATTCCTGATATAAAGAGCTTTAATCTTCCTAGAGGTGATCCCACAGTCCGGATAAATGAAAGATATTTAGAACCTGGTAATAGCAGAAGGACATTTAGTAATGGTACTAAGAAAGCAGATATGCAATGGATAGCCCAAAGAAATCTAGCAGAGCCAGAACAATCTGAGACAGAAAAATTGCATAATTATACAAATTATCAGATTGCTTGTCTACTACAGAATATTGATGATATGGCAAGAGATATTCTTGAAGTTAAAGAACACATTAAGAATATGCATACAGGATACAGAGAATTATTGACAAATCAGACAGAATTTACAATGCAACTAAATGATATCAACTCCAATATTGGTATCATTGGTAAATCTCTGGAGAGATTACGCGACGCCATGCCTGAGCCTTCTTCTCCTCCTCATTACCGTGAAGTTGCTCAGCAGTCTTCTAAGCTTACTTTTCAGGCCTCTCCTCCATCTTCACCTCCTAGAATCCTTTTTAAGGGGGTTGATGATATGCATAAGCTCAAAATTGACAAGATACAAACTGGAGTTTCTCTAGCTAAAGAAAAGTTAGATTTGATGAGAGAAAAATTATCCAAACTCCCTACAGTAGATAGCTTGAGAGTGCCTAAACAGTATGTTAGTTTGAAAAGTTTGATTGAAAAATCCCAGTCTCAAGATTCCATCCAGCCATCTATTTTAGCTATGGCTAGCCAAGTTGGCAGAACCCCTGGTGAAGCCACCCAAGGTGAGTCAAGTTCTGTCAAAAGAGAAAGAAAGGAAGATTTTAATCTCCCACATAAGGGTGGAAAAAGCCAAGAACAATCTTCTCCTCATACAGCAGCTTATAACAGCCCTTTTGGTAGATATTCTGCACACTTGCAAAATACCCAAGCCAAGATAGATTCTGCATCTAAGGGTGTTGGTAATACACTACTTTTGAATATTGATTGTATGAATTCAGAACAAGTAGTAGATGTATTAACCACTGTGCATGCTTGGGCTTTACAAAGAAAAGCAGAAACAAAAGCAAGTTGGTCAGATATTGTTACACAAATTGTTTGGTCATTTACTGGAATTGTTAAATTATGGTGGGATAAGTTGTCAGATGCAGAACAATTGGAAATAGTTGAAAATGCTACTGATCCTCTAGATGCTTTATTCAGTGCATTAAAGCATGAGTTTGTTGGAAAAGTTCCTGAGGATTCACATCACTATGCTCAGCTATTTTTCTCTCAGAAATTGTGTGATATTGACTATCTTGAATCATACTATTGTGTGATGCAAAAATTACTTTATCATGCACCAGATTCACACAATCCTTCTTATCTCAGATATTATATTGCATCTATGCCAGGCAAAATTCCAGATTTGATTAATCAGCATATAGAAGATCAAAAAGTAAAATTAGAAACTTCATCTTTTGCTGCTGTACATCAGATGATAGTTACTATTTTGCAGAAGGAATGTGCTGCTGCTAAGGCAAAAAGAAATTTTCAGAAACAGATGCATTTCAGCACAAAAGTTTGTAATAACTTTCCTGAGACTTATAATTTTGGTTGCAAGAAAAATGTGACAAAGAAAGCCTGGAAATCTAAAGAAAAGTCTTGTGTATGTGATAAGTCTCCAATAAGAAAGAAAAAGTTTTTTCCTCTAAAGAAAAAGTTTCAGAAGAAAAGGTATGTGTTCAGAAAGAGATCAAAACCTTCTAAGAAAGTTACTTGTTTTATTTGTGGAAAGGAAGGACACTATGCTAATAATTGCAGGGAAAAGAAAGATAAAAAGCAAGTAAAAATCATGGATATATTCTCCCAAGATTATGATCCAAAAGAATGGGATCTGATTTCCCACTCAGATGGTGAGTATTTTGAAGTTTTAAGTTCTTCAGACAGCAGTGATACTGGAAGTAATGATTTGCCTAACGTTCGACAGTTGAATCTTTATAGTTCTTCTGACTCTGATTCAGATGAAACCTTCATTGCTGATATCAGAATGTTTTCTCATAGAAGAACAGAAAATGTCTCAACAAAGATTGCACTACTTAAGGAGGAATTGTTAAAACTTGATCCCATGCAGTTTACAGCAAAAAGAAGATTGAAAGAAGAACTAGATATGCTTGAGAAACAGGTCTCTAAGCATCATCTTACTTTTGAGGAAGATGATGAAGAACTCTCTGCTGAAGAATTTGATTCCCTATTCAGACCTACTACAACCTCTGTACGTAGTTCCAGTCCGGATAAAATCAGTTCTTTGAAAAATAAAATTGTTGATTTAGAATCATCCATACATCAGACTAGATCAGAAATGTATCAGTTGTCTTCAAAACTTCAATCTCTGATCTCTGACTATGATGAATGTAATTCTCAATTGTCTACACTATTGCTGCATGAGGATTCTACTATTTCTCAGAAAATTCCTGTTGAAGATGTGAAAATTTTGGGAATAGGTGATAGGATTGTTATTCCTGTTATGGTAAAAGTTGAGAACATTAAAGAATACATTCTTGATGCTCAATTAGATTCAGGTGCTATGAGTAGTGTTTGTAAATATGGAGCTATACCTTCTTATTACTGGAAGCCTACAAAGATCCAGTTTAGAGCCATAACAAAAGATTTGATGGACATCAATCATGTGGCTCCTGATTTTCCTTTGTACATTGGAGATGTGTGTGTCAAAGTTACTCTGTATAGTTTTAATTCTGGTGCAGACATTTTACTTGGCCAAGATCTCTTGAATAGTCTTCTCCCTGTCACTTTTGGGGAAGGAAATGTCAGCTTTACTACTAAGAAGGGTTTGGTCACTGTACCTTCTTACAATCACTATAAGATTAAAGTTCAGCCTGAAGAAGAAGATTTGCTGACAGACTGTATGCAGGATTTGTCCAAGATTAACCGAATTGTGAAGAATACAGAATTACAAGGCCCTGCTATCCTAGAAAAGATTTCTGCTAAATTGAGAAAAGAATGTACCGCAAATCGTCCAGATGCTTTCTGGACCAGAGAAAAATATTTCGTCTCTTTGCCTTACAAAGAGAACTATGTTCCTCGGCCTCAAAAATCCAGTGCTAACCATATGAGCCCTACAGAACAAGACCTATGTATATATATATATATATATATATATATATATATATATATATATATATATATATATATATATATATATATATATATACAACTTTGAAATCAACTTTCTTACAAAGTACCATAGACATTTTCCAATTATTTCCAATTTAATTCAACTATACTTTATTACAAAGCAAATCTTCACAAACATGCTCAAGTCAAATTGCAGAATCTTTATACTTACATTAAGCAACATGTAATAGCTACCCATAGACATTTTCAAGACCACATTGCAACATTGGTATATTTAAACTAGGCGGCAGGTAGTAGCTACATTGTAGCCTTGTTATTTATGAATTTGTATTTAGATATTGGAATTATAGGTTGTGATTATTATATTTACATAAGTTAAATTATCATTTTGATATAAATAAATGTTGAATTTAAAGTTTGTTGTTTACATAAAAAGAGATTGTCAAAAAATTGGATAATGTAAACATATGTATGGAGTTAATTGATTTTTTTTTTTTTTGGTATTTGATGTTAATTTAATTAGTTAGACAATCTGCCCATAACATGTAGTTAATAGAGAGGCTAGAAAACAATTGAATCCCTCATGGCTAGTTTTTATTTTGGTTAGTAGATGAACTCCATCTAAATATTATGGAGAAAAGTGGTGGAAATTATGTTGATGTATAAAAATTTGATTTGAATGTTAAATCATAATTTTTTATTGTTGTTTTCATTTGATAAGTATATATAAATTTATCTTCTTCCTCTCCACCCACCTCACCACACCACCATCATTCTTGGTGGTAATTAGGAGTCTTAATAAAATATTAATTTTAAAGAAATAATGAAACAAAATGCACTTAGAAAAGACAAATATTTAAGTGGTAAACTCATGATAGCATGTCAAGGAAACATCCATTGAATAAGGTAGTGGGATGATATTCTACTACTCAAGAAAAAGATTACTATCTTTTCATATCATGTTTACAACATTACATTCTATATCTCAGGATACACAGATATATGTTTGAGCTGACATTGATACATGTAATACTTTCATGAATTTCCAGCCATTATACTAATTACAAAAGAATTTACTTGAAGTAAAAATAAAGATTTTATAAATATGTATGCAGAGTTTTCTGGAGTATGGACCATCAACAAATTGTTTTATAAAATAGTATTTAATATCAATATATGTAGTATTACTATGATATACTGGATTGATATCCAAATGAATAGCACTTTGACTATCATAGAATGCATTCACATTTTCCTTGTTCTTCCAAACTCGTTGAAAAGATTGTTTAATGAATTTTCCTTCTTACATGCATGTGACATAATAATATATTCTGCATCAAAAGTGGCTAATGCTACTGTATGTTGAAGTTGTATAACTCAATAATAGATTCTCCAACAAGAGTAAAGAAGTATATTGAACTAGATATCCCCTTGTCCAAATTGAGATCTTCTCTTGTCCAAATCATGTTCAAGATCTAAATCAACAAAACCATAAGAAAAATACAATTATCAAATGCGGAGAAATAATCACTTGCACCTTTAATATACCGAAACAACAATTTCACTACTTTAAAATTCTCTCCTCATGTATTTTCCATGTATCTATTGATAGCACCAAATTGATGTGAAATATCTTGTATAGTACATATCATTGGATACATTAAAATTCCTACTGTATTAGTGTATGTTATATGAGCCGGAAAAATCTTTTCTTCTTCACTGCTCGGACATAAAATTGAAATTATCTTAAAATTGAAGCTAAAGAGATATCTACAAGTTTTAGATTATTCATATAGAATTTTGTGAGTATTTTTCCGCATATATCTATTACAATAACATGAGCTTACCATTTTTTCAATCTTTGTGTATTTATATGCCAAAGATTTGTATTGTTGTTCCTAGATCCTTCATATCAAGTAATATCCACTTAAGCATTTAATCTCAAAGGTGTTTTTTCTTAAAACAAGCATATCATCAACATAGAACACCAACACCAAGATAATGAATATATCACTTTGACTATTCATTCTTCCAAACTCATCGAAAATACTCTTTCACCAAATTTCCTTCTTGTATGCATGTGACACAATAATATATTATGTATCAGAAATGGATATTTCTATTGTATCTTGAAGCTTTATAACCAAGTAATAGACTCTCCTACAATGGTAAACAAGCATCTTGAACTAGAACTTCCCTTGTCAAAATTGAGATCTCCTCTTGTCTAAATCACATGCAATATATGAATAAAAAAAACCACAGGAAAAATACAATTATCAAACATGACGAAATAATCACTTGTGCCTCTAATATACTCAAACAACCATTTTTCTACTTTCAAATTCTCTCTTCAAGGATTTTCCATGTATCTACAGATAACACTGAATTCACTTGAAATGTCTTGTCTAGTACATACCATTATATGCATTAAAATTTCTATTGTATTAGTATATGTTATACGAGACATACAATATTTTTCCTATTCAGTATTGGGACATAAAATTGAAGAAATCTTAAAATGTGAAGCTAAAGGGATATGTACATTTTTCATATTATTTATATCGAATTTTGAGAGTATTTTATACACATACTTTTATTACAATAACATGAGCTTACCATTTTTCCTATGTCTCTGTATTTGTATGCCAAATATTTGTTTTGTTTCTCCTAGACTCTTCATATCAAGTAATATCCACTTGAGCATTTAATCTCAACCTTGTTTTTATTGCATTGAGCATATCATCAACATATAACACCAATACTGAGATCATGAATATACCATTCAAACTCTTAAAGTAAACATAATGGCCATACTTACTTTTAGTATAATTCTAGCTCACTATGAAGGAATCAAACTTCTTGAGCATTTAATCTCAACCTTGTTTTTATTGCATCAAGCATATCATCAACATATAACACCAATACTGAGATCATGAATATACCATTCAAACTCTTAAAGTAAACATAATGTCCATACTTACTTTTAGTATAATTCTAGCTCACTATGAAGGAATCAAACTTCTTGTACTATTTCATAGGAGATTGCTTTAGGCCATATAATGACTTATTACACTTCCAAACAAAATCTCTTTTGTGATGTTAAACAAATATTTCTCACTATTCTATGTGTATTTCCTTGTCCACATTTTGATGTAAAAATATTTTTTTAACATCTAAATTCTCTAATTCAAGATCAAGTGTCCAAGGATATTTTCAAAACATCTAGAGGGATCAACTCTCTCTAGGTGCAAACATTTTTTCAAGATTTTACTAAAAGAGTTTTTCATGTCAAGTGATATAATCTCTTTTAATGCTTACAAATTCATAATCAATATGAATATAAAATAATTCATAATAAAATGAACCCTTAATTACATACAATGGTCATATGGCACTACCATCAATACCATTTTCCCACTTCTTTTCATGGAATGCAAATATTCTTCAATAATCAAATTATTAGTCAAAAATAAAATTAAAAAATAACCAATATAATTTTAAATAAATATTCCAAGAAATCACATGAGAAATTTTAGAACCGACAATATTTTCAAATATTTTAATATTTTTTTAATATTCATTATATTTTTATAATTTAATTTATATTTTTTATTTAGTTTTTTTTTTCTATTTAAGAAATATTAATCAATATCTTATAATTTTTTTTAATAAAGTAAAAATTTTGTATAAAATTATTTCGGTAATAATAATTACCAAAAGAATTCTATACAATTTTACTATGGATAAAAGAAGCCAAAATTCGAAAAAAAGGTAACAATTTTTAAATATATAGGAATTTAATATTATTATAAATTTAATTTATTTATCTCTATAAATATAAATGGGAGGATATTAAGAATACCTAACTCTCAAATACATTTGCTTTTATATTGAATAATTTTATTTAAACTAGTTTTAGTTTGTTAAGAAACTACGATCCTCATATATTTATTATTTTTTTAAATGGAAAGATAAATATAAAGTAGTTAATAGTACACTATACCCATCATCATCACCATCTACCTTCCTTTAATTCATATTATAATCATTATCCACTTTATCGTAATTATTATCATTATCATTACTTCAAGTTATCCTAATGATGTGATTAATTCGAAAGAGATTTATCTATTTTATATATTTTTTAATAAATTAATCATTTATAAATATTTATGAATTTTAAAATAAATAAAATTTAATAATTGATATTTAATATTAAAAATTTAATCAATATAAATAGATGGATAGTAAAATTACATAATATATACTTTATTCTATTAGAAAAAACCAATTTCGAACATTTATGATATAATAAATTTAATTAAAATTTTTAAATTAAGAAAATTTAATGAATAAAAAACTGATTTTAATTATTAATTATTAAAAAAAGAAGTAAATGAAAAATAAAACAACTTTTCAAAACTTTTTATTTATTTATTACTTAATTTATTAATATTTATAAATTTGCTAAACTAAAAAAGAAAATATAAATAATAACAAATTAATATTAATTGGGGATAATTACTAAAAAATTTTAGTGCATAAATTGGAAAAAGAGTGATATCCAATTTACTATTATTCTAAGACATATAAATGTATAGATCATCTAAAAAGTATTGAAGATTCTACAACACTTGACCTGCATCTAGTAGATATCACCGCATATAAGAGACACGAGTACTATAAAGTTAATAAAGTTGCTAATTGAAGGAGATCCTTGCTCAATTTACCTCAGGTTGACAGTCATCTTCATTCTTATTTTGTGCTCTATTAGCATCTCCATTGTAGAGGTCAAGTTGCAGACCATTTGATTGTGTCTTAATTGCAACCAAAGAATCTCAAATTGTAATTGGTGAATCTCGTCTTCCTAATCCTATTATGCTTCTTCTCCAATGCTTCTTGGATTTATCATATAGGTTCATATGCTCTCAAAATATTGAATCTATAGCCACATATTTGAGTGCCCCATGTAAAATACACACCAAATATCTCCCCTACCAAACTATATCCCCCATGTAAATAGACACAATCCTGCGTTGTTTCCACTACATGTACTGATCCTCTGGAAAAGAAAGAGACTTTTTCTGAAAAAGAAGAGAAGAGACTGGAAATATATGATGAGATATGACGGGGACTCCGTATCCATCCAAATTATGATGGACAAGAAGCCCACTATATAAAATTATAGTGGGCCGGCGCTGTTGGAAATTGGACAACATGGATTCCTCGGCGGGCCCATGACACTCTCAGACCTTCCATAATTTTCTTCGCGGTCATAGAGATTTCGATTCTTCATCCAATGAAGGGAGCCCTCGTGTATAGAAAGAGGAAACTGCGGGTTTATTTTCTTCTAACTTTACTTGTGGTGATCATTGGTGTTACTGAGAGAGAGGAAACATAAATTTATTTTCCTTTGGCTATGGAAAATATGAGGGCAATGACGGTGTTACTGATGGCACTGTGGAGCTCATTCATATTACAAACTTCTTATGGAGCTGGTGAATGTGGGAAGACTCCCCTTAACACTGTGGCTCTCAGTATGAGCCCCTGCATTGGAGCGTCCAACAATGCTAAGGCAAGTGTTCCTCCGGCCTGCTGTACCCAAGTCAAGAAAGTCCTTACAATTCCCTCCTGTTGGAATTTTTGAGAATTCCAGAACAAAACATAGAGAGAATAATACTCTCCTTACAACACAGAGAATTAAAAAAAATCTCTCACTACCAGATAGAGGTTTCACAAATTGTAATTCGATTTCATTAACAGTAAAAATCTATTACAAAAAAAACTTCTTCCTCTAACAGAGGGATTTACAAAGCTGCTACAAAACGCAGTGCTTGTAAACAATTTGTCTCTATTTCAAAAATGCACACTGTCTGTGCTATTACAAAAAAAACTCTGTTTTTCTGTTTTTGCCTTCGGGCTCACTACTCTATTTTTCAAATACACTGCTGTGTATATATGTTTTACATTAGCCGCATGGGCTCTTTTCATATGTGGCACAACACATTTTAATAAACAAACAACTATATAAAAATTAAATCTACGTATAGGCCTGCGAGGCCCATGTACCAACAACGCATATGTTTTAATCTATATTAAAACATATGTATATGTAACCAAAGGTTTAATAAAAGGGTTCAATGCACGATATGCCAAAAAAAAATAAAAAAAAATAACAAACTTTAATAAAATCATAACGTAAACTCTTCCACCGGATTTCAAAGAGAAAATAAACTGGATCTCATAAAAGTTCGCATCACAAATTTGTGTGACGTCATCATGCTCCAACTCCGCGTGATCGGCTTGTGATTGGCCGAGGACTGGAGCTTGTAGATTTCAACCAAACTATGAGCCATATTTCATGAAAAATCGCACCACACTTTGCCCCGATGACGTCAGGCCCATTTGTGATGCGAAATTATTTAGAATGCGGTTTGTAAAATTTTCGAGTTCGTTTTCTGGGTTGCTGACGTCAGCTCCAAAGTAATGCAATAAGACGCAATTGGACCACGTCTCTGTGCGCTGGCTGAGGATGTCGGCTGCTATCGTGGCTTGTGGGGACCACTAGACTTTAAACGAAAAACAACTTCCCGCATAAAAAAAAAACAGGAAAGACTCTATTTTCAATTTCAAACTCGTTTTTTTAGAATACAAACTACTGTAAGGTTTTAAACTCCGAACTTGACTTTTCAACTGAAACAACGAGCGGCTCTGTGACAAAAATTGCTGAAACAAAATTAGAAAGCGACTGAGTACAAGGGCAAGTTGAAATTAAAATTTCAACACTCCCCCATAAGTTCAACTGCTGGGTTATCAGTCATACCCATGCAATTCCTCAAATATTCAAAGCTTTTTTGCCCCAATGGCTTTGTCAGTATATCTGCAAATTGTTCCTGAGTCCTGAATGTTTTAAAATAATTTCTCCATTGTTCACTAGCTCCCTGATGTAGTAAAACTTAGCATCTATGTGCTTTGTCCTTTTGTGAAACACAAAATTTTTAGACAATGCTATGGCTAAGCTATTGTCACAATAAATCACTATGCCTTTTACCTGTTCTTGACATAAAATCCTCAACATTGTCCTCACCCACACTGCTTGACATGCTGCTGCTGTAGCTGTCACATACTCTGCCTCTGCTGTAGACAATGCTACAATAGGCTTCTTTTTAGAAGCCCATGAAATAGCTCCTGAACCCATATGAAAAACATAACCAGATGTACTTTTCTATTCATCTACACTTCCAGCCCAAACACTGTCGGTGTATCCAATTAACTTAGAATTTTATGAAGTAGTATACAAAATACCATACTTTTTAGTTCCTTTCACATACCTCAGAATTCTTTTTGCTGCCTGCTAATGTGCTTCTTTTGGCCTTTCCATCAATCTGGAAATCAAACTAACAACATGCATTATATTAGGCCTAGTTGCAGTCAAATACATAAGGCTGCCAACTATGCTTTTGTACAAACTAGGATCAAAATCCTTGCTGTTGTCCTCTTTGCTGAGTTTCAATCCCATTACTATGGGTGTTATTGCTGCCTTGCAATCCTGCATGTTAAATCTTTTTAAAACTTCATTAACATATTTTTCTTATGAGATAAAAATCCCATTTTCATTTTGGTCTACTTCTATTCCTAAGAAGTATTTTAGCAATCCCATGTCAGTCATTTCAAATTCATCTTTCATGACTGTTTTAAAATTTCCAATAAGGTAATTATCATTACCTGTGAATATTACATCATCAACATATAAAACCACAATCAGCATCTTACCATCCTTTTCTTTGATATATAATGTGGGTTCTCCTTCACATTTTTCAAACCCATTTTCTAGTAGATAGGAATCTATCCTACTGTACCATGCTCATGGTGCTTGCTTCAGCCCATAAAGAGATTTCTTCAATCTGCAAACTTTGTGCTCTTGGCCCTTTTTCTCATAGCCTTGTGGTTTTTCAACATAAACCTCTTCCATTAACACTCCATTTAAAAATGCTGATTTTACATCCATTTGTTAAACCTTCCATTTGTTTTTTGCTGCTATGGACAACACTGCTCTCACTATTTCCATTCTTGCAACTGGTGCAAAAGTTTCCTCATAATCTCTTCCATGTTGCTGCTTATAACCTTTGACAACAAGTCTGGCCTTGTGCCTTTCAATTTTACCTTCAGCATTACTTTTGGTCTTGTAGACCCATTTAACTCCAATGACTTCCTTACCTTTTGGGAGTTCAACCAAATCCCATGTTTTTTTCTTTTCTATTGCTTTAATTTCTTCATCCATGGCTTCTATCCATTTTATATCTTTTATAGCTTCCTCAAAATGAATAGGATCATCAACATGACAATACAAAGCAAATAAAGAATTCATACCTTCATTTGTTGTCTCTTGCTCATAAATTTCATTTAAATTTCTGAATCTTGTTCCTCTTTCATTAGATGTACTTGTGCTTGAAGTATCACTCAAATCTGCTCCATTTGGTGTGCTTGGAGAACCACTCTCATTACTTCTCAAGGGTTTTCTTACTCCTGCTTGAGGTGTCCCTTGCTGTTCTTGTGTTGGTGGAGGTTGTTCTACTGATGAGGTATTATTTTCAGCCATATCTTCCTCATCTTCATCATCAGACAAACAACTTTTAACATTGATTGTTTTCTCAATGCTTCCATCCCATGCTTCTTCTTCAATGAATTGTACATATATTCTTATAACAAATTTCTTTGTGGATGGGTTATATAATCTATATCCCTTGGAGTCTTCACAATATCCAAGGAATATGCACTTATCCCCCTTACTGGCCAACTTCTTCCTCAACTGTTATGGAATGTGTGCATAAGCCACACACCCAAAAACTCTCATGTGGGTGACTCCTTGTTTTCTGCCACTCCACGCTTATTTTGGAACTCTGTTCATTACAGATTTTGTTGGGAATATATTTAAAATATACACAGCACAATTTTTAGCTTCTGCCCAATACTCATTTGGCAAGTGTTTTTCCTTTAGCATACTTCTCACCATTTCCATTATGGTTCAATTCTTCCTTTCAACAACACCATTTTGCTGCGGTGTGTATCTTGTAGAAAACTATTTGTGTATGCCATTTTCTCTGCAAAAACACATAAATTCTTTTGAGATGTACTCACCTCCCCTATCAGTTCTAATAACTTTGATATGCTGCCCACTCTGTTTCTCTACTAGAGCTTTAAAATGGAAATTTTTTTCAAAGACCACTTTTATATTTCAAGAAATAAACCCATACTTTCCTTGTGAAATCATCAATGAAGGTTAGCACGTAATTGCTGCCTGAAACTGATTCTATTTGCATCGGCCCACATAAGTCTGAATGAATAACTTCTAAGGGTGCTTTCACCCTTATGCTCTTTCCTAATGGAAAGTTTTCCCTGTGTTGTTTTCCCAAGATGCAGCCTTCAAATAGGCTGTCCAGTTTCTCAATCAATGGTAGTCCTCTTACCATTCCTTTTCTGTGCATCAAATTCAGACCCCCGAAATTGAGGTGTCCAAATCTTAAGTGCCATAACCAATTCTCATCCCTTCTGAAAGACCTCTTGAGTTACAGCTGCTACATTTTTTTCCTTTCCATTCAAATCTGTATTGATTTTGAGTGGAAACATTCTATTGCTGGTCATTTGTATTTCAGAAATAATCTTCTTGCTTGGAGGTATGTCCATTATTGTGCACACATCATTTTTAAAAACTACATTGTAACCTTTATTTATGAGATTCCCAATGCTCAAAATATTACACTTCAAGCCAGGAACATAGTACACGTCTGGCACAAATTTCTGCTCACCATTTCTTGGACGGATACTAACTCTGCCTTTTCCCTTGACATAAATATTAGTATCTGTTCCTGTTGTTACTTCTGATTTAACTTCTTCATCAAGATTGGAAAACATTGCTATGTTTCCAATCATGTGATTACTGCAGCTTGAATCTAAGAACCATACATAATCCTGTCTATCTTGTGCTACATTACATGTTAACAACACATTCTTTGGGTTCTTTTCTTCTCTTGCTACATTAGAATTCTGCCTATTATTCATGTCATTTTTCTTTTTTCTACACTCATTGGCATAGTGCCCATATTTTTTGCAATAATGACATTGGACATTGGATTTGTCATACCTTGGTCCTTGAGCATGTTGGTGTCCACCTTGTTGGCTGCTGCTTTGGCCGTGGCTTTGATTCTGACTGTTTCTCCTTCCATGTGAATGTGAAGAGATGTTTCTTCCTTCTCTATTTTGGCTTCTGCCTCTTCCTCTTCCTCTACCTTGACCTCTTCCTCTTCCAAAAGGCATATGGGTCTTGAAGGCATGCTCTAGAGATGGGTTTACTGATCTTCACAATCTCTATTCACAAGTCATTAGTGATGCATGAAGTTCATCTACTGTGAACTTTGAGAGATCATTTGTCACTTCAATGGTGGTATCAATAACATCAAACCTTGAGGGTAGGCTCCTCAATAGTTTCTCCACTATCCTTCTTTCTTCAAGTGTCCCTCCATGAGACCTTATCTGATTTACCATCTCAATCACATGTGTGAAGAATGATTTTATGTTATCAGACTCTTTCATACAGAGAGTTTCAAAATCTCTCCTCAGCAATTGTAGTTTTGTTGTCTTCACTTTCTCCATACCTTGATAGGTTGTCTTCAGAGTATCCCATGCATCCTTGGATCTTTTAGCTGCTACTATCCTTGGAAACACGCTCTCATGTACTGCTTGATAGAGATAGAAGAGGGCCTTAGAGTCCTTCTTTCTTTTTCTCTTTAGCAGATCCTTCTCTGCCTGTGTTAAGGCATTATACTCTTGTTCATCAACTGGTTCTTCAAAACCGTCTTCTACAAATTCCCATAAGTCCTGGGAGGCAAATAGGGCTCTCATGGTAATGGCCCAATAATCATAATTCTTCCCATTAAATTGGGGAAGCTGAGTATTTCCAATACTCATACCAGTGCTTGGTCCAGCCATTGATTATAGAATAAACTCATAAATAAACTTGACTGTGTTTTTCTAAACAAACTGTCTTTCCTTCTTTAAAGGACAAAACTATGTTTCTGAGGACTGCTCTTTTAAACAAAACAACAACTCTGTATTTTTTGAGAAATACCTAGACTTTGCTTCTGTTGGGCTTGCTGGAGTTCTGCTGGTGAACTGTTGCAACAAATCCTTCTTCCTTCAGCTTCTTTGACACCTTCAAAGAGCCTGGATAAGCTCCGATACCATGTTGGAATTTTTGAGAATTCCAGAAAAAAACACAGAGAGAATAATACTCTTCTTTCAACATAGAGAATTAAAAAAAATTGCTCACTGCCAGACAGAGGTTTCACAAAATGTAATTCTATTTCATTAACAGTAAAAATATATTACAGAAAAACTTCTTCCTCTAACAGAGGGATTTACAAAGCTGCTACAAAACGCAGTGCTTGTCAACACTTTGTCTCTATTTCAAAAATGCACATTGTTTGTGCTATTACAAAAAAAAAATTGTCTGTCTGTTTTTGCCTTCGGGCTCACTACTCTATTTTTCAAATACACTGCTGTGTATATATGTTTTACATTAGCCTCACAGGCTCTTTTCATATGTGGCACAACACATTTTAATAAACAAACAGTTATATAAAAATTAAATCTACATATAGGCTTGCGGGGCCCATGTACCAACAACGCATATGTTTTAATATATATTAAAACATATATATATGTAACCAAAGGTTTAATAAAAGGGTTCAATGCGCGATATGCCAAAACAAAAAAAAAACATATAACAAAATTTAATAAAATCATAACGTAAACTCTTCTGTCGTATTTCAAAGAGAAAATAAACCGGATCTCATAAAAGTTCGCATCACAAATCTGTGTGACATCATCACGCTCCAACTCTACGTGATCGGCTTGTGATTGGCTGAGGACTGGGGCCCGTGGATTTAAACCAAACTATGAGCCATATTTCATGAAAAATCGCATCACACTTTGCCCCGATGACGTCAGGCACATTTGTGATGCGAAATTATTTAGAATGCGGTTTGTAGACTTTTTGGGTCCGTTTTGTGGGTTGCTGACGTCGGATCCAAAGTAATATGATAACACGTGATTGGACCACGTCTCTGTGCACTGGATGAGGATGTCGGCTGCTGTTGTGGCTTGCGAGACCACTAGAATTTAAATGAAAAACAACTTCCCGCGTACAAAAAAAACAACAAAGACTTTGTTTTCAATTTCAAACTCATTTTTTTTAGAATACAAAGGACTGTAAGGTTTTAAACTCCAAACCTGAATATTCAACTGAAATAACAAGCGGCTCTGTGACAGAAATTGCTGAAACAAAATTAGAAAGCGGCTGAGTACAAGGGCAGTTGAAATTAACATTTCAACACCGCCTGCATGTGCGCAGTGTTCCTTTCTCCCATAGCGAGGTAGGCTGGAATCAACCCTGCTATCACCATTTCCATTCCTAAGCGCTGAAAAATTTCCAATCACTACGCTGGAAAGAAATGTGGGAGTACGCTTCTTTACTTCATTTTCCTCTCCTCACCCACATTTTCAGTAAGTAGATTAGGAAAGTGTGCATTGCATTGCCTAATCTATTTGTGTGTGGGTGTTGTGCAGAGTACATAGTTCCATGAGCAGAACCAAAAATGATAGCCACTTTGATGGCACCCTTGCTACAGCTACTATACTGCTATTAATATTAATATATGCATCTATATTGTATTTCTCTTATACTATTTTAATAATGGACTCCAATGAACATATCGATTGTGTTCATGGTTTTTGTGTAATTATGTTTTGTTGTTCATGTTACGCTCCCTCTCCTAGTTATTTCTGGAAATAACTGCAGTTAATTATTTATGGAAACCCACTGCAGTCATTTCCTTAATTTATGGAAACCAACTACAGTCATTTCCTTAAATTACGGAAATCAACCGCAGTTAATTAATTTTCTTATTGGGAGCTTCTGAAGTGGTCCATTATTCCCACTGCAGTTCTCTACCATGATTTGTGGAACACTTGACACATAGCCAACATAATCTTGATGGAATATTGGCTATAAATACTTCTGTTTTGTCCCCAAGCTCACTAACTCAATCCCCTTTAGTTTTACACCATCACGCTAGAGTGAGCAGAGCTTGGAAGTGCCTTCTGATTTTCTATATTTTTTAATTTTTGCTTGTGTCAAGTGTGAGGCCCTGGGTCGAGTGTTTGTGTTTTCCTCCATTAACACCACCCACTTCAACAAACTCGTGTGGGCTTGTTTGAAAGAAGGCACCACAGGTCTTTGAGTGATGGCACTGCAAGTCTTTGAGTGATGATATGCGCTTGGATTTGGGTAAACTGTCCACACGCAAAGAAGGTCCAAGTTCCTTGGATTTAGGTGCACAGGAAAACCTGCAGCCATTGTTCATCTAGCGCTGGACTAGAATGCACAAGTGTTGGCTCCGCATGCTGGAAATATTTTCTATATAGAAAGCAACCCAATTTTTTTTTTCATACAAAATACATTGTGAGCAGCATCAATGGCTGGAGGTATGATTTATTGGGCATTAATTTTTATTTTTCGATTCTTTTAAAGTATTTATTCTGCATTAAGAATCGTTATTTAGGCTAACATTTGGTATCAGGGCAAGGTTTATCTCTGCCTTGGTGATTATAGACATGTTTTGCTAAATGTCATATTTTTGAGAATTTTCTGAATTAAAGCATTTATTTGGAAATATGTCTAAATTTTGCTCAATTTTTTCTGCTTATAATATTTATTTAGTTTAATTATATGCAATTTGGATAATTGTTGTGCAATTTAATTTGCATGAATTAATTATTTTTGCTTTAATTAAAACATTCTATTTTGGATGAGTATACGAGACCCATCGTTAAATGTTATGCATGAATATTATAGTTTTATTTATGCAAATTATCATTATTCTCATATCAAGTTAATTTTGATGTAAATAATGTCTAGTGATCCATATAATTTTAATTGATTAGAGAATAGCCACAACATCTCTAATTAAATAAAATTATATATTATGATTGATTAGAATCACATAAAGAATATTTAGACATTGATTTTAATTAATTATACTAAATATAATAAATTTTATCCCATAGGAATTTTTTTTATATTTATGTAATTAATTAGGATAAAATATTCATAAATTACCCACAGGAGTTATGAATTAATAGTTTTATCATAAAGTTCAAAACTAAGATAGAATTTATATCAAATTATAATCATAACATACCCTTAGAATTATGAATTAAGTGAATAATTTGATAAATTCTATCATAAAGAATAACTGAATCTTCTTGAATTGAAAATTTAGTCCACAGAAATTTTTTATGTCATTAGATTCAATTTTAAAGCATGATTTACATTGGTAAAGCATGAAATTTTATTTAGGCCTCAATTTTAACATAAGCATGTGATCTTTGATTTTATGCAGTTGTACAACCTGCAAATTTCTCTGAAATTCGTACTGATATCCCTGAACTTAAGGGAGATAACTATAAGGTCTGGAAGGAGAGAGTTTTCCTTCATTTGGGGTGGATGGAAATAGACTATGCTATTAGGAAATATGAACCACCGGCACTCAATAATACCAACACTGCAGTGGACATCACGCTTTATGAACGATGGGAACAATCTAATTGCCTAAGCATGATGTTTATTAAGACTAAAATTTCAGCTAGTATTGATGGTTCTGTTGAACAGCATGAAAAGGTCTGAGACTTGCTGAAAGCCATTGATGATCAATTCATCACTTCAGATAAAGCACTAGCAAGCACCCTAATCATGAGGTTCTCATCCCTAAGGCTCACTAGTGTGAAAGGTGTGCGCGAGCACATCATGCAAATGAAGGACACTATGGCTCAATTGAAGAAACTTGAGGTTGAAATATCAGAGTCTTTCCTAGTGCACTACATCTTGAACACCCTTCTGCACCAATACGGACCCTTCAAAATCTCATACAACACACATAAGGATAAATGGTCAATTAATGAACTCATGACCATGTGTTGTCAAGAGGAAGAGAGACTAGTGATGGAAATGGAATAAAGTGCAATTTTGGCAATGCGAGGAAAGGGAAAATCTCAAGCCAATCAGAAAGGGAAAGGTAAAATACCTCCTCAAGCCGATATCAAGAAGGATTCCAAGTGTTTCTTCTGTAAAAAAAAGGGACACATGAAGAAGGAATGCACCAAATTTCAGAAATAGCTTGCAGATAAAGGTAATCCAATCTCGTTTGTTTGTTATGAATCTAATATGGTTAATGTCAATATTAACACCTGGTGGATTGATTCTGGATCAACAATTCACATTTTGAATTCCTTGCAGGGTTTGCAAAACCTAAGGAAGCCAGTGGGAAGTGAGCAAAGCATCTTATCAGGAAACAAGATGGGCTCGCATGTGGAAGCTATAGGAACATGCTATTTAACTTTAAGTAGTGGCTTTGTTTTAGAATTAGAAAAGACCTTTTATGTATGAAGTTTTTCTAGAAACTTGATTTCAGTTTCAAGGCTTGTACCTTTTGGATATTCCTTTAACTTTTCAAAAACATCCTTCAGTTTATTTTATAAATTTGATTGTGCTGGGAATGGTATTTTTTCTAATGGTCTTTACTGCATTAATTTACAAAACAATGTCACTTATGATTCAATGCATGTTCACACCGGCACTAAAAGATGTGTTTTTAATGAAAATTCCTCTAAATTATGGCACCAGAGACTAGGTCATATCTCCATAGAAAGAATTAAAATATTGGTAAATGAAGGGGTACTTAATACTCTGGATTTTACTGATTTTGAGACTTGTGTGGACTGCATAAAGGGAAAGCAGATGAACAAGTCAAAGAAAGGTGCCAATAGGAGTTCAGACATATTAGAGATCATACATACTGATATATGTAGTCCAGACATGGACTCACATGGTCAGAGATACTTCATCTCTTTTATAGATGATTACTCACGATATATGTATCTCTACATGCTTCATAAAAAGAGCGAAGCATTAGATGCCTTTAATATTTTTAAGGTTGAAGTAGAGAAACAATGCGGCAAGCAAATTAAGATCGTGAGATCAGATAGAGGTAAAGAATATTATGGTAGATACACAGAAGATGGAAAAGCACCTGGGCCATTCACAAAATTTCTTCAAGAGCATGGGATTGTTGCCCAATACACCATGCCTAGTTCACCCAACCATAATGGTGTAGCAGAAAGAAGAAACTGAAAATTATTGGACATGGTGCGGAGTATGCTTAGCAACTCCAATCTTTCTAAATCCTTGTGGACTGAAGCACTTAAGACAAAAGTGTATATATTAAACCGAGTTCCAACCAAGGTCGTTCCTAAAATTCCATTTGAATTATGGAAAGGTTGGAAACTAAGTTTGCGACATATGCACGTTTGGGGATGCCCGTCTGAAGTGAGAATATATAATCCACAAGAGAAGAAGCTGGACCCAAGGACCATTAGTGGTTATTTCATTGGATATGCTGAAAGTTCTAAAGGTTACAGATTTTATTGTCCATCTCGTAGCACTAGGATTGTGGAATCAAGAAATGCAAAGTTTCTTGAAAATTACTTGATCAGTGGGAGCGATCAAACCAGGAACATAGTTTCTGAGAAAGATCATTCATAATCTCAACCTTCCACCTCAAGTGATAGATTGGTTATTATTGAAAACACCCCTCAAGCACAAACTAGTGTTGAACAACCAATTGTTGAAGTTCCACAAGCTGCTGACGACATTCCAGTAGATTAGATAGTTCAAGAATTGCCAGGAATTTTTGAACAACGAGTTGAACCACATATTTCTCAGGAATATGGTGGTACAACATTAAAAATATCTACAAGACCAAAGAGATCAGAAATTCATGATGATTATGTTGTGTATCTGCAAGAATCTGACTACAACATTGGAGCCGAAAATGATCCTGAGGCTTTTTCATAAGCCATGAGTTGAGAAGAATCAGAATTATGGTACGATGCCATGAAGGAAGAGATGAATTCTATGAAGAGTAACGAATTCTGGGATCTTTTTGAGTTTCCTAATGGTGCAAAATCCATTGGATGTAAATGGGTCTTTAATACAAAGAAAGACTCATTGGGCAACATTGAGAGATACAAGGCAAGACTTGTTGCAAAGGGATTCACTCAGAAAGAAGGAATCGATTACACGGAGACTTTCTCTCCTGTATCTAAGAAATATTCCTTGCATGTTATTATGGCATTAGTAGCCCATTTTGACTTGGATTTGCACCAAATGGATGTGAAAACGACATTTCTCAAAGGAGATCTAGAGGAGGAGGTTTACATGAAAATGTTAGTGTCGGTATCTTCATCCCTCCGTCAGTGATCAAAATCCTCTTGTTGCATTGCATATTAGGTGTCTCACTCAATCAGTTGAATTCCATTAGGATCATGGATCATCTGAAGAGAGTGCATTGTTGCTTATGTCCCTCATGTCCTTTACCTGCTGGCCTATTTCTGTCCATTAAGACCATTTATAGTCACTTTTTGTCTCATAGTTTGCAAAGAGTCATTTTTAGCATTTTAGTGTCATTAGGTCTAGGGTTTCATTAATAAGGTCTTCAAAATCCCCCATAATGGTCAGCAGGCACATGAGGAGTTTGATATAAGGTTTTAGTACTAAAATTTCATCATCATATGCTTAATAATGTATTTTTCTTCAAAACTCTGTTTTGAAGAAAAATAGGCTATTTCATCCTTTTATGTACAAATGTAATGTAATTTCAAGTTTTCTCAGTTGTAACAATATTTTCACTGGCAACCCTGGTCGCCTTTGTCAAGCTCTAGCCATCCATTCCCTGCAAGACAAACAGAAAGCACATCATTCAGTCAAAAAGCCAAAATGAAGCAAAACATAGTTTTTTAAAAAGTGTCAAAATATGAAACATTACAAAGTGGGTTTTTTTGAAATGGAGAATTAAAATCCTTGGCATATAAAACATTTTCATCTTTCAAAAGCTCATTTGTATGCCAAGAGGACAGAGTGAGCTAAGGAGAAATTGTGAGGAGCAAAGGAAATAGTTTTAAGGCGAAATTGTGCAAGTTCAGCTGTGCGACGCATTGGCTGGGTGTCGCGACGCATTGGGCAGGCGCGATGCATTGGGTCGGCCCCCACTGTGTTGAAATTTCTCCCGCGCGACGCATTGGAGGCACGCGATACGTTGGGTTTGCTGCGAGATGCATAGGGCCACAAGGTATTTGGAACCCCAATTGCATTCAAACTTCGATTTTGCTTGGTCATTTCGATCCAAGTAAGTCAATAAACTTTGTAAATTCCAATGAACCAGTGTTTTGTGATATCTATGAGGATTTAATACAAGAAATTCAAACCCTATTTTCTTGTTCAAGGATGGTTTCCTTAGGGTTTAGAAATTGGTTTGGTGCCTATCATTTCCATTTCCCCACCTTGTATTTCCTCATTACTATTGATCTTGTTACACCATCCCATTTCCCTATTCCCTTATATCCCTAAATCACTCATTTCCTATCCCATTCCCATTATCCCACATCCCAATTATAAACTTCCCAAACCCCAATGCTATCCCAAAAAACCTAGTGACCGTCCCTAAACTCTTCAATTGGAAAATTTCACTTGGTAATATTCCATCATTTCCCTACCCCCTCCCTCCATAGTCCCTCACTTATTATCACATATTTGGCAACAAAACCAAAGACACCAAGCTCCTCATATTCATCTGAGGCAACATAGACTTTGGAAATCATGGAGACAGATACCTCGTATGACCGAGATAGTTACTCCACAACTGAATTGCATGCACCTAGGAGGCCTCATAAGAGTGGCAGGCATGTGAGGGAGGAACCTACTTCATTGGTTGAGCTACAGGCCTGTCCTCTTGCTGTTTCATGTTTTCAACAACAGTCTTGTTATCAATTTTGTGAAATGGTTGCTAGGGTACACCACCATCAAGAGCTGGCCAGATTGTTTGTGTTGCATTGACATAATGGCCAAGTCACCCTTGTAGGTGTCACATTCACTTTAACACCTGAAACTATCTCTCAAGCAACCAGAATTCCAAATGTTGGGGAGCAATGGAACAAAAGGCAGCAGGTTGATAGGGTACACTATGAGCCATATATCAAGCCCAGTTTTGTGAGACAACTCAGTAGAGTTTTTCCCTTCCGGTTCCTAAAATATTCGTATGCTCCTCTGATGAAACTTATTATCAAATATTTCAGTTGTGAGGGCCAGTTTTCACGTCTTTATGCCTATCATATCAGGTTGCTGATGCACTTTACTAGGGTGAGGATGATGAACCTCCCTTATTTCATGTGCCGAAATATTGAGAAGATGACCACTCTCATGCAAAGGAAAACTCCTGAGCAGCAGTATAGCAGTATCTATCACTTTGCACTCATCAAAATTGTGGTTATGCATCAGCTCGGCTTGCAGGATATTTCATGGGAGGATTTCATTTCTAATGATTTCTTCACAGCTTCTCAGGTAACTTTGGAGGCTTTTCATGAGGCACGTGAACCTTCATATCAGCATGAAGGTCATGAGACACAGACCACTAGTGTGCCGGTGTTTGTTACTTATCAGAGGGGCACTAGAGGTTTGTTTGCAACAACCAGGTGAGTATTATCTACACCCAGGGTGGAAGGGGTCTTGTTTCCTTCATTAACAGTATAGGTACAGGACAAGGGTAAGAGGCCAATACATGATGAGGGGACTTCTGGAGGCTAGGATGCAGATTTCATACTCATTAATGATGAGTTGCGCTCTCCTAGCTCAAAGTTGAGAGAGGTTGTTCAGGAGCAGAAGGCGGAAATAAACACTTTGTCCGCCAAGTTGCAAAGATCCAAATGGATAATCAACTACCTTGAGCAGAGAAACAAACAGTTGGAATATCAGCAAACTATCATGGAGTTGCAAAATATACGTGAGAACCGGCAAGCTGCCCAAAGGAGCCAAAGTGAGATGACATCCATTGAGCAAGAGATCGAGGCTGATCGCGAAACTTGGCTTGAAAGGGTAAATATTCATTTGGAAAAGCTATTGAAGAAGGAAAATAAGGAAAATAACATGTTGAGGCACATGGCAAATCATTATTGGGAAAGAAATCATGTTTGCAAGGCACGAATCAAGATCCAGAAGGCTAAGTTGAAGAGGGCCTTAAAGCGTCAGAAAAGGAAAGATAGACTTCAGATTTTGGTTGAGGCTTCCTTGGCCCAGCATAGTACATGATGGAGGAAATTCAGCCCAAATTTCAAGAAATTTGGGACACATTTTGCAAATTTTGTTTTTTTTGGCCTCAACACAGATTTTTCAGCTCTACGCATTGTGCCACGTGGCACACGCTTATAATTGGGAGCTTCTATAGGGTAAAACTTTATATTTTTGGATTTTTCATGAAAATTTATGCATGCCTACCCATGGCCAAGATATTTTGACAGGTTTTGGGCCTCCAGAAGGGTCAAAAACACCCTACAAATGACCTTTCTGCCCCTTTTTGGACACACAGGAAGCAGTGTTGGGAGAACTCATTTTTTGAGGGGCAAATGGAAGCCAAATTCATAAATTCCACTTGTGTTGGAAAGTATACAGACATAACTTTCCAAAAAACCCACTTGGAGCCAATTTGGACACAGGGAAGCCCTTCAAAATCAGCTCCAAACTGGCACAATGCACAGAGAAATCAGGCGCGACGCATTGGGAATTTTTGCTCATTTTGGACTCAGTAACTCTGTTTTTCGCCTAGTTTTGGACAGTTTGACTTTTTTACTTCCAAATATTAAACTCATGATGTAATTTGATGTAATTTGATGGGTCTTGATGTATTTTTGTTAAATTTTAACTCATGGAGGTAGATTCATCCATCAAAAGGTGAATTGCAACTGAATGAATCAGTTTCCTATCTTATAGAGGCAAGCTGTTCCACTGCCTATTTTCCAGTTCTTAGTTTAGATCTTGTTGAAACAGCTCCTAAACTTGTGATCTCGACCCCTAGAGGCTGGGGATGAGTTATGCTTGTATATATCTTTTAGTTGGATGAGTTATGCTTGTCTATATCTTGTAGTTTTTCAGTCATTTTCCTGGTTGGACACTTGGGAATGCTTTGAGCATCATTGTACATTTCATCTTTGTAGTTTGGAAAAGGAATAGACCAGGGTTTGCAGCACTCCTTGGGATTCATGTGGCTCTTTGTTTTGATGATGTGTTTCTCTTTGTTAATGTAACTTTACTGGTGCTTTATGTGTATCATCGTCCCTTTTATTTGTTCTTAAGTTAAACAAACAAGGATAAAGGTGGAATTCATTAGATTTGTAGTGCTCTACCTAGAGTTTGTTTAATTTTCTATGTTTTCGACTGTTTGAAGAGGATTCATGAAAGTATCTTTCCCTCTTCAACTCCTCACTGGTCTGAGCTATCCATTTCATTCAAAATTGAAAGCGTCAAAACAATTGCCTACCTTGCCCCATTCAGATCCCTGCAAAACTGATCATTTCCCACACCCAAAATATTCCCTTCCCTTTGATCCAAAAAACACCGTCAAAATCAAATCAAACTCTTTTACATATATACCTAGCCTAAAATCAGCCTTTATTCAGGTCATCTCAAGCCTCACTGATCATTTTTTGCTGAGATTGACCAGGCCGAGAGAGACCTCTCCGGATCTGATAGGGCTAGCTACCAGATTAAGTGTGGTTTGATGTTACCCTAGATTCTACCTTCTTCAGCCTGAGGTAGATTTAGGCCATAACAGAAACAACCTGAAGGATTCTCCTCTAGTGATGGTGAGAAATTGGTTTGCAAGCTCAAGAAATCATTATATGGATTAAAACAAGCATCTCGCCAATGGTATTTGAAATTTCATAATGTAATTTCTTCTTTCGGTTTTGTAGAAAACATTATGGATGAATGTATATACCTGAAATTCAGTGGGAGTAAAATATTTTTTCTTGTTTTATATGTGGATGAAATTTTGCTAGCAACCAATGATAAGGGTTTGCTGCATGAGGTGAAACAATTTCTCTATAAAATTTCGATATGAAGGATATGGGTGAGGCATCTTATGTCATTGGCATTAAGATCCATAGAGATAGATTTCGAGGCATCTTGGGTCTATCTTAGGAAACCTATATTAGTAAAATTTAAGAGAGATTTCAGATGAAGGATTGTTCACCAAGTGTTGCTCCCATTGTGAAGGGTGATAGGTTCATCTTGAACCAATGCCCAAAGAACGACTTTGAAAGGGAACAAATGAAGAACATTCCATATGATTTTTCTGTCAGAAGCCTAATGTATGCTCAAGTCTGCACAAGACCTGACATTGCATTTGTTGTGGGAATGTTGGGACAATATTAGAGTGATGCAGGTTTAGACCACTGGAAAGCTACAAATAAAGTAATGAGATACCTTCAAGGAACCAAAAAATACATGCTTATGTATAGACAGACAGACAATTTGGAAGTAATTGGCTACTCAGATTCTGACTTTGCTGGATGTGTTGATTCATGCAAATCAACATCAGGATACATTTTTATGATGGCCAGTGGAGTTGTATCATGGAGGAATGCCAAGCAGATCTTGATTTCCACTTCCACTATGGAAGCCAAGTTCTTCTCCTATTTTGAGGCTACTTTACATGGTGTATGGCTTAAGAGTTTCATTTATGGGCTTAGAATTATGGATTATATCTCTAAGCCATTGACAATATATTGCGACAATTCAAATACTATTTTTATGACTAAGAACAACAAAAGTGGGAGTCGAAATAAACACATCGACATTAAATATTTAGCTATAAGGGAACGTGTTAAAGAAAATAAAGTGGTCATTGAGCACGTTAGCACTGAGTTGATGATCGTCGATCCTTTGACTAAGGGCATGCCACCGTTTAAATTCAAGAATCATGTAATGAATATGGGACTTGGTTCCATTATGTAGTTTCTCATCGTATGAAAAATGTTATTTTTAAGGAAGTTCTTAATTATTGTTATGTTTTTCTCATATTTATGTGCACCTTAATTTGATTTGAGATAATTCATCTGTGTAGGATCAAGAATAAACATAGGGTTTATTCATTAAGAAATTGTTGCCACATAAATTTTAATAGAAATAAATACATAGTAATACATGGAAGATAATAATTGTCATTAGAGGACTTATCTCCATGATTCATGTATCTATCACTTAATACAGATTATCAATGGGTTTTAAGATGAGGCATTAATTTTGGAAGTATGGACCAAGTGGGAGAATGTTACGCTCCCTCTCCCAGTTATTTCTGGAAATAACTGCAGTTAATTAATTTTCTTGTTGGGAGCTTCTGAAGTGGTCCATTACTCCCACTGCAGTTCTCTACCATGATTTGTGGAACACTTGACACATAGCCAACAAAATCTTGATGGAAGCTGGGCTATAAATACTTATGTTTGGTCCCCAAGCTCACTAACTCAATCCCCTTCAGTTTTACACCATCAAGCTAGAGTGATCAGATCTTGGAAGTGCCTTTAGATTTTCTATATTTTTTAATTTTTGCTTGTGTGAAGTGTGAGGCCTCGGGCCGAGTGTTTGTGTTTTCCTCCATTAACACCAGCCACTTCAACAAACTCATGTGGGCTTGTTTGAAAGAAGGCACCACAGGTCTTTGAGTGATGGCACCGCAAGTCTTTGAGTGATGAAATGTGCTTGGATTTGGGTAAACTGTCCACGTGCAAAGAAGGTCCAAGTTCCTTGGATTTAGGTGCATAGGCAAACCTGCAGCCATTGTTCATCTAGCACTAGACTGGAATGCACAAGTGTTGGCTCTGCATGCTGGAAATATATTCTATATAGAAAGCAACCCAAAAATTTTTGCATACAAAATACATTATGAGCAGCATCAATGGCTGGAGGTATGATTTATTGGGCATTAATTTTTATTTTTCGATTCTTTTAAAGTATTTATTTCGCATTAAGAATCATTATTTAGGCTAACAGTTCAAATTTTTCATATTCAAATATCATATGGCTAAGTATTAAAATTTCCTATAGTTATAGAACTAAAATCTAACATTTCCCATCCATATATATACATATATATACATACATATACATATATATATATATATATATATATATATATATATATATCTATATATATATATATATATATATATATATATATATATATATATATATATATATATATATATCTATATATATCTATATATATATATATATATATATATATATATATATATATATATATATATATATATATATATATATATATATATATATATATATATATATATATCATCTTCGTCTTAAACAACTGCATGAATTGTGAGCCAATTTCATTGGACTTCACATTGAATTTAGGGTATCCTTTGTATTAATGGTTTGTGGTAGTGTTAGCTCCCCGTAATTCCAGCAGATTGGTGAGACCAGAACTACGGAGAGAACACTTGAACAACTTTGGGATTCTAGGATCTAGCCCTCCTGAATCTAGAGATGGATCTCTCTGTAAGTGCAAAGATTGATTTATCTTTAAGGATTTTATGTGTGATATTAGATTAGTTATTAAGAGCAAGGGTTTTTGTTTGTTTTTGGATGGCTAAGAATGATTTGTATTTGAGTGGAAAGTCCTAAAATGAAAGAGTTCCAAAGGTGTGAAGTTGCAAGAAATCAGAACAAGACTTGGCTGATAGGATAGATATGACGCTGGTTTTTAGTCCGTTGGGCTATGGAGTCATAAAAAGGGTTTAATTGTGCAAAAATTTCAAGAGTGGTCCAAAGGGAAAGTCATCTATATCACAAGATATTTGAGATTAAATGATGGAATGGAAACAATAAAAGTGTTGAAGGGGTGGAAACAAACAATAATTTCAACTAGGATTTATCAGTCTGTCCAAACAAGAAAAGCCTTTGAAGTAACTGTTTAAAACCAACCAAAGGATAGGGATAACCATAGAATTCTTTGGGAAAGTTCGTATTAAAGCTAACTCAACAGAAAAAAAATCCAGTAATCCACATAATTACCTTCAGAAGGGATGGAAACAGATAAGGAAAACTAAGTGTAGCCTAAGATCAGATAAGATACTTTTAAATCTAGACTGCTTTTAGTATACTCTTAGGGAAATTTTCAGAATTACCTTTGAAGAAAGAACTAGAAGATAGGGAAAACCGTAAACTTTCCTAGTCTAAGTTTACTGAGCACATAATGAAAATAACATTCAAGAACAATGTTTAGTTTAGACAGTAGGACGAGGGAACGCCAGCATTCCTAACTGCTTGGACTGAATTGAATCATTCTTGAATACACGATTTGGAGGAAAACATTGAGATAAAGCTTATCAGTCAGAGAAGAGTACTGTAAACAGTAAATCCTAACTCTATGCTTGTTGTTCTTTATCAGAGAATAATGGACAAAATGGCATACATGAAAGGAAAAAAATAACACAGAAAGAAGCACTTCACCAGTGATATAGACCAGGATCCCAAGAATCAGCTTGTATATTGATGTCAATCCAGTTACATTCTTCAAGTCCAATGTTTCAGTTCAGCAATCATCTTTTCTTCTCAGCCTAACTTATTTTATCACAAACAGAGCTTCAAGAGCCTCTAAACACTATTTACATGTAGAAAATTTCGAGCACAAGTATATTTCAAAGTTCTGCAACCAACCCTTTACAATGAGCTCCTCAATAATATTTTATAGAAAACTGAGGAGGTGGAATAAGAGAAAATATCTACAGGCTCAATTAATACAGTTTAATGCTTCTCAGCCTTTGAGGGGGCTCAATGGAGAAGATTTCAGATATTTCTCTGTATTAATTGGCTTACATTAAGTATTAAGCTCGCTGGGGATATTTTGTTGACTTTAAGGCTTTGTGTCATCTTTGTAATAACTCTGCTGATATTTTTCCATAAGTCTCTTTGGCTTGGAATAAATTTCCAGCTGTATTAAGGATGATATCCTCTGTTCTGGTAATAACTCGGCCTCTTTTGAATGCTTTGAGGCTACAAGTGGCCTTTGGTAGCTGGTGAGGAGTCAATTAGCCTATGATGTGGTAGTGGAGGCATTCTTGGTCTGGTAGATATTATTGTGTTGACCTAAAACATGGCTAATATGCTTCTGATCTGTGTGTTAGGCATAATTAGGCCTGAATTCTGTCTTTTGTTCCTTGAAATGTGTTTAATTGAGTGGATTAGGCTTTTAATTGTCGATTTTAGCTGTAATCTGCCCAAACTGTGTAAAAAATATTTGATCCTTCATCTCTGCTGTGACTGGGTCCTTCAACACTGATACTCTTTGTTTTAATTAATATTCGTTGTGTCTTGTTGATGTGCAGGTGCGCAGAGGGCTTATAACAGTATCAATGCTCATGAGGCACCGATAAACTTTTATGGGAACCCTGCAAGAATATTTCTTTGATGAATAAAGGCCTAGAGGGTTGTCACCTTCGGCCTTCAATTTTCTTTTAGAATATTTGAAAAACCTTTTAAATCCTGCACAAACTAAGAAAAGTTAATAAAATCCTGCGTATTTGGGTCAGACTGCTTCAGAGGCTGGGATTTAGAATGCAGCCGTTGGATGAATGCATCCAACGGTGGAGATTGATCGCGAGGGGTCAAATGGAGGCGGTTGGAACAAATGGTGTAGAGAATTAAGTCTGAGTCGTCGATTTGCAGAGATAAACGGTCGGGATTGATCCAGGTTCTATAAAGTTGGGGGGGGGGGGGAACCTTTATAGTGAAATGGGGAAATTATACAGAAAATGGGTTAAAAACCTTGGGCAGAGGTAGAAGTATTAAAACGAAATTTGGGGTTTCCGAAAGGAATCTGCGCCGTCGGATGAGATCGGACTTAGAGATCAATGGCGGAGGTTGATCAATGGAATCCCTTGGAGGATGGCAGAGGGCCATAGTTCAAAAGCAAGATTAGACGCGAGCCGTTGATCTGCAGAGATCGACGATGGAGAACAAACGCGATGCGATGCAATATAAATGGGAAGGGTGGTTTCGGTTAAAGAAACCAGTGGTTTCGTGCTGCAAAAAGGCAGACAGGCGGTTTTAGATTTTTGAACATGATATGCGTTAGAGCCTGACATGTGGCATTTCAAAACCACCTATATTGCGTGAATTTGGATCATTAACGTTCAGGCATAAATTTACGCGAAAATGCGCGTCAACCGTCAGATCAGGGGTCTTAGATCTGACGGTCGTGGAGAGAGCACGATGGAGGATAGATGTGCAGACGGAAAGAGGTGGGGCGATTTTAATCTAGACCGTTTAATCAGGGGATGGACGGCGGAGATTGGATCTGGAGAAAGATGGGACCCAAAGGAGCGGGCCTATCGGGTTTATTATGGACCGTTCGATGAAACAGATCAATGGCAGAGATTTAATCTTGGGTTTATGAAATAAAATATGAAGTGATGGGTTGGGCGGAGAAAGGGCCAATGTGGGTCGTTGATCTACAGAGATCAACGGCGGAGATCTCATTAAAAAATTTATACACCGGGTTCATTATTTTTAACAAAGGTTGCGAGGATCAACCTGGACCGTCAGATCTGGGAGCATGGATGGCCCAGATGCAATCAGAGGATTGAAATCGGTGGAGGAGAGAGGAAAGGCGCAAATGGAAATCTCCGATGCGATTGAACATAGACCGTCGATTTGCGGATCAGATCGATGACGGAGAATGAATCAGAGGAGGTCGCAAGCAGGGGAATGGGCTTATGAATGGAAAAATAAGGGCCGTCGGATCTGGGCCTGGCGGAATAGATCGATGGTTGAGAAGCCATCGAGAGATCGCCAATCAGGAAGGGGCAATAAAATATTAAACGCGCCCAATGGAAATCTCTGATGTGAGATTCCGAAAGCCGTTGATTGGTTTAAAATCTATGGTGGAGGTTCGCCCAATCAATGAACCATCGAGTTTCTTTTAAAACATAAAAAATTGGATTTTTGATGAAATACAAAGGAATATTGCATCAGGGAAATTTTATTTATAAGGTTTAGTGCCCAATTGCGGGCTCCAGGTTATGCGAAGGGAACAAGAGATCGGGGGTTTATATCAAAGGGGCCAATCACATCGGGGGTTTTTATTAAAACAAAGAAACGCGCCCGTCGGAAGTTCCGATTGCGATAAGTGCTTGGGACCTTAGCACTTGGGTTCCAACGCCAAGTTGCATGGTGGGGAATTGGTTTAGGGCTTAGCCCAAAGGGGCTTAGGCCTATAGTTAAAAAGACTATTTTTTATGAATTTTCAAGAATTTTCAAAGGATTTTGAAAGTTTCGGTAAGGTTTAAAAAGGAGTTTTAAACCTTATAAAAGGGGATTTATGAAGGGAAAATGGGAAATAATGAAAATAGAGGAATTTTATGAGGAAAAAAGGGGGTAAAATGGAGGTTAATGATGAATGGAAGGAGGGGTAAAAATGATGAAAAATGGAGTTTTAAGCAGTCTTTTTCTTCAGGGAAAACAACAGATTTTCAGAGTTTAAGAGGGAAACAGCAGTGAAGATTAATCAAAGGATAAGATATCTTCACAAGACTTCAAGAAATAACAATTTTGCAATAAAAATTATTTCTTGAAGGCTCAAAAAATGATTTAGCCACCATTTGATATGAAAATTTTTATAGGTGGCTAACAGTGGCTCCACATGGGGATGGTGCCTTCTTGAAGGCATTTAGAATTTCAGACTTGAATTCTCTGGGGGCTGATCATTGCCTCATCCATTGGGCTGAAACTTCTTAACTTGGATGGTCTTCTTCTGTTCTCATAATGTTAGCAGCCATGAAAGACAATGGAATACTATCAAACCAAGCTTTCTACCTACCCAATCCTATTGATCTAACATTTTTTCTTCTTTCAGAGTGCACTTGGATTGGAAAAATCTTTTACAAACATTTTATTATTTTGAAAGAATAAAACTAATCTAAGTCTACTTATTATTTCTCCATGAACTTAGATTAAAAAGTTGAGTTCATAAGCTTCTCTACCTAATCTACTATCTGTTAGGATTAAACAGTCTAACAAATTTTTATTCACTAATTTCTAAAACAGAAATTTAAAAGCATACAAGTCAGGATTGAACAATCTAACTTGTTGCTGATCTATGGCATAAAACAAGCTTCACATAGATAATTATTTTTTAGAAAATTAAATCAAAATGGTGAAGGCTTAAGATCTGAAAGTTTTAAGCACATCCTTCTCTTTCCTTCAACTCTGTTTTTGAGTTTATTCGAGTTGCTTGTTCTTGTTCTCTGGTTCAAGTTTTGGGCTTATTAGAACCAGTTTACTTCTGTCTTTGACTAAAAAATTAAACAATTTAGAGCCATTCTTCCTTTGAAAACTGAGGTTCGGATTTTGAGCTTGTTTGAACCTTTATTTTTCTATCCTAATCTACCTAACTGATAAGCCAAGATTAAGCTGTTTGGAAAATCTAATTCACTAACCTATCAGCAGTAAATTTAAAACTAATTAGTCATGATTAGGCTGTATGACTAACTAGGAGTGTGTTTCTTTAGGAGTGGCATTTGAGCTTGCACACTTTTAGATTTGTTTCTCTTTTTGGTATGGGGCTGTACCTTTCTTGTTTTTACAATCTGCCCTCTTTTCTCTTTTCATTGTTTTTGTATTTTTTATTTTATAACTTTGAATGCAATGATGGATGAAATATTTATAATGAGAAAAAATAAATAAAAAGGCTTCAAAACATGATAGGATCAAGAGAAATAATGTTTGAGCATCCTGCCATTGACAGGACACCCAAACAGTTCAGCTCCATTCAACTCCTGCAAGAAATACGCATTGTTACCAGTAGAAGAATGAATGAGGTAAGGGCTAAGCCATAAGTTATCAAATTTCCCATGCTTTCCATTGTCTTCTCTCCTTGAGTCCCACTTTAACACTTTGTCCCCAACATTGAAATTGTTGGCCTTTGTTCTTCTATCAAAAAGCTTCTTGATGCTCTCTTTCTTTTGTAATTCTTTGTTGTAAACCTCCTCTCTGGTCTGCTGGAGATGTATAGTCTGATTAATCCTTCTGGTCATGTCATTGTCTTCAGACTCCACTTCTTGAATGAATTTCATAACTGGTACACCAAGGCTAGTTGGAAAAATTGCATCTGTACCATACACAAGTTGGTAGGGTGACATTCCAATATATTTCTTAAGTGTCAATATGTCAGCCCATAGTGCATGTACTAGCTTTGTATGCCAAGACTTCTTATTTTCCTCCAGCAACTTCTTTATTATGTTCACAAAAATATTTCTTGAGGATTTTGCTAGCCCATTACCTTGAGGGTAATATGCAGTAGAATGACCCAATGTTATTTGATATTTGTGACAGAATTCAACCATCTTCTTGGATCCAAATGTTGCAGCATTATCAGTGATGATATTCCTAGGACAACCAAATCTAGAGAGGATATGAGTCTTAATGAATTTTATGATGACAGAATCATTGGCTTGCCTAGAAGGGATGGCTTCTATCCATTTGGTAAAGTAGTCTGTTGCAATGAGAATCCATTTATGTTGGGCAGATGAAGGTGGATGGATTTCTCCTATGAAGTAAAGTCCCCACTGTTGAAAATGAGCTTCAACAGTGATTAGATGCAGAGGTAAGGGCATCAACTTTCTTTTTCCTTCAAAAAGTTGGCATTTATGACATGTAATTATCATCTTGTGTGCATCTAGAAAGAGGGTGGGCCAATAGTAACTAGCTCTAAGGATTTTGTTGGCTGTTGTCTTCTAGTAGAGGTGGCCTCCACATTCTCCTTCATGGAATTTGTGCTTAACCTTCTCTGCATCATTCTCAAGAAAACATTTAAGCAATATTCCACTTGCATTTTTCCAATAAAGACATTTATCTATAATGCAGTAGTTTACAGCTTTTAACTTTAAAAACCTTGCCTTTGTTTTTGATAAATCAGGAGGTGTATTCAGATTGAGCAAAACATATAGAATATCAGCATACTAAGAGGAATTCATAAAATGGTCTTCAACAATGGGAGTTGACAATTCCTCTTGTTCATCTAAAGCATTTATCATATTAATATCAAGAACTTAAAAATTGGATTTAGCCATTAATCTAGCTAGACCTTGGCCTTTAATGAGTTCAGTGGGCTTGATTTCTAAATCATATTCAAGTATCATAGCTATCCAATTACCTCTCTTACCATCAGGGTCCTTTGTTAGAATGTCTTTCACAACTGAATTTGGGACAAAAGCAATGATGTGGGAGTGAAAAATGTAAACTCTGAAGTCTTTTAAAGCTTCAACCAAAGAAAAAGCTTGCTTTTCCATGATGTTGTACTTCAGGGGTGCATCTCTCAATGCCTTGCTAAAGAATGCAATAAGTTGCTCTTGTCCTTGTGGATTTTTCTGCAATAGGACAACAGCTATTGTATGTTCTGATGCGAATGAAAAAATATAAAAAATCTTTTGAAAAATCAGGACTTATTAGAACTAGTGTTTTGGTTAACGCTTGATTCACCAGCTCAAAGGACTTCTTTGCTTCCAAGGTCCATTTAACCCCTCGCTCCTTTTTCAGCATGTTTATAATGTTTCTAAGGAGTTCAGCTAAGTTGGGTATGAACCTTCTCAAGAAATTTATCTTTCCAGTGAAAGATTGGAGTTCCTTGATGTTTCGAGGATGGGAGATTTGCAATATAGCCTCGATCCTTTTTAGGTCTATCTTTATCCCCTTTTTTGATATAATGCTCCCAAGAATTTTACCTTCTTGGAGACCAAACATTGTTTTCTTTGGGTTTAAATATATCCCAAACTTTCTGTATTTCTCGAATACTTTTCTCAAGTGTTCTAAGTGCTCTTCATCAGTCTTAGAAAAAACAGTGACATCATCAAGGTAAATAATGATGAAGTAGCCTAATTCTTTCGAGAATGCAATGTCCATGGCTCTCTGAAAAGTAGCACCAGCATTCATTAAACCAAAGGGAATTTTTACATACATGAAAGTGCCCTAAGGTGTAGTAAAAGCTGTCTTTAATTGATCATCAAGATGTACTAAAATCTGATTGTATCCTGAGTAGCCATCTAGCAAAGAAATTCTTTTAGAACCAACTACCCTTTGTAAAATATAATCCATCTTGGGTAAAGGGTAGTTGTCCTTTAATGAGGCTTTGTTTAAGTCTCTAAAATCTATACAAAGCCTCATCTCTCCTGTTTTTTTCCTAACTGACACTAGATTAGACACCCACTCTGAATATCTAATAGGGACAATAATACCAGCTTCATACATTTTCTTGATTTCCTTCTCAACCAAAGGTAACTGAATAGGATTTATTCTACGTAGTTTTTGTTTAAATGGCTTTTGGTTTTCCTTAAGAGGTATCTTGTGTTGAATTATTTCAGTTTCATAGGATTTCAAATCCTCATAACTCCACAGAAAAACATCAGAAAATTATTTAAATAGCTCTATGTATTTCAGTTTGATGTGAGCTAGCAAAGTTTTACACAGTTTGATCATCATTGGTTTTAGTTGACTGCCTACATTAAACTCTTCAACTTCAGTCTCGACAAGTTCCAGTTTAGTTTTCTTGGCCACATCGTTGAAATCAAACAACTCTTCTAAAGGGGCTAGACCCTTTGGCAAACTTTGATTGTTAGACTGTAGAATTTCTAAGTCTTTTGTTTCTAACTCTGCAACCAGTTCTGTTGTATTTTCAAGTTTTTTAGATAATAGATTTACATCAGCAACCTCAGGAGACTTTTCTTCTTCATCAAGTATATTTTCTTCACTAGGACAGTCTGCTCCATAATTTGAATCTGAACTTGGTAGTTCAAATTCATTTCTGGACTGCAGGAAGTCTTCTATTTGTTTGTCTCCATCAAACACTTGCCAATACTTCTCGTTATCGGGGACAGCTGGTCTAAATTTAATTTGAGTTGTGCATTGTTTGGTTTCATACGACGTTAAACATGTTCTAGCAGCAAAAGCTAAACTGTGGGCCATGATATTCCTTTGTATTGGGACAAAAATAAGCTGGGATTCCTCAAAATTTTTCAACAAATCCATGACATCGTTCCTATAGGCTCTAAGTTTGGGGTGTTTGGCACTGTATTCTCCATTCACTTGCCTAATGATTAACTCTGAATCCCCATGCACTTTAATTCTCTTGGCTCCTAGTTTCTTTAACAAGTGCAAACCTAAAAGAAGGGATTCATATTCCGCTATGTTATTCGAACACTGAAAGTTTAATCTGTAGGAATGTCCTTCCGTGTGGTTGTTCTTAGTGTTATGTATCCAGATGCCTACACCAACATTGCTCCTAGTGCAGGACCCATCAAATTTCATACTCCAAAGAGGAATAGTTTGGTTAATATCCTCTTCTACTAATGTGCTTTCGGATTGTTCTTGAAGATCAGCACTATGTTGAATTTGTTTTAATTACTCAGGTTTTTTATTTAGTTGAGGACTGCCTTCTTGACTCTCAAGGTTTAAAAGAAATGGATGAATGATTTGTAGCTCAAGACCTGTGTTTTTTCTGCTGGAGTTTTTAGGTTTAGAAAACTGTTTAGACGCTTCTGTGTTTTCTTTCTCCTCCTCTCTATTTTCCATTAATTCAGTTAAGGTTACTTGTTCATTGAATGTTTCATCGTTAAAAGGATAAATGAATCAAGGCATGTGTTTACAGAATAAAGGGGAGAGTTATGTGGTCTCTCTTGGCTAGTAACCATGTATTGCATATGAGACTCCCTGTAAAGTCTTCTTGTTTGATTAAAAACAGGGATGGTCGCATAGGTCATGTCCATCTGCATAGTTCCTTGTAACTTAGCTCCCCAAGATCTTGATAACAACATACCATACTTTGGGGGTACATCAGCCACAACAATATCCATCACTAAACATTTGGCTGGGATTTGTGCTAAGTTAACACAGAGGTCTTTGATTAATCCTAAACATTTCACTTTGCTTCAGTCAAAGGAGTAAATATCTTTATAAGGTCTAGTGATTTCAAGGTCTAGGTTCTCCATTACATCTTTGGGCATTAAATTGTGAGAGGCCCCTGAATCATGCATAGTGTTGTGCAAAATCTTGTCATGAACATTTAAACTAACATAAAAAGGAGGAACCAGTCCTTCTTGATATCTACCCTCAATATTAGGACCGAATATAAGCTCTGGTTGGTCATCGTTAAGATTGAAAATATCATTATTCTCTTCTATGTTAAAAGCCTTCAAAATTTGGGATCTATATACATTTTGGGCAGCTAATTCAGTGAGAGGAACATAGATTTTTATTCTGGCAATCTCCTGCTCCAAACTAAAAGGAAAATGATTCTTTGAAGTGCTTGTTTCAGCCTTATTAACTGCCATTCTATCAACAAAATATATTTGTTGATTTCCTCTATTTACATTGTTTAGAATTGTTTTAACAGGAGCACTAGCTGAGGTGCTAGTACTACTAATATCTGCATTTCATTTTTCAGTACTTTGAGTGCTTTTCTCTTTGTTTATATTAGAATTTACAGCCACTATTTTATCTTTTTGTTTTGTAATTTTGGGTTTATTTACAGTGTTGTTTAGTGAAGTTTTGTCAGAGGTTTTGTTGATGGGGGTTTCCAGATTATTCTTACTTCTAAGGTCATATTCCTTTGTGGTTTCTATGATGACATTTTCCATTTCCTGATAGTAATATTCATCCTCTGGTCTCTTGTCATCATAGGGTGTATATAGACCTTGTTTCCTATTGTAATGGACTTCAAAGTCATCATTATCTACTCCCAACATATTTATATCATCTTCCTCTGGTTGTTATATTGTGTCTTCAACCTCACCTACATATTTTTGATGAAAAGGAGGAGTGATCTGTTGATCATCCTCCCTTGGTCTATTTTGAGGCTGGTTTCTCCTAAAGTTCTGATTCTGATTTTGATTTCTGTTTTGAGGAGCTATTAGTTTTGACTTGCTTGAGCTCTCTCAAGTATGCTCGTTTTTTTCATCATCTCCTCCATCATTCTTTCCATTTTTGAGCTGGATGTGGAAGGTGTAGATTCCTCTCTAAAGGGCACTCTCTTCTCATTCTTCATTCTTGCTCTCTTCTCCATTTAACCTCCACAACAAGAGCTCCTTTTTGCATATCTTCAAGGGTTAAAGGATCTCTCTCTCTCAGCTGATAGGCCATCTCAGGATCAAATACTTCAGGAAAATTGTTTAAAGCTGAGCCTTGAGGAGGTTTTAGGTCTGGGGGAAGGGCATTATAAACACTGTTAAACCTAGTGAAATAGGCTTGTAAACTTTCCCCAGTGTTTCTTTGGAGATTCTTATAATCAGAAAGTATTTGAAGAGGGTTTTTTTCTGACTTCCCATTTGTTTAAGAATATCTGATGGATGGCTTGGAGATCATTAATACTGTGAGGGGTTAATACTTTGAACCATTTTCTTACTTCTCCCCCTAAACTCTGAGCTAATAGTCTAAGTTTGACAGTTTCATCATCAATTTCATTTCTATCAAACTAGTCATTCATCTTATCCACATGTTGTGAAGCAGTAGTAGCATTACTGGCATCATACAATGGTATTTTGGACTAATAGTCCTGTGGAAGATTGACTAATGGTAAAGGAAGGACCAACGGGGCATACCATGTTGCCATGATAGGGGGTGGAGGTGGATTTATAAGAGGTGGATTAACAAGAGGGAAAGTGGGCTGGAATGAAGTGGTTTGAATAGTGGATGCATGAAGAACAGATGTGAATGTACCAGCAATAGATTTTTGAGCTGATCTTGGATGAGAGACACTTAAATTATGAAGGAAATGTAGATCTGGTGGTGTTGTTTCTCTGCTACCAGGATGTTCACTTCTGTCCGGGGGATGAAAGTGAATAATTTGAATCTAGCTGATCTAAATCATCAAGTGACTGAGTTCTAAATGGATTTCTTAAGTCAACTTGTGATTGTTGTAGAGCTACAAGGTTTTCAGGAACTGAATTATCTCTAAGGGGTGATCTGAAAACAATTGAAAATTTAACCTTAGGAGACTTCCTAAGGATTCTTTCAGGGTTATCAACTATCTCAAGAGGGTTTGGGTCAGGGTAAGCTCTAGTATGAATCTTTCTAGGAGCCACTATGCTGTGTTTTTCAGACCCAACTAAACAAGAAAAGTTTAACCAGATATAGCAATCTTTAAGAGGCCAACTGATCTTTTAAACAAGAAAAATTTAATCCTAAAGTCCTCTAACTGAGTTTAAATGATGTTATGATGATAATGGGTCTTCCCAGTGGAGTATTAAGGTCTATTTATGATTGTGGAGTCACCAGGTGGAAAATTTTAGCTCTTTTGGAGGTAAAAGGTTTTATGGTCCACCACCATGTTTATTGTTTACCAATCTGAAATATTTTTTGGGTTTTCTGAGTTCTTTTTCAGTCCTACGGGTTCTAAAAGTATCCTAAATATGTTTCAACACTTAGCTACGGTGATGAGACAAGGAAAGTATACTCTTGTGGCTAATCTAGCTGATCCTTCACGGTTTGATAAGATCTTAAGAGAATCCTAATGTTTCCTTAGTTTGTCACTGATTCAAACAGGTTTTATCATGATTACCATATGCTTAGCAGTGCTTGAAGAGGGCTACTTGTACTCACTTAACACTGAGTGTCTTGTTTTCAGGATTTCAACTCAAATTCCCCATTGGAGTCACCAGAAATGTTAGCTCCCCGTAATTCCAGCAGATTGGTGAGACCATAACTGTGGAGAGAACACGTGAACCACTTTGGGATTCTAGGATCTAGCCCTCCTGAATCCAGAGAGGGATATCTTTATAAGTGCAAAGATCGATTTATCTTTAACACTTTTATGTGTGATATTAGGCTAGTTATTAAGAGCAAGGGTTTTTATTTGTTTTTGGATGGTTGAGCATGATTTTTAGTTGAGTGGAAAGTCCTAAAATGAAATAGTTCCAAAGGTGTGAAGTTGCAAGCAATCAGAACAAGAATTGGCTGATAGGATAGATATGACGCTGGTTTTTAGTCCATTGGGCTGTGGAGTCATAAAAAGGGTTTAATTGTGCAACAATTTCAAGAGTGGTCCAAGGGGCAAGTCATCTATATCACAATATCTTTGAGATTAAATGATGGAATGGAAAAAATAAAAGTGTTGAAGGGGTAGAAACAGACAATAATTTCAACTAGGGTTTATTAGTTTGTCCAAACAAGAAAAGCCTTTGAAGTAACTGTTTAAAACCAACCAAAGGACAGGGCTAACCATAGACTTCTTTGGGAAAGTTCGTATTAAAGCTAAATTAACAGTCAAACAATCTAGTAATATGCATAATTACTTTCAGAAGGGATGAAAACAGATAAGGAAAACAACGTGTAGCCAAAGATCAGATAAGATACTTTTAAATCTAGACTGCTTTCAGCATACTCTTAGGGAAATTTTTAGAATTACCTTCGAAGAAATAACTAGAAGACAGGGCAAACCGTAAAATTTCCTAGTCTAACTCTACTGAGCAAATAATGAAAATAACATTCAAGAACAATGTTTAGTTTAGACAGTAGGAAGAGGGAACGTCAGAATTCCTAACTGCTTGGACTAAATTGAATCATTCTTGAATACACAATTTGGAGGAAAACATTGAGATAAAGCTTATCAGTCAGAGAAGGGTACTGTAAACAGTAAATCCTAACTCTATGCTTGCTATTCTTTATCAGAGAATAATGGATAAAATGGCATACATGAAAGGAAAAAAATAACACAGAAAGAAGCACTTCACCAGTGATATAGACTAGGATCCCAAGAATCAGCTTGTATATTGATGTCAATCTAGTTACATTCTTCAAGTCCAATGTTTCAGTTCAGAAATCATCTTTTCTTCTCAGCCTAACTTATTTGATCACAAACAGAGCTTCAAGAGCCTCTGAACACTATTTACGTGTAGAAAATTTCTAGAACAAGTATATTTCAAAGTTCTGCAACCAACCCTTTACAATGAGCTCCTCAAGAATATTTTATAGAAAAATGAGGAGGTGGAATAAGAGAAAAGATCTACAGGCTCAATTAATACAGTTTAATGCTTCTTAGCCTTTGAGGGGGCTCAATAGAGAAGATTTCAGATATTTCTCTGTATTAATTGGCTTACATTAAGTATTAAGCTCGCTGGGGAGATTTTGTTGACTTTAAGGCTTTGTGTCATCTTTGTAATAACTCTGCTGATATTTTGCCATAAGTCTCTTTGGCTTGGAATAACTATTCAGCTGTATTAAGGCAGTTATCCTCTGTTCTGGTAATAACTTGGCCTCTTTTGAATTCTTTGAGGCCACAGGTGGCCTTTGGTAGTTGGTGAGGAATCAATTAGCCTCTGATGTGGCAATGGAGGCATTATCTGTCTGGTAGATATTATTGTGTTGACCTAGAAGATGGCTAATCTGCTTCTGATCTGTGTGTTCGGCATAATTAGGCCTGAATTCTGTCTTATGTTCCTTAAACTATGTTTAACTGAGTGGATTAGGCTTTTAATTGTCGATTTTAGCCGTAATCCTCCCAAACTACGTAAAAAATATTTGATCCTTCATCTCTGCTGTGACCGGGTCCTTCAACACTGATAATCTCTATTTTAATTAATCTTTGTTGTGTCTTGTTGATGTGTAGGTGCGAAGAGGGCTTATAACGGTATCAATGCTCATGAGGCACTGATAAACTTTGATGGGAACCCTGAAAAAATATTTCTTTGATGAATAAAGGCCTGGAGGGTCGTCACTTCGGCCTTCAATTTTCTCTTAGAATATTTGAAAAACCTTTTAAATCCTGCACAAACCAAGAAAAGTTAATAAAATCCTGCGTATTTAGGTCAGACTGCTTCAGAGGTTGGGATTTAGAACACAGCTGTTGGATGAAAGCATCCAACGGTGGAGATTGATCGCGGGGGGTCAAATGGAGGCGGTTGGAACAAACGGTGTAGAGAATTAAGTCTGGGCTGTTGGTCTGTAGAGGTCAATGGTCGGGATTGATCTGGGTTCTATAAAGTGGGGGGAGGGCAACTTTATAATGAAATGGGACAATTATACAGAAAATGGGTTAAAAACCTTGGGTGGAGGTAGAAGTATTAAAACAAAATTCGGGGTTTCTGAAAGGAATTTGGGCCGTCGGATGAGATCCGCCTCAGAGATCAATGGCGAAGGTTGATCGATGGAATCCCTTGGAGGATGACAAAGGGCGATAGTTCAAAAGCGAGATTAGATGCGAGCTGTTGATCTGCAAAGATCAACGGCAGAGAACAAACACGATGCAATGCAATATAAATGGGAAGGGTGGTTTCGGTTAAAGAAAATAGCAGTTTCGCGCTGCAAAAAGGCAGACATGCGGTTTTATATTTTTAAACGCGATATGTGTTAGAGCCCGACACGTGGCATTTCAAAACCACCTATATTGCGTGAATTTGGATCATTAACATTCGGGCATAAATTTACGCAAAAATACGCGTCAGCCGTCATATCAGGGGTCTTAGATCTGACGGTCATGGAGAGAGTGTGATGGAGGATAGATGCGCGGACGGAAAGAGGTGGGGCAGTTTTAATCTGGACTGTTTGATTAGGGGATGGACGGTGGAGATTGGATCTAGAGAAAGATGGGACCCAAAGGAGCAGGCCTATCAATTTTATTATGGACCGTTGGATGAAACAGATCAATGACAGAGATTTAATCTCGGGTTTATGAAATAAAATATGAAGTGATGGTTGGGCGGAGAAAGGGCCAATCTAGGCCGTTGATCTGCAGAGATCAATGATAGAGATCTCATTAAATCCTTTATATAGCGGGTTCATGATTTTTAACAAAGGTTGCGAGGATCGATCTGGACCGTCAGATCTGGGTCCATGGACGGCCCAGATGCAATCGAAGGACTGCGATTGGCAGAGGAGAGAGGAAAGGAAAAAATGGAAATCTCCGATGTGATTGAACATAAACCATCGATCTGTGGATCAGATCGACGGCGAAGAATGAATTGGAGGAGGTCGCAAGCGGGGGAATGGGATTATGAACGGAGCAATAAGGGCCGTCAGATCTGGGTCCGGCGGAATAGATCGATGGCTGAGAAGCCATCTGGAGATCGCCAATCGAGAAGGGGCAATAAAATATTAAACGTGCCCAATGGAAATCTCTGATGCTGTATTCCGAAAGCTGTTGATTGGTTTAAAATCAACGGTGGAGGTTCGCCCAATCAATGAACCGTCGGGTTTCTTTTAAAACATAAAAAATCAGATTTTTGATGAAATACAAAGGAATATTGCATCGGGGAAGGTTTATTTATAAGGTTTAGCGCCCGATTGCGGGCTCCAGGTTATGCGAAGGGAACAAGGGATCGGGGGTTTATATCAAAGGGGCCAATCACATCGGGGGTTTTTGTTAAAACAAAGAAACACGCCCATCGGAAATTCCGATTACGATAAGCGCTTGGGACCTTAGCGCTTGGTTCTAGTGCCAAGTCGCATGGTGGGGAAGTGGTTTAGGGCTTAGCCCAAAGGGGCTTAGGCCTATAGTTAAAAAGACTGTTTTTTATGAATTTTCAAGAATTTTCAAAGGATTTTGATGGTTTCTGTAAGGTTTAAAAATGAGTTTTAAACCTTATAAAAGGGGATTTATGAAGGGAAAATGGGAAATAATGGAAAATAGAGGAAATTTATGAGGAAAAAAAGGGATAAAATGGAGGTTAATGATGAAGGGAAGGAGGGGTAAAAATGATGAAAAGTGGAGTTTTCAGCAGTCTTTTTCTTTAGGGAAAACAACAGATTTTCAGAGTTTAAGAGGGAAACAACAATGAAGATTAATGAAAGGATAAGATATCTTCACAAGACTTCAAGAACTAACAATTTTGCAATAAAACTTGTTTCTTGAAGGCTCAAAAAATGATTTAGCCACCATTTGATATGACAAATTTTATAGGTGGCTAAAAGGTAGGTGGAACACACTTGTTATAATCAAATTAAAAAAAATCAGCACTTTTATGGTATATTTGGTTATTTGGTTATTGATTATAAATTGGTGTTGTATTGTTTTTTCAAGGTTCTCCTAGATTGTACTCTAATGATGTTAGCTAATGGGTGCAGAGATGAAGTCTATAGTTGGGTTCAATAAGACTTTGCTCTTAAAAGAATGTATTTGTTTGTTTTTTATTGTAGGCAACTGAAAGATTTGGGTTCTATAGAATTTATTAGAAAATTTATTTACTTGTACTTGTGGACAATGAATCAAACACAGCTTTCGTTTTGATCTCAACCTCCGAGGAAAGCCCTTTTGAATAACCATAACAACTAAGATGTATGTAAGATAACCATAAAAACTACGAAGATGTATGTAAGATTACGGTAAACGCATTATAGTTTTGACAGAAATTTGTGTAAATATTTTATTTAAAATTAAAGTCTTAGTAGAAGTATTGATATAGTTATGCAAATTGTTACTGCATTAGTATTATAATAAGCAAAGTACTATTTGCAATTACATTTAATCTTAAGAAAAAATTTTATTATTTAAGAATTTGCATTTAGATATTATAATAAGCAAAGTACTATTTACAATTACATTTAATGTTAAGAAAAAATGTTATTATTTAAGAATTTGCATTTAGATATTGGAAATGTTATTATTAGGAATTTTTCTTTTGTGATCCATGAAATGTTTATAAGAAATTTTTCGAGAAAATCACATAAAATAATTTTTTGTCGACGCGTTTCGAACCAGCCAGTGTGGTTCATCATCAGGACAAGATGAGATATCTAATCAAGAAACCTAATTAAATAGACCCGGAAAGCTCCAACTAGCCAGTATGGTTCATAAAGAAAAAAAAAAAACGCTTTTATTATGAGAATAAAAGTAGTTATATATTTAGTTTCACTTTTTGTACATTCTCCAGAAATTTATAGGAAATATAAAGCATTGACAATACAAACAAATTCTTTTGGAAAAATCCTTGTCAACAATATAAGTGGGATTATGAGAAAAAAATTATACAAAAACAGAGCATATGAAAAGTGATCCAAGAACAAAATGCATCCTAAAGGCCAAAAATGATTGAGGACCAAAATGGACAATGTCAATAAATTCATATAAATAGGCCGATAGAAGGGCCAAAGAAACAAACCCTACTCTTCAAGCACAACCAACACGTTGCTTTACTGACGATCAAGATGCAAAACAAAACCTACTCTTCAAGCACATCCAACATGCTCTTTACCAATGATGAAGATGCAAAACAAACCCTACTCTTCAAGCACAACCAACATGTTGCTCTATTGATGATCAAGATGAAAAACAAACCCTACTCTTCAAGCACAACCAAAATGTTGCTCTACTGAAGATCAAAATTCAAAACAAACCCTACTCTTCAAGCACAACCAACATGTTGCTCTACCGACTACCAAGATGCAAAAAAAAACCTACTCTTCAAGCACAACCAACATGTTTCTCTACCGATGATCAATATGCAAAACAAACCCTACTCTTCAAGCACAACCAACATGCTGCTTTACCAACGATCAAGATGCAAGCACCTAAAAAAACAAAGGCACAAAATGGCGAAGAAAATTATACCGTAGACAAAGGAAATAACTAAATATAAACCTATCCATATGAGAACTTATACAAAGAAAGTTCCTAAACTACAAACAAAGCCATTGATGGAAAATGTGTAGGTGATAACACCTAGCTGCATTGAAGTACCTTGCTTGGAAAGGGAATATACCATGCCATTATGCTCTCTGAAGATGTGGTTGAAGGTGATGTGTTTAAAGGAGTCCTTCAAAGCCAAAATGTGTTGCTTCTAGTGATGTAAGGGGAACACAACCATCGAATTCCAATCGTGCACCTATTTTATAGCTAAACTGGATGGCTAACGAGATTTCCTTCTTGCATGCATGTGACATAATAATATATTATGCATCAAAAGTGGCTAATGCTATTGTATCTTGAAGTTGTATAGCTGACTAATAGATTATCCTACAAGAGTAAAGAAGTATATTGAACTAGAACTCCCATTATCCAAATTGAGATCTCTTGTTGTCCAAATCACATTCAAGATCTACGTAAAAAAAACCATAAACAAAATACAAATATCAAATGTGATGAAATAATCATTTGCGCATATAATATACTAAAACAACCATTTCACTACTTTCAAATTCTCTCTTCATGGATTTTACAATTATCTACTGATAACACCAAATTCATGTCAAATATCTTGTCTAGTACATATCATTGGATACATTAAAATTCCTATTGTATTAGTATATGTTATACGAGACATAAAATTGAAGTAATCTTAAAATGTGAAGCTAAAGAGATATCTACAAGTTTTAGATTATTCATATCGAATTTTGTGAGTATTTTATCCACATACATCTGTTACAATAACATGAGCTTAGCTTTTTTCATATCTTTGTGTATTTTTATGCCAAAGATTTGTTTTGTTGCTCCTAGATCCTTCATATCAAGTAATATCCACTTAAGCATTTAATCTCAACCACGTGTTTTCTTGCAACAAGTATATCATCAACATATAACACCAACACCAAGAAAATGAATATACCATTTAAACTCTTAAAATAAACAAAATGGTCATACTTACTTTTAGTATAATTCTAATCCACCTCCATCAACAACGTGTCTTACAAAATGGTATTTAATATCAATACTCATAGTCCTACTATGATATACTAGATTGGTAGCCAAAGGAATATCACTTTGAATATTCGTTCTTCCAAACTCATCGAAAAGACCCTTTCACCAAATTTCCTTCTTGGATGCATGTGACACATTAATATATTTATGTACAAGTAATAGACTCTCCTCCAAGGGTAAAGACATATCTCAAACTAGATCTCTCCTTCTCAAAATGGAGATTTCCTCTTGTCCAAATCACATGCATGATATGAATCAAGAAAAGCATGGTAAAAAAACAATTATCAAACATGACGAAATAATCGCTTGTGCCTCTAATAGACTAAAACAATAATTTTGCTACTTTCAAATTCTCTCTTCAAGGATTTTCCATGTATCTACTGATAACGCTTAATTCACTTGAAATGTATTTTCTAGCACATATCATTAGATGCATTAAAATTTCTATTGTATTAGTATATGTCATACGAGACATACAATATTTTTCTTCTTCAATACTGGGACATAAAATTGAATACATCTTAAAATGTTAAGCTAAAGGGATATCTACAGGTTTCATATTATTTATATCGAATTTTGTTAGTATTTTATCCACATACTTTTATTAAAATAAGATGAGCTTATAATTTTTCCTATCTCTATGTATTTCTATGCAAAATATTTGTTTTGTTTCTCCTAGACTCTTCATATCAAGTAATATACACCTACGCATTTAATCTCAACCATGTGTTTTCTTGCAACATTCATATCATCAATGTATAACACCAACATTTAGATCAGGAATATACCATTCAAACTCTTAAAGTAAAAACAAGGGTCATACTTACTTTTAGTGTAATTTTGGCTCACTATGAAGGAATCAAACTTCTTGTACTATTTCCGAGGGGATTTCTTTAGGCGATATAATGACTTCTTATACTTCCAAACAAAACCTCTTTTGTGATGTTAAAAAAATAGTTTTGACTATTCCATGTGTATTTCCTTTTCCACATCTTGGTGTAAAAAAGTTGTTTTGACATCTAAATGCTCTGATTTAAGATCAAGTTTCCCAGGAGATTTTCAAAGCATCTAAAGGGATAAAATATATCCATGTGCAATGATTTATTCGAGATTTGCACTCTAAAAAATATTTTCACTTCAAGTGATTTAATATCTCTCAATATCTAGAGGGATGAAATACCTCCATGTGCAAACTTTTTTTGCGATTTGCACTCTAAAAGATATTTTCATTTCAAGTGATTTAATCCCTCTCAATTCTTACAAATTCATGATTAGGATGAATCTAAAATAGTTCATAATAAAATGAACCCTTGATTACATACAATGGTCTTCAATCATGTGACACTAATCCTCCCTATACTAAGTACTATCAATACAATTTTGTTGGAGTAGGGTCCCCTAAGTCCAGGCTTTGAAGACATTTTTGATACATTTTTGTAAATGATTTTGTAAGTTTAGTCATGCGCAGCACAAGTCAAGGGGCTTTGGCGCTGGTCAAAGCTCCTCATGAGTTGTAATGGGTAAAAAGGGTAGAACTGGGAGCTGCAAAACACGATTTGCAGACCTTAGATGAGCACAAACTAAAATTATAAATAGGAGTCTAGATCGAGATATATAAGACAATTTTTGATAAGAAGTGAATGATTAATGATAGATCTAGCTGTGTTTTTACATTTTGTGCGATTCTTTCTGGGTAAAAGGCTCCTCCTGGCTGTGTGCATAGAGACCTTAGTCCTGCTGTGTGCGGACCCTGCTAGTTGTGTGCGTGGGTGAACTGAAGGGTTTTGTAAGGAATATATGAACTGTTTATGAATAAAGAATTGTTGTTGCTGATATCTGAGTCTAAAATGCATCTGTTATTTTCGTTATGATCGTTTCTGCGCGTTATTTATGATTCCTATGTTATCTATGTTTAGATAAATTGCGCTACTGTTTCTAGATGTATATGAATGGTTATTGAATGGATCTAGTGTTATTAGATTATAATAATATTCGTTAAGAGTTATTACATGGATTATGGACTCTGTTTTAACCTGCGTGCAAGATATTCTGAATAATTCACCTAAATATGTCTGTTAAGGGTTTCCTGGTTAGGGCTTCTATTGAGAAGGTCTGTTCATGATTGTTTTAGATCTATGGGTACCCACATCATTTAAATTTCTCTCAGGGTGTTGAAATGTGGTCGAAACCTAGTTCCAGCACCCCCCCATACTGCTTTAGGTGAGACTTTGACTTGTGCAAGAAGGTCACTGCCGAAAGCACCAGTAGTAAGAGGGTTTTGTTGGTTAACCTCAACTCTGAACCTGGGTCAGGACCCCTCAAGACAAAAAATGGTTCCATTTCCAGGACGAGGATCATTTTGAGAGATGTTGGGTGATGTGTAAAGGTCAGTGGAAAACATTAAAGCCTAAGCTAGAGGACTGGCTTGAAAAACAGATTCAGGAATTTTCCCTAAAAGAAAACAGAAGTAAGAAGCTGTCTACTGAAGTGTGGAAGAACAAGTATATTTTCACAGAGGTGCACGAGATCTTCTTCGTGACCTTTGTGCACGAATTGCAGGAGTGGTTTTCAAGATTGGTAGAATTCCAAACCTGTTGGAATGACGATAAGGTCATGTAGTGGACCCATGAATTGATCCAATAGTTGGAAATAAATGATAATTCCATCACCTAGATTGTAGATCACTGGGTTGACAACATCTTGGGTGGATTTGTGACAAAATTTGCAGTAGATTAGTTTGTGTCATATTCTGAAGCTGAAAGGAGATTTTTAAAGGGATTAAGAGGTAAATTCTTACGAAATTTTCCTTTGCTGATTAAGATGCTATTGTGTGAAAAGGGTGTTTTGTGCAGCCACATCGAGTGAATTACCCCTGATTAGACTAAAAGCACTATGTGTAGTAGAAAATATTATCGGGTCAATGAGAGAGGGGAAAGATCTGTATACATCCCTCTGAGAAACTCGATCGATCTAGAAGGAAGAGAGGCTACACATGCTGAAGGTAGCCCTCCTACTACGCCACCGTCAAATTCGCGTAGGGGTAAGACATTTTCTACCCCGCCACCACCTCCAGTTGGGGAAGATATGGTTGTGCACATGAAGTTACCCACCTATAAGGGTGTGTGGGATGAGGATATAGATCGATTTTGGTTTGTGGCTAATGCGGTGTGGACTGCGAAAACATTAATATTGATATTGTCAAGAGAGCGCAGTTGGCTATGGAATCTGAAGTTCGCGCTTTAGATTGGTTCATGGGATACATTTTTCAACAAGTAGATCCAAATGTTCAGTAGATTAAGGATGACCTGAAGCAGAAAATCTGGAAGCCAAATTCAAATTCATAGTGCCTACTAGAACTAAAATATTTTAAGCAAGGGTTGAAGGAATTAGTTTGGAAAGCTGACCAACGGCTGAAGCAAACCATCAATGATGGAGGATTTGTTTACGATGATAAGAAGCATAAGGAATGGTTCATTTCCATGCTATTTCCACATATGCATGGGCCTATGGGTCAGCATAAGATTTACTCTCAGGCTGAAGCCCTCAAAATTGCTATGAAATTAGAAGTTGCGCCTAGAGAAGATGCTCAATTTGGAGCGTTGCAAAATCAAAGCCACTTGGAATCTATGAACTTAGAAATTAAAAATTTACGCAGATATAAAGGTAAATAAGTTAGCATAGATGTTTGGTGCATATATTGCAAGGGTGTTGGCCACACCAAAGATCGGTGTCCTCTGTTTCCGGATTACCTGCATGTGCCAGAACTGAAGCAACAATGGTGTAAATTTCTCTCTATCACAGAACCAAAGGATGATGATGAAGTTAAACCATTCCTACAAGCCTGAATTAAGATACTATGTAATCATAAGGCAATAGATAATCTCCATGCTCTAATAGACAGCTGTGCGGAGAAAATAAGTGCCTCGAACGGAGACTAAGGTAGTGAACAATATTTATATGCACACGAAGAGAACTGGTCAGGAGATGCACATGAATGTGCAGATTAGAGAGTACGAAATGGATCAAGTCATCTTAGATCATGGGTTTGATGTAAATTTTATACCTAATAAAATCTGGCAAAAGATGGGAGAGAAAAAGCTGGAATGGTCCACCGTTCAGTTACACATGACTAATCAGAAAAATTCCACTTGGACGGCTTCCAGAAGTCATGGTAGACATTGCATGAGTAAAGGTATGCACGGATTTCAAAGTAATGAAAATTGTGGATGATGCAGACCCCTACCCTGCGCTGTTAATATTATATTGGGCTATTGATATGGGAGGCATCATCAACCTGAAGCATAGGAGCATGATCTTTGAGAATGATAGTAGGCGAGTAATAGTCCCACTAGATCCAACAAAAGGGGAATGATATACAAAACCAGTACGTGAAGAAGATGATGTCGACCATATTTACAGGCTAACTACGAAATACGAAGATTGTATCAACCCTACAGCTGATGGGATGTTGAACTAGGAGAAGGATAATTCATGCTTCTTAGACTCAGATGGTGAGATGGAGAACTAGGAGAATTGGTTGCACGATGTGTCTGTGTTACACTGCCTCAAGATCACGAAGAAATTCTGGTGCATCTCATTAGAGGTAAGATAAATACCCTATTTTAATGGTTTTGGTAGCGTCAAAGAATTTATGGAAGCATTATAAAAGGTCATCCCAGAGGAACGAATATTCTGGGCGCTTGATTTGGCTATGCACGCAACTCCAGTGCATTGGTTGGAAACGCACAAGGGAGCTTTTTAGACTGGGAGGAATGTAGAAAAATGATGACATTGCTCTTTGAACCTCCAAATAACCCACCAACTAAGTTGTTTTATGGTCGTGGAGATCCGTGCAAGCACCTAGCCATGTGGATGGAGGTATGGGATGAAAATACCTAGAATAAATGGGTTCATAAGTTTATTCACTCGTTGGGGCCGATACCCACCACATGGTATCTAGAAGCTGAGCTACACCGAGGCACTCTCCACTGGACTACAATGACTGAGGATTTCCTGGAAATGTTTGGCCTTTTTGGGGTCTCAGAGAAATTGGATGAAGCCTTGCAGGACGTATATTCCCTTGTCTTTTACGAATCTTGACACCAAAAGGAATGTGTTGTGTTGGCCTGGGATGCGCAAATGCAAGACATTGTCAACTGCAAGAACTTGTCAATAGAGGATAATGAAGATGACCCAAGAAATTTTAACATCCCTAAATATGAAGGAGAGCGCGTAGTCGTAGGGCCTGCATTAGGGATTGTAGATGTCACTTAACCTCTGAAATTGAAGGAAGTCAACATTGGGACAGAAGAGAAGCCCAAGTTGGCCAAAATTGGAGATTACTAGATGATGATACCATAGGAAAGGTTGCGGAGCAGCTGAAATAGTATTAGAATCTGTTTCCTACCAAGTTCTTTGAGACCAATGGAATTTTAGGGGACCTGGGTGTTATGAAGATCACATTGAAGCCAAATGCGTGTCCTGTCAAGAAGCAACCATACCGATTGAATCCTAAATATAAGCAGAAGGTAAAGAAGGAATTAGAAAAGATCGTGGCTGCACGCATCATTAAGCCTGTAGAAAATTTTGATTGGGTAATTCCAATTGTAGTTCAGGAGAAAAATACCAAAGGAGAGATAAGGATTTTTGTAGATCTGTGCAAACTGAATGATGCCTATGTGCATGGCCCCTTCCCTACTCCGTTTTCTGATGAAATCTTGGATAATGTGGGAGGACAAGAACCTTATTCATTTACTGATGGATATTTTGTATATGATCAGATCAGGATTTCGCCTGAAGATCATAGCAAGACCATCTTCGCAATGGAGTAGGGGTCTTTCCAATATACTGTCATGTCATTCTGATTGAAAAATGCACCTGCGATCTTCTTGCGCATAGTCATAAATGTGTTCAAGGAACTAATACATAAATTCTTGGAGGCATATTTTGATGATTGGACAACATTTGGATTTCTCAAGAAACATGTGTCAAACCTGTGAATGATGCTTGACACTTGTAGAAAGCACTAGATTTATCTTAACTTGAAGAAATGCATATTTTGCATGCCCTTTGGAATTTTGTTAGGACATAAAGTACGCCAACAAGAATTGATGGTAGACCAAGCAAAGATAGCAATTATCATCAACTTATAAGTTATCATCAACTTATAATTTCTTGTAATACCCTTTAAATTATCATCAATTGGCATTAAATACTAGGATGGAATTTCAAAATGTTCATTGACCATTCTGCTTTAAAATACTTGGTCAATAAGCCTGTGTTGGGGGAGAAGATCTGCAGATGGTTGCTACTCTTTCTGGAGTATGACTTTGAAATTATTGTGAAGCCTAGAATATTAAATTTCAGACCTGATCATTTGTCATGGATCGAAGTTGGGGAAGAACCAACCAGTGTGGAGGAGGGGTTACCCGATGCACATCTCTTTTCTATCAAGGTGGTTGATGAACACTTTGATGATATTATTCACTTCCTAGCCACTGGAAGCGCGCCTGCTGAATATTCAGTACAAAAGAAGAAGGATTTTGTGAGGTGCGCAGCTTATTTTACTTTGATTGTGGGTCAATTGTATAAGTTAGGAGAAAATGAAGTATTGATCAGATATGTGTTGGAACATGAGAGCCAAGATATCTTAGCTAAGGCTCATGGAGGGGTGGTAGGAGGCCCCTATGCTGGAAAATACACTGCGCAGAAGGTTTTTCATGTTGGGTTATGGTGGCATACACTACACAATGATGCTCATACATACTGTCGAGCCTGTGATGCATGTCATAGAACAAGGAAGCCCTCGCACAGAGATGAGATGCCCCTGCAGCCACACATGGCCTTGCAAGCTTTTGATAAATGGGTTATGGATTTTGTTGGGCCAATCAACCCTCTAGGGAAGAAGATAGGAGTGTGCTATATCATCACTGACGTCGATTATGTAACCAGATGGGCAGAGGTGAAGGTAGTTAAGGTCTGTACTATAGATACTACTGTGCACTTAATTTTTGAACACATCTTGACCAGATTTGGATGCCCAAATATTTTGATTAGTGATAGAGGTACGCACTTTGTTAACGAAACAATTTAAGATTTAACAGAAGAATTTCAGATCCATCACCAGAAGAGTACCCCTTATCACCCAAAAGAAAATGGCACAGTAGACTATTTCGACAAAATTTTGGATAACATGCTCACAAAGGTCTGTAATTCCAATAGGAATGACTGGGACATGAACATCCCTTCTGTGTTATGGGCTTATAGGACCACACGCAAGAAGTTGACTGGGAAAACACCTTTCATAATGGTCTATGGGAAAAAAGCAATCATGCTAATGGAATATATTGTCCCAAGCCTGTACATCGTAGCTTTCAATAATATGGCCGAGCTTGAAATTAAGGAGGAACGATTGGCGCAACTCATTGCCTTAGAAGAAGATCAGTTCATTGCTAACTTTCATCAGCAAGTGCAGAAGGTGCACGAAAATGCTTGGCATGATAGGCACATGAGGCAGAAGGTGTTCAAGGAGGAAGACTTGGTCTTGTTATATGATAGTCAGTTTGCATGCCACCCAGGGAAGTTTAGAAAGAATTGGTTGGGGCCATATACTGTGAAGGAAATCACTGATGGCGGTGTGGTGCACTTGGCCACACTGCACGGTGAGCATCTTTTCGGGTATTTCAATGGAAGCTTTATGAAGCCATATAGAGACAATCTGGTGCTGACCAAATGACTATATGACCAGTGCATTAGAATAAAAGGGTTTGCACGCAGTATAGGGGAAAGGCACAGACATGTGTGATAGAAGTGTAGGGGTGATGCGTAGGAGAAGAAACTAGCCGTTGGAATAGTGCGGTAGGGTGAAAAAGTAATTTCACCATTGGATGGAGTGGGATTTTCACATTTAATGAGGCTATCTTGGAGGATTTTTGACCATTTTTATGGAAGTAATTTGCATTCAATGAAGATCCAACTGTTTTTACCTTCAATTTCTTATAAAAGGAAGGGCACGAGTCACAATTGGTTCCTTTTCTTTCTGAATATTTTGTGCCCTGAGATTATACATGATTTCTACTATAGTGTTGTTTGTGAGCCCTGTATGTCTGGACAATAAGTGCCATCTGAAATTAGTAATCCAGAGTTTATCTTCTGACCGAGAATGATAGCCACCAACACTATGGACGTGCACTCTGCGCCCCCTCATTGCATCAACTGAGCTGGGACCAAATGACATTCGGGAGGTGATCCCTGAGGTTGAAGAATTCATGTCCACGCCTGCTAAAGGGAAAGGGAAAATGTCGAAGTGGGCTTCCTCAAAGCCATGTACCTCTCCACAGAATGTGACATCCCCACGCAGGCTAATAAGGATTGGTCCCCAATGGGCTATCCCTCAAAGAGAGAAATGAGTGCTGCAGGGGAGGCTGTGTTTGTTAAGAACATCTCTTGGTGACTGTCATTTTTCAATCCGCGCAAGCCCTCTACACGCGCACCCAAGAACGTAGATTCAGTGCAGGAATATCTTCAGACGCCATCAATCCCGTGGGACATTCCCCTTGCCGATGAGATGTTCGGAAAAATCCCTAAGATCAAGTTTGGTGAACATGATTTGGCAAATGAAGACACGTTCCCTAAGATAGCATTGGAGAATTATTTGGAACGAGTGCTCTATAAAGAGGTGTCGAAGGTTGAGCCAATGCCTTGGGCACGTGGGTTGAAGAATGCCAGAATCATAAATCTTCTGAGTATTCCGAATTTTGGAAGGTACCCAATCACCAGCATTTGCATGCGCCAACTGTTAGCCTTAGTCCATGATGGTTGTCTGTGGATTCAAGGTAAAATTACAATAGACACTACGCTAATCCATTGGATCATCGTCTTGCCTAAGAAGGGGCCTCATCCAATGATAGGTTTCGGGAAAATAAATGAGCTTAAGAAGTAGTACAAGGCTGTGGTGGAGGCCTTACAGTCTAGATTGCAGGTCCTGTAGCTGAAGGCAGACACCTTGCAATAAAGGTTGGTACAAGTGAGCCTGATACCCATTCCCAACCGCTGCGGTGACAATAGAACAACTAGAGCTGTGTGCGTAGGTGCAAACCTGCGCCAAGGTTGGAATTGATCTTGCTAAGTTTCCCAGTGGAAAGCTACACGGTCTCCAAATATTTATTTCCGTCGAGCTGCAGAGTATGGAGGCGCGCGTGCAACAACAATTAAGCGGAGCCGATCAGACAGTCGCAACAAATGCGACACAATCGATCCAGGCACAAGCAGTGCAGCAAGCGGCCGTGGCTCAGCGGGTAGACTTAGAGAACCTGATAGACATATTGTGTAGAGAGATTATTGATGTAGTCATCCTGGCATTCACCATGTTGCAAGTGAATATTGAAAGCCTGGTTGTAGCGCTCAAGGCCTCCAGATCCGAAATACAGATGGTGAATGCAGAATTTGGATAAAAAATTGTTGCATTACAGGCTAAGCTTCAGCTTGAGACTCCCCGAAGGTGCGCACACATACGGCCGCCTTAGTCAAAGAAGCATCCGAGAGCATTTCCGCTAACATCGAAAAAGGCTCAGAGCTACTAGAGACCCCCATGGGACTATGGACCTCTGTGAAAACATATATACTTGTCAAAAGTATTACTTAGGAGTTACGTGCCAAGGAGCAGTAGTTCGACGATCTGTAGGAGGCCTTACCTATGTTCATTCCAACCCAGTGCATGACCTCCCTTCAGAACAGTCAGGTGCTACGAGATGAAGTCGAAGAGTTCCGCTGGAAGAAAAAAATTGTCACTGATCACATGAAGCCATGGGCATACGAGGAAATGAAGTTGTCTCAGGACTTGGATGTTGCAGTAAGGACCCTCAATCAAAACCTGCAGAGTGTGATGCTCACCACAGAAGGGACGAATTCACAGAAGCTAGTAGAGACCACGTAGAGTGGAGTGGATTAGAGTGTGGGCGTCTTGGTGCCCTTTGTTGATGCCATTGAAGAACTCCAGAACAATATGAAGAACCCAGTGCCGCTGTGACTCGGGACAAATCACAAGATTGTGTTGGGGGCTTGTTGGAGCGAGGCCTCCTAAGTCTGAGCTTTGAAGGCATTTTTTATATATTTTTGTAAAATATTTTGTAAGTTTAGTCATGCACAACACAATTCAAGGGGCTTTGTGGCAGGTCAAAGCCCCTCATGAGTTGTAATGGGAAAAAGGGGTAGAAATAGGGGTTGCAAACCACGGTTATCGGACCTTAGATGAGAACATGATAAAAGTATAAATAGGAGTCTAGAGCAAGTCAGATAAGTTAGTTTTTGATAAGAAGTAAATGGTTAATGATATATCTCGCTGTGTTTTGATATTTTGTGCAAATTTGTATGGGTAGAAGGCTCCTGTTGGCTGTGTGCACAGAGACCTTAGTATTTTTGTGTGCGAACCTAGCTGGCTGTGTGCATGGGTGAAATCAAGGGTTTTTAAAGAAAGATATGAATTATTTATGAATAAAGAATAGTTGTTGCTCATATCTGAATCTAAAATGCATCTGTTATTTCCGTTATGATCATTTCTGCATGTTATTTCTGATTCCTATGTTATCTTTGTTTAGATCAAATGCACAATTGTTTCTAGCTTTAGATGAATGATTATTGAATGGATCTATTGATATTGGGTATTGAATGGATCTAGTGCTTTAGACTCTGTTTTAACCTGCGTGCAAGATATTCTGCATAATTGACCTAAATCTGTCTGTTAAGGGTTTCTTGGTTAGGGCTTTTGTTGCGAAGGTTTGTTCATGATTGTTTTAGATCTAAGGGCACCCACATCATTTAAATCTGTCTCGAGGTGTGGAAACCTGGTTCCAACACCCCCCATATTGCTTCGGGTGAAACTTTGACTTGTACAAGCAGGTCACTGCCGAAAGGGCCAATAGTAAGAGGGTTTTGTTGGTTAACCTCAACTCCGAACCTGGGTCAGGACCCATAAAGCCAACAAATTCCCACTCACTTCTTTTCATACAATGTGGAAAAAAATATTCTTCAATAACAAAATTATTTAGTAATTTTTAAATATTCATTATGTTTTTATAATTTATTTCATATTATTTTTTTTAATATTTTCTTTTTCTATTTAAAAAAATTTAGTCAATATCGTATAAATTATTTTAATAAATTAACAATTTTAAAACATCTATGAGTTTAATATTATTATGAATTTAATTTATTTATATTTATAAATATAAATAGGAAGATAGTAAGAATACATAACCCTCACTAAATTCGTATTTTAGTTTAATTTAAACATTTACTTTTACATTAAAATTAATGAGTAATTTTATTATAAGTAGTTTTAGTTTGTTCGTGTTTTGTGGAACTAATTCATGGTTTAAGAAACCATGACCCACAAATATTTATTATTTAAAAAAAAAAAGGTAAATATAAAGTAGTTATCACTATCACTAGAGCCCATCATCATCATTCTTTAATTGTTCTCATCATGATCATTATCTACCTTCCCTTACTTTATATTATCATCATTATCCACTTTATCTTATGATTTTATTTAATGGAAATTTCATCATATTTATCATCGCAATCATTATCATTATCATTATCATTACTTAATCTTACTTTATATTATAATTATTTGATTTATTATTTTCTATTTAAAAATAATAATAATTAATATTATATATATTTAATAAATAGACTTGGGAGACCTCACTATATATGATAGACCTCCTCCAAACACTAGTGATGATTCTGTCATGACACCTGATACTGATGGCAACATTATCATGAGAAAGAAGTCGGGGGGCGGGGGGGTTGGATCACGAAACTTTAGGGGAAGGATGAAAACCATAACTTTATTTGGAAACGAGCTTCCTGACCTCACGGAGGTGCCAATATCCTCCTCTGATGAAAACAGGGCGCTTAGACCAGATGGCCTTCGCGGAGGTTCACAATGACCTACATCATATCTCTGAACATCAGGGGTATGGGCGACCCCTCCAAGATTTTTCGCCTTAGGGATTTGATAAAGGAGAGTAAGCCAGTGATTATATTAATACAAGAAAATTTGTGTGATAGGAGGAAGGCCATTAAGTTGATGCTTAATATTTTCCATGGATGGAATGCATCCGGGATAAATGTTGTTGGACGAGCGGGAGGGCTTGTTGCAGCACGGGATCCCAATTTTGCAAAATTTTGGGCCTTTCGATTTATTGGGGGTATGCTATTATCTGGAAACATCAGGGGCTTGAAAGAAACCATGAAAATTATTAATTTATATGCACCATGTCAGAACAAAAGAGCATTCTGGGACAATATTAATGGTTCGGGTATTCTTAAGCTGAATAATTTGATGATGCTGGGTGACTTCAATTCCACTTTAAAGACTAATGAGTCATGGGGGATGAAGGCTAAGATGGATCCAATGGTCGGATATATCTCATCCATTCTCGAATCTGCCCACTTATGGGATATTATACTTGCGCCTATTGCTCCAACCTGGAAAAATCATAGGGTGGACGATGACTTCATTTCCAAACAACTGGATCGGGCAGTTGTGAGTGAATGTATATTCACAATTTTGGAGCACATATCATCTGGCCTAATGATCAATGAAATGTCTGATCACACGCCCATTTATTTGACTTGGAAATTTGTTCAAAGATGGAGTGCTATTCCATTCAAGTTTAACCGTGCCTGGTTACTTGACCCCGAATATGACAAGATGGTTCGAGATAATTGGAATAAGTATACATTTGTATTGGAGACGAGGGGATGGCTGGATTCCACTCAAAACTACTAAGGATAAAAAATCTTACTAAAGCATGGGATATTAACAAGAAAAATAATTTGCGGGCATAATTAAGTTATATAAATAACAGGTTGATGGATATACAAGCAGCCTCTATTAGTCAAGCCCCTGATAAGGAAACATACAGGCAGATGGAGGAGTTACAAAAAAGACAGCTGGAGATTCTTAAGATAGAAGAAATAACATGGAAGCTGAAAAGTAGGATAAATTGGCTTTGGGAGGGAGATTTAAATACTAAATTTTTTCACAGGACGGCCAATGGTAGAAGGAACAGAAATTTCACTTGGAAAATCATGAAGGAGGACAGTGATATGATCTGGGATGAGGAGGAAATTCGAAAGGAAGCCCACAAATATTTCTCAAATTTCTATTTGGCTGATAGAGGGATTGACTGTGAAAGTAAAAAATGGGTATTATAACACATTGTGCATAGGCTCAATGAGGAGGCGATCAGGAGTATTAATGCATCTGTATCCAAGGAGGAAGTGATTACCACTCTGAGATATTTTGTCCATGAAAAGTGCCCTGGGCCTGATGGATGGCCGATAGAATTCTATTGTCATTTCATCGACATCATGGCTGACAAAATTACATCAATTGTTGAACAGGGAAGGATACTGAGACATATACCATCCAACATGAATTCCACTTTTTTGACCCTAATCCCAAAATGCTTTGAACCAAAAATTTTCACTGACTTCAGGCGCATCACTCTTTCCAATCTGATATACAAAATTTCGTCTAAGATTATTACAAACAGGCTCAAGGCATATCTATCTGAAGCCATAGCAAAGGAATGGTATGGGTTTCTCAAAGGTTGCTCGATACACGATGCCATTGCCATTGGTCAGGAAGCCTTACATTCTATGCATGATGGAAATAAAGAAGGAATTGTCCTGAAAGTTGACCTTATAAAGGCACACGACCAGGCAGATTGGTCATATATTCGATTTCTTCTACTGAAGGTGGGTGTTCTAGTCAGTGCCATCAGATGGATTATGGGGTGCATAACTTCAGTAAAATATGTTGTTTTAATTAATGGAAAGCCTACTACTTTCTTTGGAGAGGAAAGAGGATTGTGGAAGGGATGTGCATTATCCCCCCTAATATTCATCCTGATTATGGATGGTTTCAGCTGTCTCATGAATATGGCGTGACAAGCAGGTTACATATCGGGTTTTTCCTTCTCTAAATCTGTAAATATAAAACATTCGCTTTTCGTTGATGATCTGCTCATTTTCAGCAGGATTATAAGAAACCACTGGTTTTACATTCATTATATGTTCATTCAGTTTTCTACTGCTACTGTCTTATGCATCAATAAGGGAAAGTCTTTTATTATATATGGGCACGGGGATGGGGATGAAATATCTTTTATTGCAAATTTCCTTGCAGTTTAGAAAAAATTGGTTGCCAAAGGTTTCACATATCTTGGCTATATGATTAAGCCCTCTGCCTATAGACTCAAATATTGGATTCGGTTAGTGGAGAAATTCAAAAACAAGATATGTAAATGGACAAGAAAATGGTTATCCTTAGGGGGAAGATTCATCATGGTACAGGTAGTTCTATCCCAACTCTTAGTATACTGGGGTCATCTCTTTTACATTCCACAAGGGATTATTGTGCAGATTAATACTATTATATCAAATTTCCTGTGGGAGGGTACAAGTGCAAAAAAGAAAATCCACCTTTGTAGATTGTAGATTTTAAATTGCCCCAAAAAATTGGGTGGCTGGGGGATTCTAAATATCAGAGCCTTTAACATGGTGTTGTTGGTTAAGTCTTTATGGAGGGCTCTTTATAGCAAGGGAATTTGGGTAGAAATTGTGGCTTGTAAATACTTGCCTCAGTGCCCATTTCGGTTCATATACAACAAACAACTTAGATATCCAAGGAACAGATCAACAATTTGGAATAGTTTCAAAAAGGTGATGCATATCCTGGCAGGAATATTGGTTTGGTACTTTGGAGATGGGCGGATGATTTTATTGAGTGGGGTCAAAATATTTGGTATGGAGGAGATACCTCAGTTAAGCAATAGATTGGCTCACATATTTGCAAACAAAGGATTACTATACTTGTCACAGATCATCGCTCATTGGGAATATAGCGCACCGGTTTTCAAGACTGCCGAAAAATTGGCTCTGGTTGGGAGAGATGCTGAGGAATGGACTGCCTATAGGGTGGTCTACCAACGGATAGGCATCTCCCATTGCTGTGACGGGGACAAGTTGGTTTGGGCGAGTAAGGTGAAGGAAGGTGCCTTAATTGTAAAAACAATATATGATAACATCAAGAGTTTTGAGGTCATGGATCACATGTTGCCCGATTTTGAGAAGTTCTGGAAATGGAAAATCCCGACTAAAATTCTACTGTTTGGATGGTTGGTATGGAGGGAAAAAATCCTCACATGGGATGGGCTAAGGAGAAGGGGATGGCATGGACCAAGCAAATGAATATTCTGCCATTGTGAATAAGAATATATCACTCATCTCTTTTTATCTTGTCTGATTATTGTGCATTTATGGTCATTATTCAGCAACAATATCCTCAGCAGCCCTTGGACACCTACAGACTTCATTGAAGCAGCAAAACGATGGGATTAGGTGACAGGTAAATTCCAATAGTTACCTTTCTTTGTTATATGGGAGATATGGCGATGTAGAAACATGAATATTTTTGAGGGGGCCCCTATCAATATTCCACTCTTATATAGTGCTATCATGAGGTGGATTATGGATAGGGATCCACACATTCATTGTATACATGAAAAATAAAAAAGGATTCGACCCCATCCCATATCCTTACCAGCAATATTTTTCGATGGAGCCTGTCAAGACAGGATCATGGGATGTGGGGCTTGGATTAAGACATCAAAGGAGGAAAGGATTCAGGTGTTCTAGAATGGAGGCAAAGGTTCTAACCATTTGGCAGAGTTGATGGCGCTATGGGGTGGATTACTGGCTGCCTGCAATCTGAATCTAAATTAGCTGTCTATATATGGGGATTCAAAATTGATTATAGATGCTTTCATGGGTCTCTCACCTGATGCAATTTTAACCTCACATGGTTGGTTCAAAAGAGAAAAAATCTTATGGGAGAGATTAGAAGCACCGCCTCTGTTCCATATTTATAGAGAAAACAATTCCAGGGCTGACTCCTTATCAAAAATGGGACTGAAAAACAAAATATGGTTGTCTGCAGGTGTCCCAATATGTCAATAGCATCAAGGTATGGTGGAGTGAAATTCCCATTCCATGAGACTGCAAAAGGGAGGTTGAAGGCCTAGTTTTAATGGGCACCTTTTTTGGTTGCATTTTCATTACTGGGATCTTATATCTTTACTTACAGGTATTATTCATAATAAGTCCTAGTTTTTGCTACTTAAATGAGTATAGGAAAACTACATCAAGCGAGCCAACCCTCTATATCAAGCGAGGCTGATCACAGAGTCAAGCGAGCCTGAAAACAACTCAAACAAAACATGATATCATGGGAGCTAGCAAAGATATACAACGAGCCTAAAATATTGTTACAGTTTTTTTTTTTGTTTTTTTTTTTAAGGTGGCAAAGTCGGAAAAGAAGGGACAAGTGAGCCGGAGCTGATGGAATACAAATTTTTTTTGGTTTATCACGCTTTACTATATCAAGCGAGCCTGAGATATAATTTTACTGTTTTACAACATGAGAAATATCAATTAAGATTAAGCTCCTTTGCTACAACAAGTGAACCTGAGATATATCTTATTCTGTCAGCATTACGAGAACTAACAATTAAGCAAGGATAAAACGTGTTAAAACAAGATGTAAATGATTTATAGGAGGTATAATTTGATACACAGTTGAAATTTCTGTCTATGTATCAAGATGAAGAATATAATGGTCATAGGCAATGCAATATTAGAAATGAAAATGTGGCTATTGATAGGGGGAGTCCTTATTGGAACATAGAGATTCATATGAACAAATGTATGACAAACTAGATGATGAAAATGTACTGGTTATACTTTATATAATACAGTGGTTTTTTTCTTTCTGAAAAAAAAAAGAAAAAAAAAGAATTTTAAAATTAATAAAATTTAATAATCTATATTTAATTTTATAAATTTTTATCACTATAAATGGGAGGATAGTAAAATTACATAATACCCACTTAATTTTGGTTAAAAACAAAACCAATTTTGAAAATTTATGATATAATAAAGTTAATTAAAAATTTTAAACTCAAATAATTTAATCTATAAGAAATTGATTTTAATTTTTTATTTTATTTTAAAAAATTGTAAAAAAATTAATTTATTTAAAAAAATGGTAAAATGAAACCAACTTTTCAAAAAAATAAAATTGATCTATTTCTTAATTTTTTAATATTTTTTAATTTGCTAAACTAAAAATTAAATATAAATAATAATAAATTAATATTAATTGTGGATGAATATTAATTTTTCTCCCACTTTTAGTGGATCAATTGGAAAAATAGCTATATCCAATTTACTAATATTTTAAAACATCTAGATGTATAGCTCATCTAAAAAGTATCAAAGATTCTACAACACTTTACTAAATATCACCACATATAAGAGACACAAGTACTATAAAGTTACTAATTGGAGGAGATTCTTGCTCATTTTAACTCAGGTTGACGATCATGTTCATTATTATTTTGTGTTATATGAGCATCTCCATTGTAGTGGTCAAGTTGCAAACCATTTGATTGTGTCTTAATTGCAACTAAAGGATCTCAATTTGTATTTGGTGAATCTCATCTTCTTAGTCCTATTATACTTATTTTCTAATGCTCCTTAGATTTTTCATCTAGGTTCATGTGCTCTAATGCGATTGTATCTATAGCTACATATTTGAGTGCCCCATCTAAAATACACACCAAATATCACCCCTACGAAACTATATCCCCCATGTAACAAGCCAAGTTTCTTTCTTGACTGGGTCTACCACCCACAATAATGTTGTAACAAAAAACATAAAGCTAGCCAAGTTCTGAAGTAGGATCTGATTTTCATTACACCAAAACCTATAGGTGTTAGTAAATAGACACATCTCTAGAATTAATGAATCCTCGAGTGGATGTTAATCACATGTCACAAAACACGCGGGGGGCACTAAATTGTATTCATCCAACAATCTCCCCCCCCCAGCTTGACCTGGGTGTGCTTCGAACTTAAGAGCTTTGGATATGATATCACTTCTTAGAATCACAATTTCCATTACACCAAAACCTACAGTTTTTAGTAAACAGAGGCATCACCAGGGTTAATGGATCATCAAGAAGATATTAATAACATGTCACGAAACACACTATGAGCGCTAACTTTCATTCATCCAACATGAGCATACCAATTTTTAGATTTCCTCCACTACCAATATAGACACTATTTTTAAGACTTCCCCATAGCCTTTAGGCTTAGTTATAATATCAAATTTCACACATATCTCTTGAAGGATCACCATGAACCTGGAATTATTGTAATCTCTCTCAAAATTACCCTTCATGATCCAGCTGGAGGAAAATAAAAAATGAACAATTTCCAAAATCCTCCCGCTTGTTAGCGCTCGAATCTGCCTTAGGTTGAAGAAGGCGAGGCTCGAGGCAACATCAAACCAACCTTAGCCTCGTAGCTAGCCCTACGAGGACAGGAGAGGGCTCTCTCCGGGTCAAACTTAGTGAAAGATGTCCAATAGGATCTGGGATGACCAAAAGCATAACTGATCTTAGGCTAGTAAACTGATATGAAAGGTTTTTTTTTTTTTGATAAATGTTGGGTTTCTGGGCTGTGTGGGGCAAAGACAGCAAGAACAAAGATTAAATAAAGAATGCAGATTATCTCCTGAGGCAAGGTAAGCATGAAGTTTAGCAATTAAATTGAGATAAACGGAATGACAAGACTGCTGAGAAAGTCGACAAGGGCATAGAAGATGGGTCCTTGTCGAACAGAAGAAAACATTAACTATGAATACTTCCTCAAGACAGAGCAAATAAATTGAATTCTGCCTTTCTCACTTAGAAACATTCAATATTGAAATGGCGATTAATGAACTGTGAACATAATGATGACATATGAAACAAAAGGAAAAACATTTGCTAAATTTCAAGCCACAAGAATCTCAAAAAACAGAGCTGTATCTCTTCATTAAAATCTCTGTCTAAGACTGTACAATAAAACTCTAATTTTCTCCTACACTAGCTCTCAGAATTCTCTCCCCTTTCACAATTGATTTACAATGTATAAATAAACTCTTATGTTTAAAAACAGGTCGATCCAAAATGGGGAGATGTTTCAACTGAAATGATGAAAATAGAAAGGAGAACAACATTCTCCATGAAATCCTCTGCTGACTAAACTAATAGACCAAATCTGGAGGATTCTCCTTAAATTCCTCTAATAACTAAACTAATAGACCAATATTAGAGCGCTGGTTCATTTAGATATTTAACTGAAGTCATTAATAGGAGATCGATCATATTTTCTGCTGTGGTAAGTAGTCCTTGTTCAATCTGGGCTTGACTTCTCGCTTTCCTTTTACATTTCCTGTTTGAATCTGTCTTTTAATAGAATTAGGAATTGGAATTTCCCCTTTACCCATTCAAAACACCATTTAATTGTCATAGCAAAAGAAATAATCCATATCCATCAGTTCTGACATATGCGCCCTCATGAAAATGCCACCTGTTTTGACAATCAATTTCATGGTCTGCCCTCAACTTCTCCAGCGTGACACGTAACTCTGCATTCACCTTAAGATCTCCAGCGCAATTCACCAACTTTCTGCCTTTGACCCTTGCCTAGACTTTTAATTTTACATTTACCTAACGACCGGAACCACTTATGGTCAATCCACTTCGTGCCTTTCAAAAATACGCATTAGTTCACAAGGCAACATCTCTTACTTGCCTAACATCGTATGTCTGCTAAGCCATCATATTCCCTTATGATACCAAAACTAAAATTTCTTACAATCCTCTCTCTGAGGTTTGCGAGTCTCTGGATAACTGATTGGCGCGCTGGTTGTGCTATTACTATTACTAGACTCTTGCTTCAGAAATGATGATGATGCAAGCGCTTCTTCGTGTTGCTCCGAAAACACTAGTTGATTCTGCCACTCGTGGTCTATCTCAGGGCTCAATTCTGCTTCATTCTCCACTTCTGCGGACAGTATCATCTGGTTATGGTTGTGAATCGTTCGTTCCTCCAAAAATAGGGTTCACGTTGCTCTCTGGTTGAAAGAAATTCAGAAACAGCAAGAGGAAGCCAGTGCCATTTTGGGTGGTGTTGCTCTCGACCTTGGTAGGTCGCTCGCGTTGTAATTTTACAGCACAGCCTTGCAGTGGGTCGCCTACGCGGGTAAGGTCGCTCAACCTCCAAGTGTGGCTTGCGCCTTTAAAATGCCAAAGGAACAACACGAGGACTGTGTAAATATTTCACCCATAACCTCTGATGTGCACATACATGCTTTGGAAACTACTTCCTTGTCATCATTTTCATGCATAACCCTGATATAGAGGTCCATCAGGTGTTTTGTCACCTTACCAATTTAACCGAAAAGTCCCAGGCCTTAATAATATCTCATTAAAGATAACTCATTGTGAAGTATGTTATGCCGATGTTGTATGGACCCGAAATAAACATGGTGATTCAAAGTATCCATTGGTGCCAAGGCATGAAATTGTTGGAATTGTGAAAGAAGTTGGCATCGATGTAAATGGCATGGTAACGAAAGGAGGATATTCTAGTCACATTGTTGTTCACCGAAGGTACTGCTTTAAGATACAAGACCATCTACCAATGGCTGCAGCTGCACCTTTGTTCTGTGCAGGAATCACATGAATCATGCAGGAAAGTCTCTTGGAGTAATTGGGCTAGGAGGTCTTGGTCATATGGCAGTAAAATTTGGAAAGGCTTTTGGACTGAATGTAACAATTTTGAGCACATCTGCATCAAAGAAGGATGAAGCATTGAACATTCTTGGAGCAGATAAATTTATATTGTCATCTGATAAACAGCAGATAGAGGCTTCTTCAAATACCCTTGATTTCATCATTGACACTGCTTCAGGGGACCACCCAATTGATCTTTATATGCCACTTTTGAAGAATGCAGGAGTGTTTGTAATTGTAGGTTTCCCTAGAATTCCCCAGATCCATCTGTAATCTTCATATTGGCATGAAATCGGTACGGGGAGTGCTGGTGGCACGAAATTTGAGAAATGATTGATTTTTGTGCAATTAAGGCCCTCTCGGACATTGATATTGAGTTATTCCACTCATGCACGTGAAAATGTTGAAATATAATCAGGCAAATTAAATTAATGATAATTAACTTGCAGTAGAAGAGAAGACTCATTAAAATGTCCCTGCATGTAAAATGATCCAATAATGAAGCAGCTTAAGCACATCCCTCCTGTCAGCAATCATTAGAAGTGGGCGCCTTCCATATTTGTCCATAATCAATGATGAGAACACCGCCACCATCTGATGAAATCCTCTTTGCAATATTCTTGCCAATTATGCTCCAACACATTATTGCAAACTACTAATCTGACATTCTCTTCTCCAAAACAGGGTTTTGGAGAAGAGTCATCCTTGATTATTAATAATGATGAAACTCTCGAAATAAGAAACTTATTGAACCTTGGTGAGTTTGCCTCTGACAGTAGACTGACAAGACGGAGTCTAACATTGGCTCCAATGGGGATGGCAGCTGCCGCTTCTTGGAGGTGCCAAGAACCGCAGAGCTTTGGGAGAGCAGACAGTGCCTCCGTCCATTGGGCGATGGAATCCATTATTTGACAAAAGACTAATGACTAAATTTCAAAACTGAAACTGAACTCAAACTGATTTGATCTGAAAACTGAAATAACTGAAAAACTGGCTTCAAACTAAAGCTGCAATGAAACTGGAACAAGATGCTGCCTTTTGGCTGCTTATTTATTTACAAAATCTACCCTACTCTGCTGCAAAAACAATAGATCAGGTAATACTGAAATGCCAGATCAACCATTCAAGTAAACCTGAAACTGATGCCGCTTGAGACTGCTTCAACCAGATCACAGATGTAATTGCTGGCAGCCCTTCATGCACGTAATGAATCTGGCTATGTATGAGACAGCTTGATCTATCAGTCAAACTGAAAAACATTTCCATGTATGCTGCAATAGGATCGCGAAAGCCAGACTCCGTTTGCTGCCCCAACTCTGCAATACATACCTCCAGCTGCACACTGTCAATGCAAACATCTAACGGCAGCTCTATGGTTTCTTGTTTTGAAGGAGGAAGAGCTTCCAAGAACTTTTTAGGGTATTGGAAATCATAAGACTGGATCTGCTCATTTAAATACTGAATCTCCTTCTCAACTCTTTCAACCACTAACTCACAGACACTAGTTTTAGCTTCAAGAGGAAACTTTGGAGATTTCAAACATTGAAGCAAGACACTGAAAAATTCTTCATTAATTTCAAAATCTGCTAACTGATCTCTAACCTCTTTTACAGCTTCACAATGTGCAGGGTTTGCCACATACCCTACTATTGTATAAGTGGATCAGTGGGCATTGGAATCTCTGGATCGAGCTGGAGTCGCTGGGTGAATGTTTTAGCCTTCATATGTGTCTGACTGCTGTCCACCATCAGCATCAGATATGCAACTTTGTTATCCTTTACCGGGGAAAGATCTTCCCCAGTATGGTCGCCACTATGTTAGCACTCAAATCTACCTCAGGCTGAAATGAAGTAAAAATCAAGGCTACATCAAACCACGCTCAGCCTCGTAGCTAGCCCTACGAGGACAGGAGAGGGTTCTCTCCGGGTCTATCTCGGCGGAAAATTTTTAATGGGGCTGAGATGACCGATAAGGAAAAATAATCTTAGGCTAGTAAAGTGATATGAATGAGGTTTTTAATAAATGTTGGGTTTCTGGGCTGTGTGGGGCAAAGACAGCAAGAGCAGAGATTAAATAAAGAACGCAGATTATCTCCTGAGGCAAGGTAAGCATGAAGTTTAGCAATTAAATTGAGATAAACGGAATGAAAATACTGCTGAGAAGTCGACAAGGGCATAGAAGATGGATCCTTGTCAAACAGAAGAAAACATTAACTATGAATACTTCCTCAAGACAGAGCAAATAAATTGAATTCTGCCTTTCTCACTTAGAAACATTCAATATTGAAATGGCGATTAATGAAATGCGAAACATAACGATGACATATGAAACAAAAGGAAAAACATTTGCTAAATTTCAAGCCACAAGAATCTCAAAAAACAGAGCTGTATCTCTTCATTAAAATCTCTGTCTAAAACTGTACAATAAAACTCTAATTTTCTCCTACACTAGCTTCTCAGAACTCTCTCCTCACTTTCACAATTGATTTACAATGTATAAATAAACTCTTATGTTTTAAAAACAAGTCGATCCAAAATGGGGAGTTGTTTCAACTGAAATGATGAAAATAGAAAGGAGAACAACATTCTCCATGAAATCCTCTGCTGACTAAACTAATAGACCAAATCTGGAGGATTCTCCTTAAATTCCTCTAATAACTAAACTAATAGACCAATATTAGAGCGCTGGTTCATTTAGATATTTAACTGAAGTCATTAATAGGAGATCGATCCTATTTTCTGCTGTGGTAAGTAGTCCTTGTTCAATCTGGGTTTGACTTCTGGCTTTCCTTTTACATTTCCTGTTTGAATCTGTCTTTTAATAGAATTAGGAATTGGAATTTCCCCTTTACCCATTCAAAACACCATTTAATTTTCATAGCAAAAGAAATAATCCATATCCATCAGTTCTGACATATGCACCCTCATGAAAATGCCACCTGTTTTGACAATCAATTTCATGGTCTGCCCTCAACTTCTCCAGCGTGACACGTAACTCTGCATTCACCTTAAGATCTCCAGCGCAATTCACCGACTTTCTGCCTTTGACCCTTGCCTAGACTTTGAATTTTACATTTACCTAACGACCGGAACCACTTATGGTCAATCCACTTCGTGCCTTTCAAAAATACGCAGTAGTTCACAAGGCAACATCTCTTACTTGCCTAACATCGTATGTCTGCTAAGCCATCATATTCCCTTATGATACCAAAACTAACATTTCTTACAATCCTCTCTCTGAGGTTTGCGAGTCTCTGGATAACTGATTGGCGCGCTGGTGGTGCTATTACTATTACTAGACTCTTGCTTCAGAAATGATGATGATGCAAGCGCTTCTTCGTGTTGCTCCGAAAACACTAGTTGATTCTGCCACTCGTGGTCTATCTCAGGGCTCAATTCTGCTTCATTCTCCACTTCGTTGGACAAAGATTACTCGTTGCGGGTTGTGAATCGTTCGTTCCTCCAAAATAGGGTTCACGTTGCTCTCTGGTTGAAAGAATTCGAAACAAGCAAGAGGAAGCCGCGCTTTGGGTGGTGTTGCTCTCAGGTCGCTCGACCTCCTGCGAGGTCGCTCTTGTTATATTTTTGCACTGCGAAAAACGCCCGAGTGGGTCGCTCTACGCCCAGGTGGGTCGCTCGCGCCTCCTTTTCGTGTTTATGATGGATGTTTGAGATCCAACCTTTGCAGTGTTGAATACCACATTTTTACAATCAGACCATATGCTGACAGACCAAGGTGGCAGATGAAACACCTTTCCATTAAAATGTACAAAGAGTCGAAGAATGAATATCGACATTAGCAAGAAATGCTGCACATTTCTATCTTTCTAATTACCATATTTGCCACTTTGAACTCTCCGTAATATTTACACATGTGCCTCACCGAGGACCAAAACATATATACCAAGGATCTCCATCACCGTAAATTAGAGTCGTCTGGGCTGCAGTTTATGGCTGCATGAAGATCCTTCACTACATGGCTTTTGGACCGAATGTAACAATTTTGAGCACATCTGCATCAAAGAAGGATGAAGCATTGAACATTCTTGGAGCAGATAAATTTATATTGTCATCTGATAAACAGCAGATAGATGCTTCTTCAAAGACCCTTGATTTCATCATTGACACTGCTTCAGGGGACCACCCAATTGATCTTTATATGCCACTTTTGAAGACTGCAGGAGTGTTTGTAATTGTAGGTTTCCCTAGTGAAATCAAGATCCATCCTGCCAATCTTATTATTGGCATGAAATCGATTGCAGGGAGTGTAACAGGTGGCACCAAAGACATTCAGGAAAGGATTGATTTTTGTGCAATGGAAAGAAATATCTCAGACATTGATGACCCATGGAATTCCACTCATGCCCATTAAAAATGTTGCAATATAACCCAAAAAGCCAATTAATGATAATTCTCTTGCAAGTAGTAGAAGAGAAGACCCATCAAAATGTCCCTGTATGTAAAATGATCCAATAATGAAGCAGCTTATGCACCTTCCTCCTGCAGCAATCATTAGAAGTGAGCGCCTTCCATATTTGTCCATAATCAATGATGAGTGCACCGCCACCATTTGATGAAATCCTCTTTGCAATATTCTTTGCCAATTATGCTCCAACACATTATTACAAACTACTAATCTGACATTCTTTTCTCCAAAACAGGGTTTTGGAGAAGAGTCATCCTTGATTATTAATAATGATGAAACTCTCGAAATAATAAACTTATTGGAACCTTGGTGAGTTTTCCTCCGATGCCGCAGGATCGACAAGACGGAGTCTAACACTTTGTAAATCAAAATCCCACTTTTTCCTAAGTTTGGTCTAAAATGCGCCCAAACAATGTTTTTTAACGTAAAATGGGTAGATTGAAAAGCCCACATCAAAAGTTCCAATGCGATTGAAGCCCTATTGTATAAAATCCGTTCCCTCCCCGCTTTACTCCATATAAACTTATGCCCGTGACCAAGAGTTTAAGTCCCGAAGCGCCAATCACATCGCAAATTTCCAAATGGGTAGATCGGAAGACTGCTTCCCGACCTCCGATCGCGATTGGCCCTCGTACATAAGCCCCGGCCTTTTGCCTTCCATATAATCGGGCACCCCGCACCCAGGCCACACCATTTCATATATATATATCCCACCCCGACGCATAAACCTTTGTCTTTATATTAAATTTTAGAATTTTCATATGTTTTAAAGGTTTCCACCAAATACGATACTTACAATAATCTCTCGTCGTTGATCTTAAGTCGATCGTACGGCCCGTGCAGTTTTGCATCGACAATTTTTATCGGCGTATTCTCTTTCCTCTCCCCCCGATCGCGCATTCCCCGATGGATCCTCCGCCATCGGATCTATCCTTCATACCCCGCATCTAACGACCCATATTTGCTTCGATTATTAAACTCGTCCCCCGCCTTTGAACCCCTCCAATTTATTTCCCACCGTCGATCCGATCTACAAATCGACTCGTCAAGCTCAATTGCACCGCCGCTAGCCAAATTTTTTTCCCCCGCTGATTGCATGCCTTCGATTGCATATGGACCGTCCACGTGTCCGCATCTACCGTCTAGATCGCATTTCCTGAATTTGGTTAAAAACATGTACCCCGCTCATAATGTTTTTCGGAAAATCACAAATTTCGTTGATCTATGCGTATCAACGGTCCTTCTTCATCCTTTCTCCGCTCGTATTATTTCATTTTAGCTCTAGATATAATCTCCACCATCGATCTCTCGATCTGACGCTTAGATTGAAACCGCCCTTCCATTTCTCGCCTCGTATCTTTCCAAAATCATGCTCGCTCTCTCCCTACGATTCGAGACCCCAAATTCAACAAGCTCAAATGCATTTTCGTGTGTGACTTTCAAAGGCAAAGGTTAATTTTCCAAAGGCCGCGTGATATGATTGGTTTTCAAAAGACATGTGTTGGGTGGAAACACATATCGTGTTCAAAAAAGGCAAACCGCCTCCCCGTCTCACAACAGCGAAACCCGTGGTTTTACCTTCCCAAAACCACTTTCCCTCTTCTCCATTGTGATTCATCGCGTGCCTCCTCAACCATTGATATTTATGAGCCAATATCATCCGACAGCTGAATATTCGAAACCCATTTGGTGTTTTCACTCATTTTTTTCCTCTACCTAAAGTTTTTAACCTTATCTCTTTATATTTCCACCATTTCTCCATAATATGACCTTGCATTATGACTTCTTCCCGATTAATCTCACCGTCGACCCTCGCAGATCGATGGATCCAACTTAAAAGCTCCCTCTCGCTCTCCTTTTGACCTCCTCTCTACCGTATCTCCGTCTAGATGTTGCCATCCAACGGCCATGCTCCTTCCCCCGCAACCTCCTAAGCGCTTTTACCACCATAACGCAGGATTTCATAATATTTGTCTCCGTATTTTTGTAGGATTACATGGCTTTTCCATTGGCATGAAGAAAATCCAAAGGCCATGGATGACGATTCCCGTGCCTTGATTCATAAGAAGGAAACCATTCATAGGGTTCGAATCCACATTTCATCGTTGATTCATGGGCATTGATACCATACTTGACTTCAGGCAAATTTCTACACATCAACAAGACATAGAGAATTGAATAAAACAAAAGAGTACTCCGTGTTAAAGAAAAAACACAACAGAATCAAGATTGAAGATGATTTCATAGTTTAATGGATTGCGAAGCAAGATTGATTATCAAAAGCTCAATCCATTGAATTAAATAGAATTAAAGACAAATCAAAAGATCATCAAAATTTAAAAAGGCCTCCACCACCACAACAGAATCCAAATGATTCCTCTCGCCTACCACAAAGCTACCCGTTACCTCAAAGTATTCAACAGAGGCCAAAGTTATTGATCGTAAAGGAAGATATTTCATTGCAAATGAACATTTAATTTTCGCTAAAGGAAACTAATGCAAAAAATATCACAGTAGTTATTACAATACAGCGGAACAAGAGAATTAAAGTCAACAAAAAGTTCCCACTAAGCTTAATTTCTTAAATATAAGATAGTTAATACAAACAAACATTTGTAAAATTCTCCCCTCAAGCCTCTCAAAGGCCAAGAAGCTATTAAGTCCGTATTAATTGACTTGGGAGATCTTTTATCCCCTCCCACCTCCTCATTCCTTCTATAAATACTCCCGTAGAAGATGAGAAAATGTTGGTTATATAACTTTGAAATATACTTGTGCTTGAAACTTTTGATTGTAAATAGTGTTCCAAGGCTCTTGAAGCTCTACTTGTGATAGAATAGTTAGGGTGAGAAGTGAAGATGATTGCTAACCTAAAACATTGGACTTAAAGTTGTAATCGGTTTGAAGCATCAATACGAGCTGATTTATGGGATCCCTATCTATGTCGACGATGATGTTTTTCTTATTGTAAATCGTTATTTTATTTCTATTTCCACTTCTTTCATATTCTCCTCGATAAAGAACAACAAGCATAGAGTTAGGATTTATCAGATATCGGTAACTTTCTCTCGATCGATAAGCTTTATCTAAATGTTTTCTTCCAAATTGTGTTGTTTAGGAATGATTTAATTCAAGCTTTGAGCAAGCTAGGAATGCTTCGGCGTTCCCTCATCCTACTTTCTTAGCTAAATATTGTTTCTAAAATTTATTTTCTCGCTTATGTTAAGTTTCCGGTGAGCACCGGGTCCTATTTTTATCCCCAAATACTATCCTAAAGTTTCCCCTTAGAATGTGTTGAAAGCTGGCTAGTTTCAAAGTACTTACCAGATCTTAGACCATTCTTCGTAATCATTTGTGTTTCCCTAGTGTTTTAAATGTTTTTCTATTGAAAGTGTATCAAAGGCTGCTAGTTTCAAAGTACTTACCAGATCATAGGTTAATTTTGTCTCTCTTAAGTGTATGTCAAAAGATGGCTAGTTTCAAAGTACTTACCGCATCTTGGGTCGCTTCTTTTGTTCTTCATTTGTTTAATTCTCTTATTGTATCATTTACTATAGCAAATCACAACTTGCAGAGGATCCTGACATAGATGGATTTTCCATGTGATTTCTTAACCTTTTGATTGTTTGTATTTGTATCCTTTATTATGTCCCCACAGCCCACGGACTGAAACTGCTTATCCAATTTTAGTCAAGTTTGTTCTATTTTCTGTGAATTTTCACCTTTTGAAACTTTTCATTTAGAACTTTCACCAAACAATAATCATGCTCAACCATCCAAAACAAACAAAACCCCGCCTTCATAACTAGCCTAATATCATTACCCAAAACCTTAAAGATAAATCCATCTTTGCACTTATTGGAGAGATCCCTCTCCGGATTCGCTGTGGAGGGCTAGATCCTAGAATCCCAGGTGGTTGAAATGATGTTTCTCCCTGCTGGACTTTGCCAATCTAAGTAATTATAGGAGCTCGGGGTGTGACTCTCATTGGGATCGAATCGAGTGATTTTCATTTCAAATAATCATAAGATATCGTAAATTCCTTTCAAATGAAATCTCGTTCGTTAGCTATTTGAATCGTTAGCATAACATCTATGGCCAATAAACATTGTTTAGTGAGTAAAAAGTAGCCTTCTCAAGCACTACCAAGTAATGGTAATCATGATGAAACTTGTTTGAATCGTTGACAAACTAGGCAAACCCTAGATTCTCATAAGAGCTTATCTAACCTTGAAAGATTAGTCAGCTTAGCCATAAGAGTATATTGTCTTTGTCTCACAACCATAGCTAAGTTTTGAAACAAACATTCGCACACCTAACAACCAACAGACTGGAAAATAACTCGTAAAACTCAAAAATATTTCAGATGGGTATTCAATAAACATGGTGGTGGGACTATAAAAACCTTTACTCCAAAGGAGCTAAAACTTCCACTGGGTGACTCCACAATCCTACCGTACCTTAAGACTCCACTGGAAGAAAACCTTATCATTATAACATCATTCAAACTCGCTAGAGTGGACTCGTAGGATTAAAGTTTGTGTTAAATGGATTAGTTGAATTTTAAAGACTCCGTCATATTTGGTTGAACTTTTCTCGTTTAGTTGGGTCTAAAAACACAACATAGTGGCTCCGTAAAAGATTCATACTAGAGCCTATCCCGACTCAGATTCACCCTGATAGTTGGATAACTCGTAAAAGTATCCTTAGGAAGTCTCCCAAGATAAATTTTTCAATTGTTTTCGCATCACCCTTTAGAGCTAATTCGGGCCTCCTAAAAATCTTGCAGTTTCTGCTATGTTCAAATCGCGCGTATCTAAGAAATCCATTTACAACTAGGTCTCTTGATGATTTAGATCACTTAGATTCTCGAGTCTTCACTTTCATCTCTCAAACAAGTGAACATCGGGGTAGTAGAGAAACAACACTCACCCGATTTACATTTCCTTTCCAATCTAGGGTGTTTCTCATCCAAGATCCTGCCGCAATCTATTCTTGGTCCATCCACATCTATTCATTGTACAATTCAATTATTCAAACCACTCCAATTCAGCCCACTTTACCTTTTGTTAATCCACCTTCTTGTAAATCCACCACCACATTTCATGGCAGCATGGCATGCTCCCTTAGTCCTTCCCGTACCATTAGTCAATCTTCCATAGGACTATCACTCCAAAATTCCATTATACGATGCTAGCAATGTTACTACATCACAACATGTGGATAAGATGAATGACTACTTTGACAAAAATGAAATTGATGATGATTCTCACAACCTTAGATTATTTGCTCGCAGTCCGGGGGAGAAGTAAGAAAATGGTTTAAAGGCTTAACTCCCCCATAGTATCAATGATCTCCAAGCCTTCCATCGACATTCTTAAACAAATGGGAAGTGAAGAAAAATCTCTCCAAGTCCTTTCGATTATAAAAACCTTATAGAAACACCGTGGGGAAAGTGTCCAAGCTTTCATCGCACTAGATTTACCGTTGTGTATAATGCACTTTCCCTAGATCTAAAACTCCACAAGGCTCAGCTCTAAACAAGTTTCCCGAAGGGTTTGACCTCGAGATGGCCTATATCACCGAGAGAGATATCCGCAACCTTGAAGATGTGCAAAAAGGAGCTCTTGTCAGGAAGTTAACTTAATGGAGAAGAGAGAAAGAACGTGAATAATGAGAAGAGAGTGTCCTTTAGAGAGGAATCTACCCCTTCCACTTCCACCTCAAATATGGAAAAAATGATGGAGGAGATGATGAAGAAAATGAGAATCCTTGAGAGAGCACAAGCAAGTCAAAACCAAACCTGCCCTCAAAACATAAACCGTAATCCTAATTAGAATTTCATAAGGAACCAACCTCCAAAATGCACCTAGGGAAGATGATCAACAAACATCACTTCTCTCTTTCATCAAAATCACATGTGAGTGAGGTTGAGGAAACAGATGAACGAATAGAGTGAATAATATATCATTACGTCGGGGAGTAGATAATGATGACTTTGAGATTCATTACGATAGAAAACAAGGTCTATACACACCTTATGATGACAAAAGACATGGTGATGAAAGTTATTATCAAGACATGGAAAATGTCATCATAGAGTCTCAAAGAGAATATAACCTTAGAAGTAAAACTACCAACAAACTCCCCAACACCAAAACCTCGACAAATCTTCGTCGGTATCAAAGACTGTAAGTAAAACTCAAAATTGTCAAATGTATGACAAAATAGTAGTTGTAAATTTCGATAAAGGTAAAGAGAAAAGGCACTCAAAACAATACAAAACGGAGGCAGATTCCTAGCGTACTAACACTCTGGGCCTAGTACTCCTATTAAAACCATTTTGTCAAATATAAATAGAATGAATTATAAAATAGATGTTGTTGATAGAATGGAAAGCTAATAAAGTCAAAACAAGCACTTCAAAGAATCAAATTCCTTTCACTTAGAGCAGAAATTTCCAAAATTAAAAATCGTTCCCTCGACCGAGTTATGCCCGTAATGTATATAGGACCCAAATTTTGAAGGCTTTAAACATTGAAGAGAATACGATACGCTCAATCTTAATGATGATCAACCAGAGTTTATTTTTGGTCCCAAGATTGAAGGAAAGTATCAAGAGGGACATGTTCCCTCCTTTTTTGTGAGTTTAAATGTTCATGACAAGATTTTTCACAACGCTATGCATGATTCCTGTGGCTTCTACAATTAATTCCAAAGTCATGGATGGAGAGCCCGGGTCTAGAACCACTCGACTTATAAAGACCTTTACCTTTGACTCGAGCAGTAAAATGTTTAGGATTGATCAAATATCTCCGTGTTAACTTAGTACGTATTCCATCCAAATGCTTAGTCATGGATATTGTCGTGGCTGATGTGCCCCCAAAGTATGAAATGTTATTATCAAGATCTTGGGGGGCTAAGTTACAAGGAACTATGCATATGGACATGACCTACATGACTATCCCTATTTTCAATCGACAAGAAGACTTTACAGTAGTCCATATAAAAGAGCTATAGTTACAAGCCAAGACATACCACAAAATTATCCTCTATACTCTATAAATAATGTGCCTAGATTCTTTTATCTTGTTTAATGATGAATCTTTCACCGAACAGTGACTCTAACAAAATTGATGGCCGATAGAGAGGAAGAAGAGCATTAAATACGTAATTATCAAACAAGCTTATCGAACCTTAAACTTTAGCAAACCAAACACAGTATTGAGCTACAAGTCATGTATCCATCGTTTGTAAACTCGATAGTCAAGAAAGTAACCAACAACACAACAAAACTCGAGGAGTTGAAATGAATTCAACTAAGTGCCGATATTCCACAACAACTCGAAGGCACGTTAGGTGAAGAGGATAGTAACCAAGATGAACTCAATCTAGTCTCAAGGAGTATGAACTTCGATTGGTCATGCACTAGAACTAATGCTAGTGCAAAGAAACTGATACGCAACACCGAGAACAACCGTACGTAAAGCATTTCCGTAGATTAAACTTCCGTTGTTCAAATAACATAGCAAAATATGAATCCTCGCTTTTAGGCTTGCGTTTGTTGAAAAAGTTAGGAGCCAAGAGAATTAAAGCATATGGGGATTCTCGAGTTAATCATTATGCAAGTCAATCTGGACACAACGCAAATCACCCAAGAATTAGGGGTCAAAACGATGTTGTGGATCTTTTAAAAAAATTTTGAGAGTACTGTGTAATTTTTGTCCCAAGGACAAGAAACATCGCAACCCCACATCTTAGCTGCAGCCTAGAACATGCTTAATGCCATATGAAACCAAAGATTGCACAACTCGATAAAATTCGCATCAACCATTCCTGGAGTAAACGGGTAACACACAAAAGCTGATTTCGGGACAAACAAATAGAAGACTTCATGCAATTCAGAAAAGAATTTGAACTACACAAATTGATTCCGATTATGAAATAGACTCCAATAGTGAAGAAAAATTTCTTCGTGAAGAAGAACCGTCTCCTAAGTATCGCCAATATAATTCCACTTGCCTAGAAAACTTGAAAACAAAATAGAATTGACTCCAGAGTTGGAAACAAAGGAGTTAGAAACCCCGTAGTCCAAAGATTAGAGTTTGTCGATGGGTCCTGCCCTTTAGAAGATTTGTTCGATTTTAACGATGTGGCCAAGAAGCCAAAACTAGAGCTTGTAGAGACCGAAGTGGAAGAGTTTAATATAGGCAAGAACTAAAACCTATGATGATCAAATCGTCTAAAACTCCACAAACACTTCACATTAAACTCGTATACATAGAGCTATTTAAAGAATTTTCTAGTGTTTTTGCATGGAGTTACGAAGATCTTAAACTTATGACACCGAAATAATACAGCACAAAATCCTTTCTCAAAGAAAACCAAAAACCATTCAAACAAAAGTAAATCGCGTTAGGACAAATCATGTTCAATCGCCATTGGTTGGAGAAGGAGATTAACAAAACGTATGAAGCTGGTATTATTGTCCCTATTAGATATTCCGAGTGGATATCTAATCTAGTGTCTCATAGGGAAGAAAAACAGGAGAGATTAGGCCTTGTATAGACTTTAGAGACTTAGACAGCCGCTAAAAGACAACTACCTTTACCTAAGATGGATCATATTTTACAAAGGGTGGTGGGGTCTAGAAGAATTTCTTTGTTGGATGGATACTCGTGGTATAATCAAATCTTAGTCCACCCCGATGATCAACTAAAGACAACTTTTACTACACCATGGGGAACTTTCATGTATGTATGAAATTCTTTGGTTTTAATGAATGCTTGGGCAACATTCCAAAGAGCCATGGACATAGCAAACTTCGAGAGCCGGGCTACTTCATCATTATATACCTTGATGATGTTATTGTTTTTTCAAAGAGAGATGAAGAGCATCGAGCACATTTAAGAACATTTTTCGAGAGATGCAGTAAAGTTTGGGATATATTTAAACCAATAAGACATTATCTTGGCCCAAGAAGGTAAGCTTCTTGGGCACATTATTTAAGAGGGTATTAAGATAGATCCAAAGAGGATCGAGGCCATATTGCGTATCTCTCATCCCAGAAAATAAGGAGTTGTAATCTTCATTGGAAATATTAACTTTTCGAGAAGGTTCATCCCCAACTTGGCCGAGCTCCTTAGAAATATTACAAACATGTCAAGAAGGATCAAGGGGTAAAATAGACCTTGGAAGTAAAGAAGTCCTTCAACCGTGAAACAAGCGTTAACCAAACATCGGTTCTAATAATTCCTGATTTTTCAAAATATTTTTATATTTTTTCATTTTCACTGCAATATACAATAGCCGTTGTCCTTTAAGGTAAAAAATCCACAAGGAAAAAAGAGTACCATTGCTTTCTTTAGCAAGGCATTGATGGATGCCCCTTTGAAGTACAACATTATGGAGAAGCAAGCTTTTGCTTTGGTTAAAGCTTTGAAATACTTTAGAGTATACATCTTGCACTCACACATCATTTCCTTTTTTTTTTGTCCCAAGTTCAGTTTTCAAAGACATTATAACACAGACCTGCATGGTAAGAGAGGTAAGTGGATTTGTTATTCTTGAATATGATTTAGAGATAAAACCCACTAAACTCATCAAAGGCCAAGGTCTAGCTAGGCTGCTGATGGCCGAATCAAATTTTGAAGTTCTTGATATTAATATGATTAATGCTTTGGATGATCAAGAGGAAATCTCAACACCTATCAAGTTGAAGTCCATTTTATGAATTCCTCTCGGTATGCCGATATTCTTTATGTTTTAGCTTAATTTGAATACACCTCTCGGTTTGACAAAATATAAAAAGGTTTTTGAATTTGAAAGTCAAAATAATGTATTATAGATAGATGTCTTTATTGGAAAAATGCAAGTGGTATATTGCTTAAATTTTTGCCCTAGTATGATGCGGTAGAAGGTTAAGCACGAGTTCCATGAAGGAGAGTGTGGAGGCTATTTACACCGGAAGACAAATGTACCAAAAAACATTTGAGGGTCAAGTTACTATTAGCCTACTCTTTTTCTCATGTACACACAAGATGATAATTGCCTATCATGTCACAATCCTTTTGAAGGCAAAAAGGAAGCTACTACCCCTACCTCTCGCATCCAATCACCGTTGAAGCTCCCTTTTCAATATTGGGGACTTGACTACATAGGTGAAATCCATCCATCATCTTCTCTCGCCGCATAGATGGATTCTCACCGCTACGTACTCATTTACCAAATGGATAGAAGCCATCCTCAGAGGAAAGCCAATGATTTTGTCATTATAAAATTCATGGAGAATAATATTCTCCTCTAGATTTGGCTGTCCTACCAAGATCATCATTGATAATGCAAAATAGCATTTGGATCAAATAATATGGTTGAGTTCTATCACAAGTATCGTATAACATTGGGGCATTCTACGGCCTACTACCTCAAGGTAATGGACTTATATAATCCTCAAAAAGAGTTTAGTGAATATAATTTAAAAAGTTGTTAGAGGACAACAAAAATTCTTACACCAAAGTCAGGCATCATGGCCGACAAATTAACTTTGAAGAAATATATTGCTATGTCACCCTACCACTGTAGGCAATCGATGCAATTTTTCCAACCACCTTTGGTGTGCCGATTATGAATTTGATTCAAGACGTTTAGTCTCAAGATAATGACATGATCGAAGGATAACCGACTATTCATCTTTAGCAAACCCGCAGAGGAGGTTTATAACAAAGCATTGCAAAGCAAGACAACATTAAAATATTTTCGACAAATATATGAAAGAACAAAGGCCAACAATTTCAATGTTGGGGACAAAGTTTTAAAGTGGACTCAAGGAGAGAAGACAAGGGCAAGCATGGAAAATTTGACAACTTATGGCTTGGCCCTTATCTCATTCATATTCCGCCTGTGACAATGCCTTTTTCATGAGGCTGGAATGGAGCGTAGTTGTCTGGGGGTCCTCGATAATGCGGGATGCTTAAGAACGAGCTTCTCTTGGATCCATGTCATGTTCCTCAAAAGCCTTTTTATATTTTTTTCTCATTTTAAATTTTCCATCCATCTATTGTATCCAAAGTTAGAAAAATCAAAAATACAAAAACGGTGAAAGAAAGAAAAGAGGGTAGATTGTAAACAATAAAGGCATGCCCCCCCATACCAAAAAAGAGAAACAAAACCAAAGTGTGCAAGCTTAAATGCCACTCCCCGAAGAACACACGTCTAGTTATTCAACAACCCCACCTCGACTAATTAGTTTTAAATTTACCGATAGGATAGTGAATTTTATTTGCCAACCGTTTAATCTTGGCTATCAAGTATAGATTAGGCTATAAATTAAAGGTTCAAACATGCTTCAAAATCTCGAACCTAAGTTTTCAAAGGAAGATGAATCAAACCCGTTTATTTCTGAGTCAAACAGAGGTAAAAACTGTTCTAATCATCAAAATCTGAACTAAACATTATAAGGAAAGAACAACAACAATACAAAACAGAGTTGTAAAAAGATGAAGGAAGTTCTTTGAAAATTTCAGATTCTAAGCCTTCCATCTATTTATCTTTCCTAGTAAAATAAGATCTATGTGCAAACTTTGTTTTATGCCATAGATCAACATCAAGTTAGACCGTTCAACTCGAGCCATGCTTTTTAATTTCTCATAGAATTTAGAGAATAAAATTTGTTAGAGATCGTTTAATCTCACGCCGTATTGGTAGATTAGGTAGAGAAACATATGGGATTCATCCGTTTAAAATCGAGTTCATGGAGAAATATGGAGTAGAATTAGATTAGTTTTATGCTTTCTAAAGAATAAAATGTTTTGAAAATATTTTTCCAATCCAAGTTCACTTCAAAAAAAAAAATGTTGATCAATAGGATTGGGTAGGTAGAAAGCTTGTATTTATGAAGATCCATTATTTTCCATGGCTACCGACATTTTTCGTAACAAATAAGATCAAATTAAGTAAATAAAGGAAACCCAATGGATGAGGCACCGATCAGCCTCAAGAATGCAAGTCCGAAGTTCTCGTATGCTCGGCAAGAAGGTACCATACCCAAGTGGAGCCACCTGGCTACCAATGAAATTCTTTCTGTCATATCAAATGTTATATTAAAACATTTTTGGAGCCTTCAAGAACAAAGCTATTGCAAAAAAAGTATATCTTGAAGACTTGTGAAGACATCATGCCCTTGGTTCAATTTTCTTCACCGTTATTTCCTTTTCCAACTCCAATTTCATTTTTTTCCATGAAGATAAGACTGCAGTGTCATTTCTTCTTCCCCCACCTCAAAATTAACCTCTATTTAATTCCCTTTTTCCCCATAATTTTCTCTATTTTTCATCCATTTCCTTTTTCCTTCATAAAATCCACCTTACAAAGTTTAAACTTCCTTTTAATCAACAACCCCCAAATCCACTGAAAACTTAAAATTTCAAAAATAATTTTTTTCACAAAGGGTTTAAGCCCCTTTAAATAGTCCCAACCATTTCCCACATGTGCCCATGCCTTAAAACCGGGGCTAAGCCTTTGGACGCTTATCGCATCAAAAATTCATAATACAAGTCTTTTTGTTGCTAAGATCTCCATATTAAGCCTCCTTTGTACACAAACTCTCGATCCTATTATCACCTCATAACCCTTAGCATCCGACGCTTAAAACTTGTGGAATAAACCATTCCCGAAGGTTTTGTCATTAGAAATCAAAACCCACTTTTTCCTAAGTTTGGTCTAAACGTGCCCAAACAATGTTTTTTAACGAAAATGGGTAGATTGAAAAGCTCTGACCAAAAGTTCCTATGCGATTAGTTCTACCATAAAATCCCGTCTTCTCGCTTTATTCCATATAAAATTACACCCGTGACCAAGAGTTTAAGTCCCAAGCGCCAACGACGCAATTTCAATGGGTAGACTGGAAGACCAGCCCACCTCCAATTGCGATTGGTCCTCATACATAAGCCCCAAGCCTTTTCCTTCCATATAATCAAAGGCCCCGCAATTGGGTGCCAAACCATCATATATATATATATATATATATCCCACCCCCGACGCATAAAACTTTTTCTTTATATTAAATTTGGCTACATGTTTTAAAGGTTTTCCATTGTCACTTACACAATTTCGTCGTTGATCTTAAGCCGATCGTACTCGCCACAAAGATCCCATCGGCAATTTTTACCGGGCGCATTCTCTTCCTCTCCTCGATCTACATTCCTCGATGGATCCTCCGCCGTTGGATCTATCCGTCATACCCCATATCTACCCGCCCATACTCGCTCCGATTATTAACCCGTCCCCTACCTTTGAACCCTCTCGATTTATTTCCACAATGTATCCGATCGCATCAACGATCGCTCACTTGGTCATTGGAGTTGTAAATTTTTTTCTCGCTGATCGCAGAGATGCTCGATTGCATCCCGACCTTCCACTTGTCCAAATCCTGATGGGTCTCATCGGCTCAATTTGGTTAAAAACATGCAGCCCCACTCATAATGTTTTTTCGGAAAATCACAAATGTTGATCTCTCGGCAACGAACGGTCCTTCTTCATCCTTTCTTCGCTTGTATATTATTTTCATTTAGTTTCTAGATCTAATCTCCACCGTCGATCCCCCCGATCAAACTCGGGCCGATTGAAACCGTCCTTCCATTTATGCCCGCATCTTTCCAAAACGCGCTCACTCGCCTTTAAGATCTTGGCTATCAGATCTAATGTTCAACACATTTTCACATGAATTTCAGTTAAAAGGTTAATTTCCCAAAGGCCACTTAATACAGTGGCTTAAAAGCTACATGCTCTGGGCGGGAACACATGACTATGCTCAAAAATAAAATCCGCTCTCCTTTCACAAAGGACGTAACCATGGTTTTACCTTCCAAACCCACTTTCCCTCTTCTCCATTGTGATTCATCGTGCACCTCTCAACCGTTGATCTTTATGAGCCAATCTCATCCGACAAATATTCCTCCCGAAACCCATTTGTGTTTTAACTAATTTTTTCCTCCTACTAAGTTTTTAACCTTTATCTTCTTTATATTTTCGCTATTTCTCCATAATATGACCTTGTAATGTTATGATTCTTCCTGGACATCCTAACCGTCGAATCTCTCGCATCGACAAATCCAACTTAAAATCTCCCTCTGCCTTCCTTGACCTCTCACAGATTCATGTCTTTCCACAACCTAAGCAAGCCCACCTGTACGTGATTTTACAATATTTTTCTATATTTTGCAGATTTACATGGTTTTTCCATTATATTGAAGAAAATCCAAAGGCCTGGGATGATGATTCCCGTGCCTTTCGATTCATAAGAAGAAAACTATCTGCTGTGGTTTGAATCCACACGTTTCATCGGTCATGGCATTGAAATATACTAGACCCCGGCAACCCCGCACATCAACAAGATACGTAGAATTGAATAAAACAAAAGAGTATCAATAATGAAAACACAACAATCGAAGATTGAAGATGATTTCCATAGTTTAATGGATTGTGGCTAATATTGATTATCAAAATCCTAATCCATTGAATTAAAAACAGAATTAAAGACAAACTTAAAGATCATCAAATGTGAAATGTTCCACCGCCACAACAGAGGCCAATTGATTCTCTCAAATATACTACAAAGCCATGTTACCTCAAAGTACCAATAGAGTCAAGTTATCGATCGTAAAGAAGATATTTGCCTCAACGTGCTCGAATAGTTAATTCTCGTCAAAGGAAACCAATGCAAAATATCACAGAAAATAAATAATAAATGAATAGAGCATTAAAGTCAACAAAAGATCCCATGAAGTTTAATTTTAAATACAAGACAAGTAATACGTACAAACATTTGTAAACTTTCCCTCGAGCCCCCTCAAAGGCCGAGAAGTCATTAATTCGTATTAATTGACTTGGGGGATTCTTATCTCTTCCCACCTCCCTTTCATTCCTTCTATAAATACTCCCGTAGAAGTTATTTAGGAAAATGTTGGTTGCGAACTTTGAAATATAATTGTGCTCGAAAATTTCCGATTGTAAATAGTGTTCCAAGGCTCTCAAGCCTCCGTCAGAGGAATATTAGCCGAGAAGTGAAGATGATTTCTACAACCCAAACATTGACTTAAAGTCATAACTGTAGCCTGAAGCACTGTCATGTCGATTTGCGGGATCCTATTCATGTCATCTTTGGCATGTTTTTATTATTGTAAATCGTTATTTTATTTCTATTTCACTTCGTTCATATTTTCTAATAAATACACAAATGCTACAGAGTTAGGATTTATCGTATATCGGTACCTTCTCCTCGACTCGATAAGCTTTATCTAAATGTTTTCTTCCAAATTGTGTTGTTTAGGAATGATTTAATTTAGTTTGAGCAATTATGAATGTCAGCGTTCCCTTGTCCTACCGTCTTAGCTAAATATTGCTCTCAAATGTTATTTTCAAACTTTGTTGTTAAGAGAGATGAACTGAACAAGACATGGTGAGCCTCAAACTTAGCTTTATCCTCAAAACATCTAAAGTTTCCTTAGAATGTGTTGAAAGTTGCCATTTCAAAGTACTACAAGATCTTAGACCATTCTTCGTTATCATTTGTGTTTCCCTAGTGTTTAAAGCAATGTTTTTCTATTGAAAGCAGTAATAAAGTCTCGGCTAGTTTCTAAGTACTACCAGATCTGTAAGGTTACTTTTATGTCTTCTTTATAAGGTCAAAAATCGTTTAGTTTCAAAGTACTTACCAGACTTTTGGGTCGCTCTTTGTTCTTCAGCCTTGTTTAATCCCCCTTCTTATTGTATCATTTCATTCCATAAAACTGCACCTTTAAAGAGATCCTTAGACATACATGACTTGCCCCATGGACCACTCTTTCGAACTGATTGCTTCAATTAAACTCTGTTATGACTCCATAGCCCAATGGACTAAAACCGCATTTATCCATCTTTATACTCGAAGCTTGCTCCTATTTTCTTGCAACTTCTCAACTTTTGAAACCTCTTTTCATTTAGAACTTTCCACTCAAACAACAACTATGCTCAACCATCCAAAAAACAAAACCCCCGCCTTCATAACTAGCCCATCATTACCAAAACCCTAAAGATAAATCCATTCGCACTTATTGAGATCCTGATCTTGCAGAGGGTCAGATCCTAGAATCCCAAAGTGCTGAATGATAAGCTCCTCGTAGATCGACTTCCTTCTTGCTAATCTTACACTATATAGGAGCTAACACAGGTTTTCTCTCGACCTCCATCTCTACCCGGCTTTTTTGCACTGTACTGTTCTATTTCGCCAACCATGGGAACTTAGCCCTCAGGCTTCAGCATCCACTTTTGTGTGGTATGTTTTCTGCTGGGTAAGTTGTTCAAAATTTTAGAGTCTTCATCCATTTCAGATCCGATACCACCTTCAGATCCACTCGATCGGCTTCGTTATCCATCCAAATCACCTCATCTAGCTTGTTGGGTTTGGGTTCTCTCAGTTTTCTTCAGAGATAGCCTTTCACCACCTTTTTACAGCAATTTTTCCTCTCGATTTGTTGTTTTTTGCACCACTTTCCCAGCAGATTTGTCTTTTAGATCCTTGTCCCTTTTTGTAATGTTTCTTTCGTAAACATTGTCAAATGACAAGGCAAATCTATTCCAAAGAGCGTACTGCTGTGGCCATTTACCTGGATTTGTCACCTTTGAACAAAGGATGAGTTCCGCAGGCTACCTCGGCCCACTAGAAGACTTTCACAGAGCATTTTCAAAGACAATATCCCCAAATAGGTAAATACAACAAGATTGGGAAACCCCAACATTAAAACATGTGCCTATAAAAAATACATCAAATGGAAATAGCATTGAATCATATACACATGAAATGCCGGTGAATACAATGTCATCATATTTAAGGCACAGCAGCATAAAATATACATCACCTCGAGGAAATTATCTCTCAAGAAAGGCACAACAAGTCTGAAAGCTATACAAGGAAGTTAAGGAGAACACTGGGGACAGAAGCCCTAGGCCATGACTAAAATAAAGGTGAAATGATGCATAAATAATGAAAATACATAGATATAAAAACAGGGCTAAAATAAAGAAGGGGGAGCATGATCTCAACCCTGTAAATACAATAAATCAATCCTAAAAAAGGATTGGTCAAATCTATACAAAATGGCGTTTTGCATAAATGCCCGAGTAGCTAGGTAGTCAGCAATTACTCAAGAAATGGAAATACATGGAGAAGGCTGAAATGGCTACAAAAATAAGAACCCTCCAATATTAATCTAAAGTGAAAGGCCGATCCTTTCACCCAAGACTTCCTCCAAAATCGCTAATCCCCACAACAAATTTGCACCAAGAAAAACGTTGTCTAAGAGGGACCGCACGCTCTCGATGGAAAGCGGTTGGCCTCAGATGCATGCCAAAGATTATTGGATATGTTTCAGAACCTCCTTTTTTGATCTCCCAATGGATAGAGCATCTCTCCATTGAAAAACAAGCTACTGGGATGGTGTGGAAACTTCCCGCAACACCGGCCAGGGAACACCACACAACTTACTACATAAACCGCGCCGATGTAGATGACTCGAAGCTCATGGCTCCGAATGCTTGAAATGGAGGATGAGTGCAATCCTTCATGAGCTACTCAAGAAGGAGAGGAATTCCTAAATAGGATTCCCTCGGCGGCCCGAGGGCACCGTGCTCTCCGTTGAACAACAAGAGGCAAGAACAAGTCTCTAAGACTCAAATGTAGAAATGATCAAAGATGTGTACAATAGCTGCCTTGCTCCTCTTTTATACAATGAGCCTTCCCTCCATGGACCCTATTTCGAATTAGGGTTTCCTTCCATTTAGAAACTTCCTCCTACGTTGTCCCACATAATGCTTTCCAACTCATGCCAACGCCAGCTTGACTTGGTCAACCTTGGCCAAGCATGTTTGCAAAAACCTCCTTTCACACATGGAGGTGTGAAATATAGTCTAACATGATCCTCTTCATACTTAGAGGATTTTTATTCTCTAATGACACAAATAATGGGTCCCCTACCCATTTTATTCATCTCTTTAACAAAATTTAATGTCCCATAAAATTTGGGACATTGGCGTCCTCCCCTCTCAAAATATTGCTTGCCCCTGGCAATTGCAAGGATGAACTAAGTTTCTTTCTTTCCTCTCCTCTTGTAGCATCCTCATGTGATGATCTCCTCAAGAAAAAGGATGCCATATCAGAAATCAAATCTCCAAACCGTCCCTCCAACAAAATGCAATCTAGCCTTGGGGTGAACATTCCCAAACAACGCTTATCATGTAGAAAATATCCATGAAGGAAATAAGAGCTGTCCAAGGGCCTACTTTAGGCATGAGGTCTGATATATAATGGTATTTAATTCCCACATGAATCTCCCATCCTAAAGCCACCAATCATGAAAATGGTTTCCCTCCAATAAGGCAACTCCCTTGGAAAATCACCTTCCACCTTGAGCTTCGAAATGAAGTTGGGGCTGAACATGATCATGGCAAGCACTATAACTTGCCCCATATTGTCCTATCCCCCAATTTATGATAAGTGTGGAGTGTATGCTGATCCCGGGCTGCAAATGTATTTCCCTCAAATGGAAAATGAAGAGTAGTTCCCCAAGAATCTTCCTCCATCAATGAAAAATCACCGGCCCAAGACATGCCATCTATGATGAATAGGACAAGATCACCATAGAATTTCCCCATGAAATGTTTTTTTTATGTTATACCATGTGCAGCAAGTAAAACCATGCCTCATAGGGTTATAATGCAATCTCATCCATCAGTACCGCAGAAAAAATAGCATGGAAAGTATTGTACAAGAATATCACCTCTACTAATTAACAAGAAATAGATGGAGTGAATAGCAACATAAGGTCAAACACCTGCCCATATATATGCAATGATGGATGACATTACCAATCCCATGGCTCTCCCCACAAATGAGAAAATATGTGGCCGTAGCCATGCCTCCTTTCATGTTCCCTTTAGAACATGCACTCGCAGAAAATGTGAGAGTTTTTCTCACTCAAAGACACACCCAACTCATGTGCCTTCCTCATAATCATGCTTCTTCACAAATCTGATCCATATCAGCAAGGAATTCATGATCAGCAATAAAATTAGAAAAAGTGCTGAAGGTTTCATGTGTTGCAAGAGTGTACCAACAATGTTTCTCTTAAGAGTGACAAAATGTGCTTTTCCCAAATCAAGGAAAATCTCATGGCAAGTTGTTTTGTGTTACATGAATAGCTATGTATGTCATGATAGCTACCGATAAATAGAAAATGGATGAGTATATCACTCCATCATACATGAAAGAAAACACTTTTCCAAGGCCATATAAAATATGGCTACCCCCATCATACAAGTTGGCCCAATTTTTTTTGTCCATGGAGCAATCTAAAAAGCTTTCCTCTTGTAGAGCCATGCACTACAAAATAATGGTAAGAGCATACAAATCAACCAATGTAAGAACATATTTCTTACCATATACTCTGGGAGTAATATTATGTATGGATCCATATTGAAACTCCTCCATAGTTGTTTGGCATGCTCCCATGAAGAGGAATGAACTAGTTGCGCAAGAAGACCTTCTCTCATGCTTTTGGAAATCCAAGTCAAGAAGAATTTATCATAGATGACTTCTTCCACTACCTCATCCATCTCACCTCCTTCGTCTATTAAGTGCAAAAAATATGAAATTTTCTCCTAGGACTTGTAAGCATGATCCATCACACTTCCTCTGGCACTTCATCAATAAGTCACTCAAGCCCAAAGAGACAACGTTGTTGGCCTATACCCATAGTTCCCGTCATTGTCAAGCTCCATTCTTTGACATGCTCCTTGTCAAAGCATTTTTCATGTTGCACACATAAGAAGTTCCTCCCAAGGTGGAAGTACCTCCCTATCATCCAAGGTCAAGGAGAGAATGCCATCTCCTCCTCCCGCAACATCATGAATCATGTGAGAGAAAATCTACTTGTGCTCTCTCCCATCAATGTCAAGCAACTCAAGTGCTTGCTGCCCCGTTATGCTCACATCATATAACTCATGTGATGGATGTGTCATATCAGAAATATGTACCCCTTCTCCTTTGTTTGTGGAGGTAAATCCCCTCTGCGGACAGAGGCGATCCCTACTAGCCCAGACCGGGTCTAGCAACAATCATCCACGCTATAGTGCAGGTTCCTAATTGCAAATAAACCGACTAGCGATGAAGGCTTACCTGGAATCCAACGTTGTTGCTTGTAGAAGAGGTGGCGCTCCCATTCCTTAGCTCTGGCAGATCACGATCCCCACGATCTTCGTGATAGGACACCTGCACACGCGAGAAAAAAAAAATGCAAGCATAAAATCCAGTAGATGCAACTATATGTCAGTCATAAAGGACATAACTCATCATCATAAACAACAATGAGAGTGGAACCATAGCCAATATTCATTCATTAATAATCAATCAAACGAAAATTACAACCAAGTTCTGACATTGAATTTTCCTTCGGAGGGTCGCCAGCAGAACACATCTCGAAAAGCCTGTCAAGGATGGGACAAACCTCTCTCTTCGGATCTTGACGATAGTCTCCTTGCTTGAAATTGGCCTTAAGGGAATTATGGAGGCTCTTGCAGCATAAGGCTCTTGGAAATTTGGGAACTTGAAGACTAGCTTGCAATGGAGATGGGCAAACTTTTATAGATGGAGGAAGGGGAGTTGGGATTCCTAAAATCATGGGATTGGCCCTATCCTCAAAGAAGCTTCCATGAGAGGTGGCAAACCACTTCCTCTCTATGGAAACTCGTAGCCAAACCTCCCAACTCAAGATAGATATCAGTTCCTGGATCAGTTAGGACGAAACTTCCGCCATTTATTTTTAAAAAACATTCCTTAAATTGGCTGGCGCGAGTGCGACTCTGGGACAGAGCGCCAACTGGCGCGGCCTCTTTGAAGTATTTTCCCCATTGGCGCGGGTACTGAACTGCCTGCTCGCGCCAATGCTAAAAGGGCCATTTTCAGGGTTTTTCACAAGGAGATGTCTTCAGGGCAATGAAAGCTCTTGTTTAGAGGGATGTCATGAAAGTGGTTTGCCATGTCACTCGTCATGTCGCGAAATGAACCCTCCAATGTGCGGGATGGGGATTGTAGGGACGTGTGACAAATTACCGTGTACGATGCCCCCTAAAGCATGAGGCCCGAGAGAGAGAGAGGGGTGAACAAGCTTACGAGAACGTGTCCAACCGAAACTCCGTCCGTCGAAAAACCCGCATGGAGAAATACAATCGATATCTCATATATGATATATATGTGGCATGTAAGAAGGGCCCCCATCCACAATGATATGCACAATTCAGATTCAAGCAAGTATGCAAGTGAATGCATCCATGAGGACGATAATACCTCGTGCATGGTTGCAGCCATCCAGCAAGTGAGTCATGTAAAAAATCATAATAATCCACAAAATGCAGCCTGGATTACAACAGACACAATCCAGTGTCTTGCGCTCCATCTCGACCCAAACACAGTACAAGTTCAAGCATGCGAATAGGTGAGCTAAAGTCGAACATGCAAGAACATCGGCTGATTACCAGCCAATGATGAAAGTTGTTAACAGATGTGAGAGGTACTATCAATAATGAAAATGGCCCTCAAGGTACTACAGGTACAATTTACGGCATGTGAATCAATGAGCTGGCGTCAAACACCCATAGAATCACTCGATCGGAGGTCAATGATGAAAACCTCGCGTCGAATGCGAAGAACCTGCCATTGAGGCATGCAGGCTCCAAGGCACCAGAAGGGAGTCTCTAGATCAGTTTCCTGGATAATGAGCTGAAGTCGATAGGAAGTGACCTTGATCGAAGGTGGGCCATAGTGTTTCCCACATCATCGACGTGAGACAGAGGAACATAGTGTTTTTGTGAATCACGATCAGATGAGAATCAGAGGAAGGTTGGTACTTGCAGAGGTCAACTTCTCTTGAACATATGAATGGCACGACAGTGGACTTGGCAGTATTTGACATCAAAAGATCAGAGGTCATAGTGACGAGGCAAAGAGCAGATGAGAGGTCAAAAGGGATTACCCAAACCCACGGAGGCAAGTGAAAAACGAGATGAGATGTCCCCAACCCGACACGAATGCAGACAAGTGCCATGTTCAAGAGCGACATACTACCGACACGACAATGATGTTGGTTCCATTTTTTCCCCGCCATTTCTAGCGAGTACCCCAATTATTTTTGATAACAAGCTTGAAGGGGATAGCATATGCTTGTGATATAAGTCCATCCTAGTACATTTAACGAGCCCTAGGAAGGAGGAACTCGAATAGCATCATTTCGACTGAATCCGATGTCATCAGGGTTTAACGAGTCTGACAAAGGAAGAACTCGACGTCTTTTCATGTTTAGAGAGTTTGAAAAGACAGCTGAAAAGTAAACTCCAATGGTCCCTTTTCGTAAATAGTTCCTCAGATCCGAAAAGGTAGAAAAATATGTCTGAGAAAACCTCCTAGTCATGATAGGCTAGGGTATTCCTTTTTCGTAAATAATCCATCCCAGCCTGAAAAAGGGGTAAACGTATACTGGGTAGATGTCGTTTCGTTTCCATTTTAACGAGATCGAAATGACAAGGGCCTTGGCAATCTTTTCATGTTTTAGAGAGTCAGAAAAGAGCTGAAAGATGACTCCAAAGTGAATTTTTCGTGTTTTTACCGAGTCCGAAAAAGTATAAAATACAACTCGTTTCACCGTTTAAGTCGCGTAGAAACCTGTTGCTGCACACAGAGGAAAGTGTAAAATCCATTTTCGAAAAAATATATTAAAAAATGACTTTTAAAACCTAATGAGATTTCAAAAAGTTATAAATAAGTCTCAAATGGTAAAAACAAAATTACTTTTACTATTTACCTCATTGGAGAACAACAGTGGTCCGTTTGGTGTGCAAAATTCTGATGGTGATTGCGACTGATCCGGGCTACCATTCAAATTCCCATCTGTTCCAGGTAAGAGGCGCTTCCATGTACTCCATTTTAATCCATTTTTTAATAGTTTTCCATTGCTCATTAGATTTTTGTAGAGGATTTTTGTAATTTTAGGGCTTCGCCCATTGGCGCGGGTATCGGGCACGGATCCGCGCCAATGGCCTTTTGTATACAAAAGGGCCCGTGCCAATGGCGCAACGCGGTTTTCCATTCCAAATTTCCAAATAGCTAGTGATTTATATAAAATTTCAAGCATAACAGATATCTAATCAAGGGTTTTTGACCATGTTGATGTAGGCAACCGAGAAAAATGGTGATTGAATGGAGAGAGAGGGAGCATGGGGAAGAGGATGAATTAGCCATGGAAAATAAAACTTGTATGAATGCCCTCAGGAACTGTGGGCTTAAAAAAATTTTCCTGACACCTTGCTTACGAGCTCAACCCGAGCTTCTACAGTACCTGATCAGTATTTGGGACGCAGATGAACAAGTGTTCAAGTTGCGGGATCAAGTATTGGAACTGGAGGTTTCTGACGTATAATTCATAACTGGACTATCGCGCAGAGGTCCAGTACCCATATTGACAGGGAGCAGACCATCAGGTAATGGCGAGGGTGTGCCCAGGGGCACAAACCGGATCAGGAAGTGGAAAGGTAGACATTCACACTATCGAGGATCTAGCACTCAGAGTAGTGCTACACACCATTACGCGGGCTGCAGGAGCGCAGGCCCCGCATGAAGCCACCAAAGCCCAACTCATACTCGCCTCTGAGTGTATGAGTCCTACACTGTTTGATTGGGCCACAGCAGTGACAGTCAACATGAAGAGGCAGCTGAAAAAATGCAAGCAAGCCAAACTGAAACAGTTTGGCTACGGTTCTATCCTAGTATCATTCATCTTGGAACGACTACCAATCTTCCAGGGCCAAGGGGCCATAGTAGCTGAGCCGATACCACGAGAGCCGAGAATGGCTCGCTGGGCAGCACTGATGCCCAGAGCGGGAGGGGGCCAACAGATGTCCTGGAGGCCGGAGTTTTTTGGGTGGCTAAGACGTCAATTGATCGTAGTCGAAGACTGGCCATATGCAGGAACCGATTTCACTATTGATCCAGATCTTCCACTCCCGGAGGGAGATGATTGGGACGAGGAGTTGGGTAAGATCATCTTTTGATTTTATGCATTTATGATTTTTTTGGTAATACATGTTCGTTCTAAAAACAGTTGTTATGTGTGTATGCAGATGTCGGCCCAGAGCGACCCGCCGGTATGTCTCCTATCTCACGGAGAACTCAGCCCACAACTGACCCTCAGGCGGAGGGTGCCGAGGGGGGAGAGTTGATCCAGAACCTCGAGGGAATTTCCCGGGGGATTCCAGATTACGCCCGACTGGCAGATGTCCCACTAGCATACCAGAGACATACGGTGGGGGTGCCTAGTCGCCTCCACCGTATCCTGAGATGGCTAGTGCGTGCGGTGACTTGTTATCATGAGCACCACGCAGATTAGACACCTAGGGCTTATTTCATGCATATTTTTTTGAGAGACATGTCGTCTCCGGATGTATTAAGACGAACATGTATATTTTTTGATTTTATGCGACGCACACTATGTAAACATTTCGATATCTATATATATATACATATCTATTTCTGGATGGATCTTTCTTTTACATGTGATGTTGTTTTACAAATTGCGCAAATGTCTATCTAGCACCAAATTAGCTACTGCATCTGTTAATGTATTCATATGCCTGGGTATATGTTGATATGTAATATAGTCAAAATTTATTTCCAGTAAACGAATACGCAGATACAGACGTAAAATGGATGGGTTTCTGACTGAATAATGACCGTTAAGCTGTGATACTACAAGTTGTGAGTCTAGATACACAAGTAATTCACGGATACCAAGGTTTACAGCCTCAGTTAATAATTCTAACATAGCACTATATTCCGCGATGTTATTTGTAGCACGTCCCAGACACACACCTTGCAGGTTGACCAACTCACCAGCAGGATCGTAAATTACCCAGGCTGCCGAAGACAGATTCCTGGTACTGCGGGAGGCACCATCCGCGAAACCAACAAACGGATTGATGGACATCTGCACAATCAGGAAGACCCGATCAACAGAAAGATGTTTACATCGCACACCACACCACACATGCACACAAATGAAAAATACACACCTATGTACACACACCACACCAAAAATCACTTCAGGCGTAGTATTTTTTGAGGTACAGCCCATTTCTGGGCTGCGCCAGCGGAACTCCTTCATAATCTATAAGCTCATAAGCCCCATTTTTCAAAACGCGTTTTACTATGTAGGGCCCATGCCACATAGGTTGGAACTTACCGGCCCCAAGCTTGTCATGCGCTTGATCGTATAGGAGGACGAGGTCTCCTTCGATAAAGGAACGCGGAGAAACTGATTGATCAAAGTGAGCTTTGACCCGCTTCTTTTGTGCTTCAATGACTAAAGCAGCTAAACGACGGGTTTCATCTAACCGTTCCAGATACAAAAGACGCTCTTCCTCAGCAGAAGTATCGGGTAGAAGTTCCACAGCTAATTTCAAAGAAGGAATCTCACATTCAACCGGAAGAGTTGCTTCCAGACCATACACCAATTGAAATGGTGTGAATCCAGTTGCACTCTTTGCAGACGTCCGGTATGCCCATAGAGCTGAGAACAGTTGGAGGTGCCAATTGGATTTGTGAATACCAACTGTTCGTTGAAGCATAGTGACCAAAACCTTGTTCACTGCTTCAACCTGGCCATTTTCCTGAGGGTAATATGGCGTTGTGCTATCGTGGCGCAAGCCCAACCTTGAAGTCAGTTCGGTCATCATATAATCTCGGAAATGAGTACCATGGTCAGTAACGATGGCTTGAGGGACCCCAAAACATGCAATGATGTGGTTGAAGATGAATTGGGCAGCTGTCTTACCGTCGACAGCTAGTGTAGGCATCGCTTTGGCCCACTTGGTGAAGTAGTCGACAGCGACGATTATATACGCGTGCCCCCCGGCCGAACGAGGGCTACACGTTATAAATTCCACACCCCATTTTGCAAAAGGTCCGATGGTAATAACAGGATGCAAAGGGAGAGGCGGTGCGCGCATCTTGCGCTGAAATACCTGGCACGCGTGACATTTACGGACTGCAACGATACAGTCTTTGAATATGGATGGCCAGAAGTAACCTGCTCGCAGAATTTTCTGGGCAGTGGCATATCCGGACATATGTCCACCACAGGTGCCACTGTGGCAGTCATTTAGGACCCTTTCAGCCTCTTCCAAGGTTAGGCACCGACGGAGCACCGAATCTACTCCAACGCGGTATAAGGTATCTCCTACGACGCGATAGGGTTGAGACTGATGCCGAACTCGACGTCGGGCATCTTTAGTCAACTCAGACCGAAATGTGGAGGTCTAAAGATACACAATTATGTCGCCGTACCAAGGGTCGCGAGTACTGATAAGGAAAAGAGTTTCGTCCGAGATATGATCCTCGGAGTGTGAAGGAGTGGAGTCTGTCGGGAGTGAGCATATAAGATCCGCAAAAACGAGTGATTTGGTTGAATTAACAGTAGTGAACTCTAAGTCAAACTCCTGTAGGATAATGATCCGTTTAGAGTATTTGCCCCCCAGTAATTGTCGAGAGAGAATATATGTCATGGGGTTGCAATCCGAAACCACTGTTATCGTATGCAAAAGGATGTAGTGGCGAAAACGCTGCACAGCGTGTACTGCGGCTAACACCAACTTCTCGACGCGAGCATAACGCGTTTATGTGTCGAGAAGGTTCCGTGATAGATAATAAACAACATGCTCATTACCATCATCGTCATCCTGCACCAGAACCATAGCTATGGTGCTAAATGCAGCGGTGAGATACAAAGTGAAATCACGGTGGTAGTCCGGAGGACGAAGCAAAGGAGAATTAACGAGTAACGTCTTCAGCTTCTCAAAGGATTGTTGAGAAATTTCGTCCCAATGGAAAGGAACGTTCTGCTTTAATAGGCGCGTGAATCCTTTGGCCACCTCGGCATAGTTTGGGATAAAGCGTCGAAGGAAGTTCGCTTTTCCCTGCAGACTCTGCAACTGTTATAACGAGGAGGGTGATGGGAGATTGATGATAGCCTTGACCTTTAAAGGGTCAAGGTGAATCCCGTCTTTAGAGACTATGAATCCCAAAAGACGGCCAGAATCCACGCAAAAGACGCATTTATGAGGATTAAGCCTAATATTGTAGCGCCTACAGTGAAGGAAAATCTGGCGGAGGTGTTCAAGGTGGTCCTCTCGCCTAGCTGAATGAGCTGGCAAGTCGTCTAGATAAGGCTGAATGATATGGCGTATGTCATGGAAAGCATAAGACATCGCACGCTGGAAAGTGGCTCCAACGTTCTTCAAGCCGAACAAGAGCTTTTTATAAGCGAAAGTGCCCCACGGACAGATGAATGCAGTCTTGTGTTGATCCTCAGGTAAAATATTGATTTGATTATACCCAGAGAAACCGTCCATCAAGGAATAAATCTCACTTCCGGCACATTCGTCAATGATTTGGTCTATGAACGGAGTGGGATAATTATCTTTCGGACATGCGCGATTGATGTCGCGGTAATCAACACAGACCCTAAGAGTACCCTGCTTTTTATCGACAGGGACAATGTTGGAAACCCATTCTGTGAGGGGGATGGGATAAATAAAGCCCGCGTTCAGAATTTTTTCAACTTCTGCTTTAATTGCAGCGGCTTTGCGAGGATGCATTGGGCGTAAGCGTTGGTGCACGAGCTTCGCACCAGGATAGGTTGGAATCTCATGCACTACGATACTGGGGTCAATCCCAGGCATTTCCTCGTAGGACCAGGCGAACACATCTCTGAATTCTTTAAAAATATCAGTATAGACTTGAATCTCATCAGGAGAACAAGTCACTCCCACGTGTATGTTCTCAACGATCCCTGGTTTAACGGAGATGTTGATCGGGATGGTTTGAGTGATATTACTCAGGTTTCCCTCCGAAAGAACCTCGTGCGTCAAAATGGGTGTTTGGAGAGGGGGAGTGGGAACCTGAAATGAAAAACGCTCTAGACAATCTGACATTGCTCCCAGGCTGGGCATAAAGGAGGAACGATGATGTCCATCGCTCCATGGCAACTCCTCCAGAGACATTGTTTCAACAATGGCCTCATCAGAAGGAAAAATCTCTTTGAGAGGATCAGGCGAATCGGCCTGACCGAGCCAGGGGGATTGAGAGTAGATGTCGAGAGCCATGCTCGAAGGAGCATGCTGAGGGGGAGGATCAGATGCAGCAACAATTTCACAGTAGCTAATCTCTACTGGAGTCAAGGGCATTGATTCTCCAAACTCAAGCACCTGCTCAGGCGTAGGGATGAGCCATGGGTCGTCAGACCTGGAGATCATGTTAACTTGAGCGGTGTGCGGTGGTGTCACGGGAAAAATACCCATGAGGACGAGGTCTTTGAAAAGACCGGGCCCTACACTGTCAGGGGGATTTGGGATCTGATCCATGTACGGAACGTTGTTCTCGGAGGTAGAGGTGAAGAAAGACAACTGATCCACCGTAACGATTTTTCCCTTGTGAGGGAACTTAAGAAGTCGAAAGAGGGTGGATGGTACGCATAGCATGGCATGAGTCCAACTGCGGCCAAGAAGTATATTGTAGTTGAGCTTGGCGTCAACCACTTCTACTTCTACATTGATTGTCTTCCCCTGTAAAGTAATCGCTAGAATCTCGAGAACACCTAGGGGTTTGGATTCCCGACCATCGAATTCCTCTAGGGCATTGGGAGATGATGAAAGGGCTAGAGAGCCAATGGCCTTCCAGCAAGCGGACGACATGACGCAGGTGGAGGCACCTTCATCCACAACGGCCCTATGGATATTAAGACTGTTGATCCCGACTTGAATAACAAGAGCGATCTGATGTGGAAGTCGGGGGGTGAAATTCTCTAAGTCGAAGGTGAGAAGACTTGAATCGGTGGGATCAATGCCACCGATTGCAGACAACAAAGCCTTCCGTTGCGAAGGACAACTCTGAAGAACTTCGAGTGCAGACATAGCAGACGACGCCTGTGCCAAATCCTCAACAATACTATAGTGCTGAGCAGCACGGACATTCGGATTATAAGAAGATCTTCGTAAAACACCTTTAGAAGGTGGCTTCACAACAGGTTCAGGAGTAGGCTTCTTGATTTATAATGAACCGGAGACAGGTGGGGGAGGTGTTCCATCTGCAACTGCCTTCCCAGGTGCCTGCCGCTATTCGTTGTAATCCTTCGAACGCGTAGCAATAGAAATGGGTGCCGTACCATTCATCATAAAGACTTGGGACCCAAATGGTGCAGATGGTGACGGTTGTTCAACCATCTGGGTCTGCTGAGATGGGAATGGTTCTTTAAGAACTGCTGGAGTCCCTTTGGATCCTTTTAGAAGTTGACTAACTTCAGATCGTCATGGAAAATCCTTGGTATAATGGTCTCCTTCACAAATGAGGCAGGGATAATTCGGTTTACGTTGAGAACCATCCTCAGTGCGAGGTTTGGATTCTAGCTTTGGGGCGTCGGATTTGGATTTACCTTTTCCCTTCTTTTTCCCTTTGGAGGATTTTTCCGTAGGATTGGCCTGAACGGCGTTAACCTCTGCATTTTTGCCAGAATCGGTAGGGGCGGGAGGAGCAGAATTATGGGATGAGTTGGACTTCTGCTTCCCATTCGAGGATTTCTTCGAATTCTGAGACACGAAACCAATAACACCATCCACCGCTGGGGTAGGCGGAGCTTTAGAGGTTCCAGACCGTGGAGCATCATGAAAAATATCGTACAGCGTGTCGGACTATGAGTATACCAGATCCAGATATTGAGCACGCGCTATGGCTTGTTCTTCAGTCACACACGCTCCCATAGCAATATCTTGGGATATTTTGTTAACGAAGGAGGTGGTGAACCAATGAGTTAGTATCTAATCAGGTATATGAAACTTGATCAGCCTACGACGATGTCGCCACTCATGAATGTGATCAGAAATGTGGGTGGCTTTGTTCTGCTTCAAAGAAGTCAGGAGGTGCGTCCCGGCTTCATAGCGAACTGGTAACTGAAAATGAGTCAGAAAATCCATGGCTAACATATTGAAATCTTGAAAGATGCCACGGGATAATTCGATATACCACTTAGCTGCAGCGCCAGTCAAAGTGCGCTGGAAGAGGCATAGACGAATTGAATCATCCACCCAAGAGTTGGACGAACACCAAAGATGGTAGGTCATCACATGAGCTTGGGGGTCCTCCCCAGCTTTACCCTCAAACTTGGGGCAATCGTCGGGCACCTTGGTAGGAACCAGGGGCCAATAAGGATTATGCAGTATTGGATCATTCGTTAATTTTGAAACATTCGGTAACTCCAAGGTAGCCAGGAACGACAATGGCGGATTAGACAGCATACCTGGCCTTGGGTAAGGACCAGTACCTGTGCTCCACGCTGGTTGGGAATATCCTTGCCCCCATGGGTTCTGTCCAGCAGGATTCTGACCGTAGGGGGTATAGGTGTTATAACCAGCCTGATTCGGTTGCTAGTAACCAGCGTACGGGGGTTGGTAACCAGAGTATGGACCCTGATTAGGACTCAGCCTTGTGTAAGAAGCATTTGGATTCGGCTGCTGAGTATAGGTATAACCGGGTTGTTGAGGGCAATAGTTAGACCCTTGGGGCTGGCTAAAATTCATTCGGTATTGACCATGAGAATAGTAACCGCCCTGAGGTTGAGTGGGCTGCTGATAGGTGGGACCCTGCTGAGCCTGATAATTAGGGTGCAGCGGTTGATTTGGCTATGGCATCGAATAAGTCGGCTGTTGTGCAGGGTTAGTAGGATGGACAGGCTGGCCTGGTTGAGCAGGCTGACCTGGGTGAGGGGGCTGCCCTGAGTTAACAGGTTGACCCAGGTAGACAGGTTGACCTGGCTGTTGAGAAGCACCAGGTTGTACCGGATGAACCAGTTGGCCTGGAGGCGGAACACCAGGTTGTGCCGGATAGACTGGTTGCCTGGTGGAGGTATGGAGCCAGGTGGTGGTTGGTGACCGGTTTGACCTGCAGCAGGACCATAAGATGGTCCTGGCTGATGCACAACGTTTGGATGAATAGGATACTAAGGTTGCATGGGTTGGGAAGGTTGGACTGCCCCCCAGGACCATATACCGGCCCCGGTTGGTACCCCGACTGAGGCTGCACAGGTTGACCGGAAGGGTTGTAATACTGTCCTTGCAGACTGTACGATGGCCCGTGCTGGCCCACAGAATAGCCTTGCACGGGCTGCCCCTGTGGGTCATAAAGATAGCTAGGTTGGCCCGAAGGTTGGCCTTGGAAAGGTTGCCCTTACGGGTTATAAGCCTGGTTATAAGGTAAACCTTGAGCATGAAGGTGAGCCTCAGGAGCGGGTAAACGTAAAATGTTTCCGTGCTCATCGTATTGATCTGGAAAAGCATACACGGGTGTACCATCTTGTGCATAATGCGAAAAATAAGAGCGGTTGGGATCTTAAGAGGTTTGTCCAACCTCGGGGTTCGGTTGTTGTAAGGATAACCGATACTCCTCCGGAGAGATGTTCTCTGGCACAGCAGTTGCTATATAAACGTCTTCAGGAGGTGGCATAGCCCTCACAGAGGGTGTCGTGACAGCGGGTGCAGATGCGGCCACACATACAGTGGGCCGAGCGGGTACAGAAGTGATGGGTGTTTGAGGAGACATCCCTAATGAAGGAACCACCGGCCTTGTAGAAGGAGCTGATGCCCCCATAGAAGCTGTGGCGGCAATGATCTGTCCCAAGGATCTATACCCTGCTGGTAATGAGGGATCGAATGACGACATAACAGCTGGTTCAGAGTTGTCTCCTGGAAATAATCTCCGAGGAAATAACTGGTAATCTTCACCGGACGTGGGGATTTCCTCACTGGAATCACTCATGTTTGAGCCTGCCGCTAGATCTCGTAATAGACGGCGAGGACTAGGAGGAAAAATAGCAGCTACAAAAGGCAAACCCGATGTAAGAGAAAAGAACTGAGCCCCTACTCTCAATTCATACCACGGGTCGGAAAAGGGCCAATTGAACTCAACTGGTCCCCCAAAGGGTCGCTCAGAAACAGTGGGCTGCTGAACTTCAGCAGAGGATTCAGAAGCCTCTGATGAATCGTCCGTATAAGGACTACCAGTAGACGAAACCGAGGGTTCTGCCACTGTGGTAGTAACGACAAGAGAAAAAGATCAAACACACACACGGGCTGAAAAAGAGTCAAGACACACAATCAAACGGCCAACAAGCAGAATCTAACAGGGCGTGTGATCGCGGGTGATTAATTTTTTACCACATTGAAACTTTAGAAACTTCACCGTTTCATGTTTTAAGAGTCGAGAAATGGTTGAAAAGGTGACTCTATCTCTTTCAGATTTGACACAAGCGTGAAAGGACAAGCGCTTGGTGATCCTTTCAAATTTAAAGAGTCAGAAAAGATCAAATGACTACTCATGAATACTAGGCAAAGGGTGTACCAAATAACCGTGAACTGCAATATACACCTTGGTTTCAAAATGAAAGAGAAATCAACCAAGGACTTTCCGTACGTGCAGGCAATCTCCCCAAATGCTGTGTCCGGTGTATCACGGGTATAGGGTGGCAGACTCGACTTCCTATGGATAAAGGATTGAAACCTAGTGGGGTCTCCCTTTATATACGCGACGATACGGGGAGCACAAGTCCGTACTAGCGCTGTCTAAAGCCAAGAGGCGAACAACAGCTACTAGGTTTAAAGACGCTGGAACACGTCTCTAGCCTAGCCCTCTAAATGTGTTTCATTAGATTTCAATGCTTCCTTAGTGTAAATTGAGTAAATTTTAAAGTTTATCTTCAATTACGTTTCAGTTTTCAGGCCCTAGCGAATGTAATGTCTCAAAATCTCCTAAATGCACTCTATATGCCACAGTATATCATTTCATTCGATGAAAGCTACTTATAAGAGAGTTGAGAGCTTTTCACACAACAATGAAATGAACAGAAAAAAACCAATGATACCTCTAATGTAGCTAATGAAAACTAAAAGCTTTTCGTTCAAAGTCACTAATCACTAATAACACCGAAAAGATCTAATTCACATTAACTAATTCAAAGCAAAAGCGATTTTTTTTATTTTCAATATTTCAGAGAAAAATGCACTAAAAAATGAAAACTAATGCAAAGGCAATTCGAGAAATGATGACAAGAGAGCAAAACCAAGCAAATTTCACTCAATGCAAACATACAATCAGACCTCAAACTGACCAAAAATCCCTCAAAGCGAAAGAATCCCAAAGACTCCAAATGAGCCGTGTAATCTAGGCCCAAAACGAGACAAGGTGAAATTCGAATGAAAAAGGGAACAAGCACTCAACAAACGCAATGAGACAATAGAAAAACACCAAACGAATGTAAAGAAGCGATCACAAGGTTGACTGAACCAATAGGAACTGAAAACTCCCAAGGAAGGCTCGTAAAACAAAATCACCTAGATGACCTAGGGCTAGAATGCACAATCGATGGAAATGGGCAAACAACCAAAGGACGAAGGTAACAGTTAGTCAATCAAGGCTCCAAAACACTCAAACAATGAAAAAATCAAGACCAAACACATAGATCAGGCTTAGGAAGCTCCCAACTGAGCAAACCCTAGCAGCTCACAGGATTGGCGTGACTGTGAGGCTATAACTAGCGCCAAAAAGGAATTGGCGCGGGTGATACACAAGCAACCTGCGCCAATGGGCGCGACTGTCAAGCTAAAAAGCGCGCCAGTCGAGTTTCCCAGTCAAAAACAAAAAAAAGCATTCCAACGAGCAGACCAGTGATGATCAAGCTATCAAAGACCCAAATTTACAAAAAGAACCAGCCCAAAAGAGTTGATCAAGCAAGGAGGATCAAGAATCAACCGAAAAGACAAGACAATGCTCAAAGGGTTCAGTTTACAAACTAAACCAGAGATTGATTGAAGCAGCGTTGATCTACTTCGAAATTGCAGAGCAAAAGCGTTTCGAAGGCTATCTGGCCAACTTCAGGCTCCGTCTATAGCTTATAAAACGAACGACAACAAGCTAACGATCCCCAACGGAGTCGCCAATTTGTTGTGGAGGTAAATCCCCTCTACGAACAGAGGCGATCCCTACTAGCCCAGACCGGGTCTAGCAACAATCATTCACGCTATAGTGCAGGTTCCTAATTGCAATAAACCGACTAGCGATGAAGGCTTAGCTGGAATCCAACACTGTTGCTTATAGAAGAGGTGGCGCTCCCGTTCCTTAGCTCTGGAAGATCACGATCCCCACGATCTCCATGATAGGACACCTGCACATGCGAGAAACAAAACAAACGCAAGCGTAAAATCCAGTAGATGCAACTATATGTCAGTCAGAAAGGACATAACTCATCATCATAAATAACAACAAGAGTGGAACCATAACCAATAGTCGTTCATTAATAATCAATCAAAGGAAAATTACAACCATAGTTCCGACGTTGAATTATCCTTCGGAGGGGTCGCCAGTAGAACACATCTAGAAAAGCCTGTCAAGGATGGACAAACCTCTCTCTTCGGATCTTGACGATAGTCTCCTTGCTTGAAATTGGCCTTAAGGGAATTATGGAGGCTCTTGTAGCATAAGGCTCTTGGAAATTTGGGAACTTGAAGACCTGAAGACTAGCTTGCAATGGAGATGTGCAAGCTTTTATAGATGGAGGAAGGGGAGTTGGGATCCCTATAATCATGGGATTGGCCCTATCATCACGGAAGCTTCCATGAGAGGTGGAAAACCACTTCCTCTCTATGGAAACCCGTAGCCAAACCTCCCAACTCAAGATAGATATCAGTTCGTGGATCAGTTAGGACAAAACTTCCGCCATTTATTTTTAAAAAACATTCCTTAAATTGGCTGGCGCGAGTGCAACTCTGGGACAGAGCACCAACTGGCGCGGCCTCTTTGAATTATTTTCCCCATTGGCACGGGTACTGAACTGCCTACTCGTGCCAATGCTAAAAGGGCCATTTTTAGTGTTTTTCACAAGGAGATGTCTTCAGGGCAATGAAAGCTCTTGTTTAGAGGGATGTCATGAAAGTGGTTTCAAGCCATGTCACTAATCACAGGTCACGAAATGAGCCCTCCAATGTGGCAGTGATTCGGGATTGTGGATCGTGACAAATTACTGTGTAACACTTTGTTGCTCAATGATTTAAGTATCCTATCTCTTCTCCATTCTTTTGGTACTCCTCCCATGAGGGCTACCATCCTCCCAAACCAATTTTTGTTCCTTGCATTTCATGAGAGTTTGAAATGCAAATCCTTGGAGACCTCTTAGGAAAGGCCTCTCTCCCATGACCATTTTGGATCTATGAGGATCCAAATGTTATGGAGGTAATGTCTCCTCTCCATCCATGTTCAACAACGCTGTTGATTCCTCCAATGATGTAGCAGCTGTTTCTTCCTCCGGTTTTACAATTTGCTTCATGATTCTCCATGGAGGTGTCATGGTTTACTTCATCCTCCAAAAGTTTACAATCCCACCTTGAAGGCTGAATGCAAATCATCAAAGATGTATGAGGATGAGGGTTATTCTCCTCCTTGAACCCTTTGCACAGCACAGTGCAAACATGAGGCCCTAAAGTGGCCATGTGATTTGATCCTGGGACCTCCTCATATGAAATTCCACCATCCTTAAGATTATTTGTTGAAATAGAAAGTGGAACTTTACTCATACCTTAGTGGATCTTGGGACCTTCTTGTGGGGCTGAAATGACTCTTCCTCTAATGGCTTCCTCATCCATAGATGTAGAAGGCTGCTCCTCCAAGGCTATAGCAGCGTTGGTGCAATTCTCCTCCCATGGTGGAATGCCTTTCTCTTCCTTTGTCCTCCCTCCATCAAAGGTTTGGATCAACCCTTGAGCAAAGTCTCCAAAAGAACTCACCCTTGAATGGACCAAGGGTTTGAACCACCAAACAGAGGTTTTATCCTCCATGTGCAGCGCTTCCATCTCCACTGCTTCTTTCTATGCCACTGGATGCAACAATAAAAATGCCTCCAGCTTCTTCTCCCAAGCTCTAGCTGAAGTAACCCCATCAAATGTAGACAATAGAAGCCTTTTGCCTCTGATTTCTCCTTTTCCATAGGACCTTCTCTCCTCCATCTGCTGAATAGATTGTGAGAACGTTGTAGCTCTCCTAAATGCTGCAAAATGGGGTTTATAGTCACCCAGGTACTTACATAAGATCTGGAAATCCAAGTATCTTCCATGCTGGTCTTCAAGAGAATATGAAGTGCATGGACCTTCCTCTTCTCCTCTTTTATTCTCCTCGTCCTCAGGGAGGCTCTTATTTATTCCAAAAATAAATGAGATCAATCTCATCTTCTTCATCATTCTCCTTTGAAATCGAACTCACAGGTTGTGCGAGTTCGATGCTCTGTTACCACTGTAATGTTCCTTTTTCAGAAACATTGTCAAATGACAAGGCAAATCTATTCCAGAGATAGACTGCAGGGGCATTTACTGGATTTGTCACCTTTGAACAAAGGATGAGCTCCAGAGGCTACCTGGCCCACTAGCAGACTCTGTCTATAGAGTGATTGTCAAAGGACAATATCCCCAATAGGGAAATACAACAAGATTGGGAATCTCTTAAGATAACCCCAACATTGCAGCTACAACAATAAAAAATAAATCAAATGGTAAATAGTAGTGAATCATATACACATGAAATGCCAGAGAACTCAATGTCCATCATATTATAACATAGCAGCAATAAAATATACAACTCCTTTAGGAAATGATCACTCAAGTAGGCACAACAAGCCTCAAGAATTCTATACATGGTAACATGAGAAATGTTGCTGCAACAAGCAAGCCCTAGGCCATGACTGCGCAGTTATAAAGAGGAACTGCTGCATAAATAATGAAAATACAATTATATAGAAATTTAGGCTCAAATAAAGAAGGGGGGGCATGATCTCAACCCCTGAAAATACAATAAATCAATCCTCTAAAAGGATTGGCTGAAATCTATACAAAAATGGCATTTTGTAGAAATACCGAAGTAGCTGGGTAGCTGCAGCTACTCAAGAACTGGAAATGGAAGAAGAAGGCTGAAATAGCTACTTTAGATAGAGTGCCCTTCTCCAGCAGAAACCTGAAGTGAAAGGTTGATCCTTTCACCCAAGACTTCCCCTCCAAAATATGCTAATCCCTCACAGCAAATATCCACCCATGAAAACGTTGTCTAAGAGAGAGATTGTGTTGCCTTTGATGGAAAGTGGTTGGCCTAATGCCAAAGATGATGGGATATGCTCTAGAACCATCATTTTTTATCCTCCAATGAATAGAACCTCTCCCCATTAGAAAACAAGCTCCGGATGGTGTGTGGAAACATCCCCAACAACACTGCACAATATATGCTGCAGAAACTGCGTTGATGTAGATGGCTGAAGCTAATGGCCTGAATGCTAGAATATGGAGGATGAGTGCAATCCTTCATGAGCTACTCAAGAAGGAGAGGAAATCCTAAACAGGACTCCCTCTTTCCCGAGGGCACTGCAACTCTGCTGAACATCAAGAGGCAGCAACAAGTCTCTAAGACTCAAATGTAAAATGATCAAAGATGTGTACAATGGATGCCTTGCTCCTATTTTATACAATGATACTTCCCTCCATGGACCCTATTTCGAATTAGGGTTTCCTTCTCTCTAGAAACTTCCCTCCTACGTTTTCCCACATAATGCTTTCCAACTCATGCCAACGTAGTTTGACTTGGTCAACCTTGGTCAAGCATGTTTGCAAAAACCTCCTTTCACACATGAAGGTGTGAAATCTAGCTCTAATATGATCCCCTTTCATATTTATAGGATTTTAATTCTCTAACCATGCAAAGAATGGGTCCCCTACCCATTTTATTCATCTTCTTAACAAAATTTAATGTCCCATAAAATTTGGGACATTAAATTTTGACCTTAGATCTATTATCTTTTTTAGTGTGTTTTGATTAGTTTTTTACTCACCTATAGACTAGTTGTTGAGAAACCCGCCTCCTTGGGTTTAGATTATTGCATTATTAGCTATTTATTTTATGTTTTGCAGGCCTATATACTGTCATTTGCAGGTTTATTTACAGCTATACAACACACTTTTTATTTTTCTCTACAAACGTCTGGGTTTAAAAATTAAAATTTACACACTTTTACACACACACCTTAAGCGAAAAAGGGCTTGGTTAACACCACCAAGCAAATACTCTAAAACATTGAAATCAATTGATCCTGCACCTCTTGCCCTTGTTTCGACATTGTAATCACTTGATCCTGCACCTCCCTGCCCTTGTCAGTCTCTTTTTCCCTTTATGCCATGTTTGTGTCGTCACCATTGCACCACCAAGGCATTTATCCCGGATACTTCTTGGCCTTCATCCTCAGTTTCTGATAGGAAGAATTACTCCTCCACGTAGGGTTCAAGTTAGTCCTCCACCAAGTTTGCACACCGACTCTTCTTCTGGTCCTTTTGGGTCTCCTTGTCACTCCGCCTTCGGTTCTCCCCCTGACACCTTCACTATGTCTGGTGCAGGGCCTAATGCTGGTGGTAACCCTGGCCCTCTTGCTGGGAATACCACTAGTGGGACCACAATGGACACTACCCCGACTGCGCCCAGCTGCGCCCCTGCTCCCCTTCATGGCAGGCGTTAGTCCCTAATTTTGACCAGTTGATAAATGACCCTATACACCATGACGCTATTTGGCCTACTATGCCAACAAATCTTCCTTCAGACATCCCAAAGTTTGAAGGTCTTGCTGGAGAATATCCTTCAAATCATATTCAATCTTTCCATATGTGGTGTTCATCTAATTCCATTATCGATGACTCTGTTCATCTTCGGTTGTTCCAACGAACGCTTACATGTGAAGCTTCTAAGTGGTATGTAGATCAGGACCCTTGCTCTCATACCACCTTTGCGACTCTTGCCCAGGCTTTGTTGTCTTATTTCTAGCTTCCCCTTCGTTACGACACTGGTACCAAACTCTTGACCTCTTTCCGTCAATCGTCTGCAATCCGCCTATCCGACCCTGTTCAGGAATGGAAGAGAAAAAGAGCCTATGTCGAGCCCCTACCTTCGAAGACCGTGTCTACATGGATTGGTTCCTTAGATCTCTCTTGCCGCCTATGGGGAAAGATGTTGCATCACACTTTCCTCAAACCGAAGAATCTGCTCTCCAAATTGGTTAAAATATGACCTGATCTACGCTCAGTCGGGTTATGTTTATACAGTTCTACCTGATCTTCCCAGAGCTGGTGGTGCCAACGCACCAGGGCATCTCACACCACCGAGGGTATCGTTGGAGCTCTCTTTAACCCGTATGCTCAACCTCCCATGGGCTATGGTTTTCCTTGGGGGGGCCAGCACCTCCTGCACTTTCCCCCCTCTTGGTAGCACGTATCCAGGATACGACATGCCTCCTCTTTTTTCCCAACCTCCTATTTAACACACTGTTACCCAACCCCCTTATTATCCGTATCCAGAGCCTGGTGCTCCAGCTCTTCCAGCATTAGCACCTCCTCCTCCCTCACCTCCTCAACCCCGCAACAGCAACCACCGCCCCCTCCGGGGCAGGTGTACGTACAGCAAGGCACAACTAATCCTCCTCCCTCAAAAGGGAAGAGGGAAGGCACTCAAAATTAAGCTTCCCTTGGAAATCCTAGACCTAATCAAGGTAATGCTCCTAATACTACAAACCAGCAACAAGGCACTCAGCCCAAGCAGGATAGGCCTATTCGTACGAACAAACCTTGTTCTTGTTGTGGTGTTTATGGTCATTATACACATGATTTTCCTCTTCTACTATAGATGCAACAGCTATGGGAGTCTCAAGCAACATTAAGAGGACAACAAGCCATTCCTTCCATTCCTCCCAGTCCTACACCTATTCAACCGGCTGTGCTTCTTGATCCTTTCCCTCAGCAGGGATTTGTGGCTACCCAACCACCTGAAGGTCAGGTGGCCACTCAACCTCTTCCATTTGGTTCCCCCGATTACCATATTTTCATGATGTCCTCTGATCAGCCTTCTGAACCTTCTTCTCCTAGCCCTTTACCTTCAGCTGTTACTCATGAGCACCTTTATCCTCCTAGAACAGTTCCTCCAGGCCTTAACCATCTTGGATCTGTCCCGCCTGGTCATTATCCCTCTGGTCAGATATCGTTCCTAGCTCCCCCACCAGGAGTGTACATAGTACCTGTTATGGCCATCCCTCTTCCTAACTTGACCATTGGGATTCCCGTTTGGTACCTCGATCCTCTAGCCGCTACCCCGCCTAGTCAACCCAAACCTTATCTTGCTTTGAACCCTATTCAACCGGTCCCTATGAATTCTCTCGCTGCAACAGTACCTCAGTCACCTCAACAGGAACCACCTTCCATTGCGACCGCTTCGGGTAAGAAGGGCAAAGCTCGCAAGAGAGCATCAAAGGACAAGGTTGCCCCGACAAACCCTGCCCCTTCTCGACCTCCAAAGCGTACCATCTAGTGTGATTTGTGTGATATTGTCAGCCACACCACCCATACTTGTCCAGAGTTTCCTCACCTTAAGTCCATGGTCAATGAGAAGTTTCTGGAATCTGATATCCCAGAGGTATATGTCACTATACCCGATTCAATCCTGAAATTCAAACCATTGCACACAAATCACCCTTGTGCTTTGTGTGATTTCCATGGCCACTACACTCACCTCTGTCCTCGCCTCGAAGAGTATCGTTCCTCTTTAGAAGCCTTACGCCAATTCGAGGCCAAGCGCAATGAGTCACCCGCTCTCATTGGCATTCCCCCTTATGATGTCAAAATTCGAGATACCGGAGCCTTGGTCCTCCATTTGCTATCATCCATGAGAACTTCGATGGAAGTCCCCTTATTCCCCCGATTTTTTGTCTCGACCTCCCTTTAGGCGATCACCCCCGGGGCTCGCCCTTCGGTAGATATTTTATCTCGATTACTCTTTTGTCACCCCTTGTGATGATGCGCATGTGAACCTCTCTTCTCATGATGATGAGTCAGGTAGCTTTGCGACGTCAGATGGTATTTCTTCCACCAGTCACCCCATCCTTTATTACGATGACAACATTGTGGAAGCAGTCACCACCCCTGAATTTATCTATCCCCCCTTACATCAAACCCATACATCCAAATCACAAACACCTTGTGGCAATGACATGGACACCCAATGTTCGGGTAAGGGGGCACTCATAGTTGCGAATCCAGGAGAAGAAATTCTCCACAACTCTCCGAGTGTATCTGGTCATGTCGGCTTTAGTACCATTCTTCTACATTTAGAAGAATCTTTAGAGTCCCATATCACTTCAGATCACTCTAGGGATGATACCCCTCATCATTCCTTCCTATTACAAAAACAACCCAGTCCTTTCGGCATTGTTGTTGACCAACCTGTGAGTTTTCTAGGAGAGCACCAGTTCATTATCCCAAAATCCTCTCTTTGGGATAGGACACCATGTATGCCAATCTGGAAACTTAAAGTTCATTTGATTCACATATGCAGTACCAAAAGAGATTGGTAATCCTTTATTTCCTTTCTCAAACTGCATAACCATAATGAAAACAAATGGCGCGCCACATCATTAACATGTGTTTAAATTCCCCACTTTCTAAATACATTGTGGCATGACCACAACATGCTTGGGGGAACCTATGCCCCTCAACCATAAAAATCCCAGATATCAGCCAAAAACAGACTGAAACCCGCTTTCTCTGACAGGTTGCACTTTCCAGGTCATTTCCTGGGACAGGTCATAGTATTCTACCTAGTACCTGCTACCCAGGATGCAGAACAGACCCCAAAAAATGCGACCTGGCCTGTTCATGAGCTCTGGTTACCTAAATTGAGCTTTCAACCCAATGAAATGAAAGAGTAGGATTAGGCATATTACCTACAACTGATAGATCTCAAATTCCAATGGTTAGTTTGTCTGCTAAGATCACTACAAGATTTAGGGCCGCCTCTCCCCACTACATTCACCACAGCTCCACCTGAAAATGAGTGAATTTGGAAGGAAAATGCCTTATTAAAAGAAAACCCCTGTTTTTTTTTATTTCACCTGCTGCGGCCAAACCGTAGCTTAGTTTGAAAAACCGTCTATACCATTGGAAAGATCTCACCAAGCCCTCAAAAGGGCATCTATTAGTTTTTAGTGACTTCATACTTCACTAGGACACATATTTTCCATGAAGCGTCACTTCACCCCTCCTCAAAATCGAATTTCTTCCCTTGCAACACTCATATTAGGGGCACCACTTTGCCTCCATACTGGTCCACGCTCGTGTCAACTTTCGTCGTGAGTTACCATCTTGTACTCATGTTTTCATAGTCCCCATTGGCCCCTTCTTTTTGTGTGTGGCAGCACCATTGAGTCACCCTTGTTTAGAGAATCAGCCGAGTCATATTTTCAAATATGGAGTCTATCTCGAGTCCTTTGAATCCCACTATAGTCCTCCATCCTTCATTGCTTGGTTCCTCTCTCATGTCACCCATTATGACCTTCAGCCCCCACTGCCCCCTATCCCTCATGATATTGTATCGCCGGCTACTGTGTCATCCATGCCCTTCATGCTCTAAACAAGGGAAGTCGTCCATTCACTTTTCGCACTTCCCATTTCATCATCATCATCTACGTCAATTTGTCCGTCACCTCTACTACTTTCTCTCGTGCCTTCCATGAGGATCCCTTATTGCCTCACCTATGGCGGACCTCCTTCGTCGACATCAGCTCATTCATTCCGAGGACAGTCTAGAGGGCTGCACCTTGGTTCTAGCTTCCACTCTTTGGTCGATGCTCGAATCGTGCAAAGGGACTCCTCATTACCCTTTGACTTGATTTTTTCTTAGCTCCGCCCTCCTCCTTTCATCATGATCGAGATCTGTATACTCGATGGCTTAGTGATGCAGCGGCTGATGTCGGTGATTCCCGGGTGTGTGTGAGATGTCTCAGCCCTCATGAGGGGGTGGCCCTATAGGTAGCCCCCCACACACTCGGATGACCTCTTCATTACAACCTTCGATGCAACTCCATACATTTGATGATGTCAGCCTCAGCTGCTTGCAGCGCCTTTTTGTTTGCATATATCAGTCATATTTTCAGAGCCCTTTCTTGTTTTCAGGGGCATCCGGGTTGTATTTATATCTCATGTACTCAGATATCATTGTACAAGTCCTGGTTTTTATCCTAGGCACAATATGTATGTGGGATTCATTATTGTGTTGTTTATCTGGCTCATGTTTATGTCAGCATGTGTTATATTGGCCAGTCCCGTGGTTTTCCAGACGCCTTATTGTTTGTACTTTGCCTCAGCGGGCATAGGTATGCCTCCCCCGTCGCCTATAGCACAGGTACTCACGCTTCAAAGAGACTTGCCACACCTGTAAGTCTTGCCTCCTTAGGGAATAGTTCTTTCAACGCTTTGGTCTACCTTATACTTCTCTCTCTTTGAATTCCCTTTCGATTTTTAGTGATTGAGTTCTTAAAACGTACTTCAGTCATACGATTAGCTCCTAACGCTCGCACGCTGGGGGGAAATATGTTACACCATTTTTTTGGTCATCTAACCTATTATCATTAGATGGAACTAGGTACACCATGTAAGACCAATTTTACCCCAAGTAAAATTGCTTTCACTATGAAAATAACTTAGTAAACCACCTTTATTAAGTTGTTTATGGTCTAAATAGGAAACCCCACGAGGAAATATTAAATAAATATACATTTGCTTGATTTTCCTCAAGGAATAATTAGTTAAATAGTAGTTTAATTAATATTTCTGGTTATATTTAACCCAAAACAAGGAAATTAATTAGATAAATCATTATTTATCTTATTATTTTCTAAGAATAATTGTTTAAATCTTATTTAAATAATATTCTTTGTTAAATATGACTAATTCATCCTTAAATAATTAAATAAATCATTATTTATTTGATTATTACTCAACCACATCCTTAAAATGATAAATAAATCATTTATTTATTTATTATTTACAAATAAAGGGATTTGACCCAAGTCAAATTCCTTTTCCCTCCAACAAATATAATAAATATTCCATAAAAGTTGGATCTTGATTTGGTTAATAATATTTTAATTATGCACCAATATCTAGACTAACTCAATATTTTGTTATAAATAGAAGGGTTTTCCCATTCATTTATCACCTTTTGTTGCCTAAATATCACTCTGGATCTATACTTTTGGTCTAACTATTGATCCACCATCATAGTCATATTTTGCTACTATTTTTGTCTGAGTTTTCTACACCATCAGGAGAGAGGAATTCTAGATCTGAAGTGTTGAGGACTTACAAGAACCCATCCCATTGAGGAGAACAGGGAACACCCTCTTGTGTTTTCCTCCCAGGTGTCATTAATAAAAAAATTCATTTGATATATTCTTGTCTTGTCTATTGGATGCATGAAGTAAATCTTGTTTTTTCTACTGGTTAATGTCTTATAATGCATAGATCTAGATTTTTGCAGCATTTATCTTGATCACCTAACTACATATCTGAGGATATTAGCGGCCATCTCTTCTATTAGGGTTGTTTGTTATGCGCATCTAAAGTGGTCTTTTTTCGTACGCTTGGAATTAAGATTAATACTAACAAGCATATATTCATTAAGTATGCAATGATATATATTATTCTATTCTTGTGAAATTCTATGCCTTAATCATATAAATGAATCCAATCCTGGGAAGTAGTTAGATTAGTTTTAATTTCTATTATTATTAGAATAAATCACCCCAATATTGTTTATTTCATTTATTTTGTTATATAAACTCTCTTATATGGGAAATTGGTCCATTTACCCCTAGTCGAACCAACCATTTTCAACGGAAAATGAGTTGTTTTAATCTCCTGACCGGGTGGAATCCCTAATGTTAAGGAAGTCATTTTCTAACCTTCAACATTTTTGGCACTAGAAGGAGGGCATCCAATTATGTATGGCATATAAAGTTAAATACCAATCAAAAATCCAACGTAAGATTCAATCCCCCTCCAAAGCTCATATACCTTCTAGATCTCATTCATTATCTCCAGATCATAAGTCTAAAATTGTAGAGCCATCTCTTTCATCGCTTAAAACATTACCTCATAGACCTTCTTTAGATCATATTCTTGAGTCTCTCAAAGTTTAGTCTTTGATTGAGAAGTTAGAGCAAATAAATATATCTCCAAATAAGCCAGTTAATCCTAAAATTTCTGAAGAAAGTGTTACATCCATATTTCCAGGTACTGGTGCATTAACCCGATCACAAAGTGAAAAACTTGGGATAACTTCTTTAGCATTTGCTATTTTATCTCATCGTAAAAGAACTACTACATCAACATCTCAATCAAGTATTAGTGATATCACATCATCTTCATCTCCATTTACTTATTCTTTCTCTTCTAATCAACACATTTCTGCTCAAACAATTAGTGTTGCTATAAGTAGTGCTAGTCCAGTAGTTAGTTATTCTCCATCCACATCTGCACTTGGACATACTATCTCATCTTCACAAATGTAATATCCCAAAAAATGGAATAATACATTGATACACAAACATAATATTTGAAAATGGAACAAGTACACATAAGTTATGAACAACATAGAAATATACATAATAGAAGAGCCTTTTATTATTATTGGAGATGGATTATGATTACAACACTGCTTAAAATATGAAGCACTCAAGCTAAATAGATTGGCTAGAATGATCCTAAAATCCCCTCAAAGGAGGCACTGTGTAACTAGAGATCTGTTGGAGAAAATGTTGCGTTATCCCTTTAGCAGATGATGTACATATGACTATTGGCTGATAGTAAATGTGTAGATCTAGACTAGACTGGAGCTCTGATGATGCCAAGATTCTAGATCTGGGCACTATGATGGGAACCCAAGATAACCCAGAAAGGAATTCCAGATCTAAGAAGATCAAAAATTTACCCTCCTAGGGTTTGATCCCTTGACTACTGGGTTATGTAGACCTGAAGCTAGATCTGATCAAAGATCGCTAAAATATGTGATACAAACATATTTAAGCTTGAAGGGTTGATCCCTTCTTCAGATCTCTAAGCTGGAAGCTTGAGATCTAGCTTCTTCTCCCTCTTCAAGATGCAACAACTGAATATGCAGTTGCTAGAAAAACTGTGTTGTCTAGGAGGGAGAGGCTCAAGGTTGCTGATATATACTGCAAATAAGCTCTAGGCTAATGGAAACTATGATGGAAACGTAAGGGAATGGTCCCTCATAGGATTCCTAGTTGAAGTGCTAGAAACTTCCTTCCTCCTCTAGATCTGCAATGATGAACTATGCAATCCTTGATGGGACTGTTGTTGCATGGAGGTGAATAATGTTTTGCCTTATGCCAGATCTGAAATGAGGCTCTCAGAATATTGATCTTGAATTACAAGGTGAAAGGAAAAATCCTTCACCGATTCCTCAGTTGAAATACTGAAGACAACCTCCTCCTCTCAAACCCTTCTTCAAAAATGCGTAATTTCTGAATGTATGTGTTCTACAGAGTGTAGGAATAGTGTGGCACCAATTCCTCATGATGAATAGTAGCTCAGAATACCTTCCCAGAGTAGGCACTCGAAGTCCCCCGTGGGTAAGGGTGGTATTCCCGCTCGGGAACACCTTGTACTAAACATCACTGCAGACTTAGCTAAACAGCATAAGCATGCATAGAAATTTCCTAATACAGATCTAGATCTAAATATATCAAAGAATGAATAATATGATACTCCCTTCCACTCTGCCTTCACCTTCCTTATATGAAAAGTGAGCCTTCCCAAGCCCTAACCCACCTCTAAACTGTGTTGTACATGTGGACATAAGTCTCCATGATTCACTTCATTGTCTCTCCATGTCCTCCATCATCTCTGCATGTAATGATCACCCTCTCCATCATGTGTGAATTTAATGCACCACTTCCTCCATCATCTCATCATGAATTCTCTATGATCTTACATTTTATTCCTCCATGATCCTACTTGAGTCCTTCTTCCTCCATGATCTATCTCATAAATAAGACATGATCTCCACTCCTCTATCATTAATGAGTTGCTCCACTACTCCATTATGTAGATCTAGGTCTAATTAATCCACATTCACACATAAAAAGTGGATCTTATTCATCTTTGAGGATTATGGGTACCTCCACCCTTTTATTTCCTTAATTAATTAAAATTATTAAGAACTCTAATATTCCAATTGTCTTAGGGAAAATTTGGAATATTACAGTCCTCCCCGCCAAAATGTTGCTTGTCCTCAATCAACTGCAAAAGTAGATGCTAGAGAAATATGTCCCCTCCAAATGGAATCCGCACAAGGAAGGTCTCCCCATTTTCTGCAATGAGTCATCCATGCCCAGCACCAAATTTGCCTCTCTAGAATGTCTAGAGTGACCTCTAACTGCATAGATAAATGTCCCTCCTCAATCATGAAGCTCCAAGTGACAACCATAAGTTTTCCAACATCCTCCACAATACATGAGATACATAAAATAAAGTGGTTCTTCTCACAAAGGAAAGGTCCCATATCACAAAACATTTCTTCATCACATGCTTCATGAAGTAGATTGGGCATTGATATGCCCTCATCCTTAGCCCTGTTGGCCTTGTTGGATCCAAGCATCTTCCCAACATTGTGAAAAAGAAGAAATAAAGACATCTGGGTAGACAAAAATGTCAAACCATATTCTCCCAATAATAGCCACTGGAGTAAGGCCTCTTATTGCCATCCTCCATATTCATTATGCAATATGGTCAAGCCAAACTCTCCCAAAAGAAACCAAAGCAACAAGAGATCTCGCTGCCTCTTCACTTTCTCATGTGCATCATGGAGTAAAAACATATTGATAGACATGTGGAATGTCACATTAGCCCAATACAAAAAAACCCCATCATTACATATCATGAGAGTACCATGCCAAGTTATACACAATACAAAACACATAGACATAGGAGATGTCATGTGATGGCCAAACTCTCTCAGCAACAACCAAAGTAACCATGTCTGCTTCTTATTCATTCTCCCAGTGATGTGCAAGACATGTATCATAAAAATATGAGCTATTGGGTGGTAACCATACTCACCGAAGAGCAACCAGCATAGCCATGCCTCCTTCATCATTACATGAGTGTTATACAAGGCATGGGTCAAATAAATAGGAGATTTTGGGTAGTAACCATACTCACCCAAGATAAACTAGCGTAGCCAAGATTCTTGATGGCATGTGTCATAGATATGCAAGTGTTCATGCAACCCTTTGCTTATCATCTTGACCCACCCATCCCAATTTGGATGATGAATGATGCTTGACATAAACTTGGTATCCTACCATTGTAGGACACCAACCTCTTCAAATTGTTGAAGAAATTTTCACTATATGATATGTTGAAGTGCACCTCCAATGAGATCCTCTTCTCATCAATGGCCCTCCAAAACCAGTAAGGTTCTGGATCTGCTATAGGTAGAAGTTTCTCTTTGAGCTGTGAGAGGCTCATTGAGAAAGAGTCATATTGAAAGGGGAAAGTATTTCCCATCTCAATATGTCTACCATCTATCATCTGACTCTCTAATGCTTCACGAATAAAGCTGCCATTGGAATGCTCCACCAATGAATGGGTCATCTTCTCATCACTTCTACTCATGAACAACACTTTTGATCTCCATGTTGGTGCATCTATTGTCTCATGGCTTCGTACAATGCAGAACTCATGTCATGGCATTGTACTGAATAGGATCATGCTCATCCCATCTTCTGAAACTCCACATTTCAACTCAAAGGGTTGAATGTAGCTCAACAATGATGAACTGGGATAGCTCTTCATCTCCTCCTTGATCAAATCAATGGTCCTCTACGTAATGATATGTTGTTGCTTCAAATAAGCATGTTGTTCTAATCCTTGATCATGCAATGGACCTAATGGCATGTTCTCACAAGTTTCAATATGAGGTACTAAAACAATATGAGATGAAATTGGATGCATACCTTGGATCAACTAATAATGAGAAACATCTTGCAAAGTTACAAGAGTTTCTTCAACCGGTGTAATGGTATTTTTTTAGGTCCCTATATTACTAGTATAGTCCCTTATTGTTGTTAGTGTAACCCCCTTATTGTTATTGTTGTACCTATGTAACCCCCATATTGTTATTATTGTACCCTTACATTATTATTGTTAGGTCGGCTAGGATTACATTGTGGCCTCATGGACTCCTATATATAGAAAGGAGGTTTGGTCATTTGTATCATTCAAGAATTGTTCATTTTTTTAATGTATTGGAGGTTGCCACCTCGAAGTGGCTGATTTCTACGGTGTTGATCTCTCTTTTATACTATTTTTGGAGCTGTTTTCAGAACATTTGGTATCAGAGCTTTGGATTCTAGGGTTTTGCTGCTCCAAATAGGTCATCGTGGAATTTCATCTATAAAGTTTTTTTTAAGAAGGTTCGGAAGCAGAAATTTTTACAACACAAAGCCGAAATCCTAAGGAACATTGTGGAAACATTTCAGATCTTGGTTAATAATATTTTCAGAGATATGATTTGTGGAAGTTAGGGCTTTTTGCAGACTCCTGAATTTAACCTAAATAGGTCATCATGGAATTTTTGCTATAACTTGTTTTATACGAGGGTTCCAAAGCTAAAATTTTTATATACTGAAGCTGAAATCAGGAGGAACGTCGTGGAAAAATTTCAGAGCTTGATTCACAATATTGTCAGAGATAGGATCTGTGGAAGTTAGGGATTTTTTAGGCTTCCGAATTTCATCTCAAAGAGGTGACCGTGGGAAAATCATCATAACTCTCTCTTTGAGAATTGGATTGTAATTCTGTAAAACGTGGCCATATGTACACAGACTTTAGTTTCATTTTTATCAATTTCATCGCCAAAGAAGAAAACAGTGACACGTGGCACGCTGTACAAGTTCTCTCTACTGAACGATTCCATAATTAGGTCATTGTGAGAGATTGGGCATAACTTCGTCTTGAAGAATCCAAATCAGGTCAAACCTCTGTTGTTTGGAAGAAGATTCAGAGGGATACTATAGGGAAAATTTTCCAATATTGAATATCCGAAATTACAGAGATAATTCAGTTTCAATATCGAGCTCCTCAAAATCAAGGGAAGGGTGTGTATTTGTTTTCAAATTGCATAAGTCTTGTTTGAAAAATTAGTTTTAAGTGATTCCAAAGGCCTATTGAGCATAGATATCAGTACTGGCTTATAAAATGCCTCATAAAAAGAATTAAACACCCATTAAGCCCTCAGAGTACTCAGTTATGACTCATGAAGATGAAGAATTGCAACATGATCTATCAAACTTACAAGAGAAAGTGCACCAAATTTCTCTCTCGCAAAGAGAAACAAAAAATGAAATGGAAGTTTTGAAGAAAGGCGTGGAAGCAAAGATGGATGGTTTGAAGAAAGGCGTGGAAGCTAATATGGATGGAATGGAAGCTGGCATGGAAGCTAAGATGGATGACATGGAAGAAAAAATGAAAGACAACATGGAAAACATGAAGAATGATCTAAAATCATACATGGAAGGTTTGACAAAGTTTATACAAGAAAATTTTCCTAATGGCGAAAAGATGGTAGAGGAAACTCATGATGAGAATTAAATAAATGTTAATCGTGATTTCATAAACGCTAATGTTGGATGGAAGAACCACCATATTCCAAAGATGGATATGAGGAAGTTTGATGGAAAGGATCCCGTAACATGGATACTACAAATGGAGCAATATTTTGATCTCAATAATGTGAAAAACACACAAAAGGTATGCATTGCAACTTTACATTTAGAAAAAATACATTTGTATGGTATCGATGGCTTTGCTCCCATAAAACAATTTTCACTTGGTCAATTTTTACAGAGGAAATGATAGCACATTATGAGGATACAAAGAGCAACACCTTCTTTAGCCAATTAATAAATCTCAAACAAAAGGGTTCAGTGGGGGAGCACATTGAGGGCTTCCAAAAATTGAATATAAGGCTAATTGATATTCTAGAGGAACACAAGATTGATGTCTTCATAGGGACTTTAAAGGATAACATCCAACATGAATTTCACCTTTGGGAACTTGATTCATTGGAGAAGGCATTCAGGTTGGCAAGAAAAATTGAATGTAAAATTATGGAGACATGGAAGCCTACCACTTGTATCTATAAATATGGAAGTGTTGCTACTCCTAGACTTCCACAACCTACAAGGTTGACACCACAAAAAATGGAAGAATAAAGAGAAAAAGGGCTTTGCTATAGTTGTGATATAAAATACACTAAAGGTCATACGTGTATTGAGAAGAAATTATTTTACATATATGTTGAAGAGGAGGAATAAAATGAACAATAAACTTCAAAAGAAGAGGATATACACTAGGAACCAACCCTAGAAGAAGAAGAAATGACTCCAACCATATCGTGTAATGCATTGGCAGGAATTACCACTCCTCAAAATCTCAAGATAGAAGTACATATCAAGAAGAAAAAGGTATTAGTGTTGATTGCTTCAGGTAGTACCCATAATTTTATTCATTCTAAGGTAGCCAAGGAATTGAATTGTTTCCTATACCCAGCACCAGAATTTCAAGTGATGGTTGCAAATGGAGGAACTATAAATTTCTCTAGAAAATGCCATAATATCAAGCTAGCCATGGGGGAATATGTATTTAATAGTCAAATTCTTTCCATTCCAATGGGAGGTGTTGATGTTGTACTAGGAGTACAATGGTTACAATCTTTGGGGATGATAGCTTTTAATTTTCAAGAACTTTTCTTGAAATTTTTTTCAGAAGGAAAGGAAATCGAATTATGGGGTATCGCGGAGAAGCCAGGAAAGATAATAAGCTCTAATTTCATGAAAAATCTTTTGAAGAAAGAACAACGAGGCGTAATTGCACAATTATGCTCACTAAAAGTTCCAACATCAAAATCATCTATTTCTCTAAATCTCCAAAAAGTCTTGGACAATAATTCCAAGGTGTTTGAAACTCCCAAAGGAATCCCACCTATTTGTGATCATGATCATGTTATTCATTTGATTCCATGAATTTTTCCTCCAAACATCAGGTCTTACAGATATCCTTATGTCCAAAAGAGCGAAATTGAACGTATGATTGCAAAAATATTGGAGGCTGGTATAATTCAACCTAGTCAAAGTTCTTTCTCTGCTCTAGTAGTATTGGTACACAAGAAGGATGGATCATGGTGCATGTGTCCGGATTATAGGGAGCTCAATAAGCTCACTATTAAAGATAAATTTCCCATTCCTGTGATTGATGAAATATTGGATGAATTACATGGAGCCATTTATTTTACTAAGTTGGATATTCGTTCAGGATATCATCAAATTAGAATGAAGAATGAAGATATTCTGAAAACGTCATTTCGAACTCATGAGGGTAATTATGATTTTTTGGTCATGCCTTTTAGCCTTACCAATGCACCTTCTAAATTTCAAGGGTTGATGAATTCCATTTTCAAACCCTTCCGTATAAAATTTATGCTAGTAATTTTTGATGATATACTAATCTACAGCAGGTCTTGGAAGGATCATGTTCAACATGTCGACAGGATGCTCAAACTATTGGAGGAGAAACAATTATATGCAAAAACATCCAAATGTTTCTTTGGAGTACAAGAGGTGGAATATCTGGGTCATATTTTATCTCACGAGGATGTTAAAGTAGACCATAACAAAATTAAATCCATTAAGGAATGGAAAGCCCCCACAACCATAAAGCAGTTGCGTGGATTTCTCGAGTTAATAGGGTATTATCGCAAGTTTTTTAAGAGTTATGGGAGAATAGCAACACCTCTAACAACATTATTGAAGAAAGATGAATTTTCATGGACTCCTAAAGCAACTAAGGCCTTTGAACATCTTAAAGAGGCAATGTGCCTAGCACTAGTCTTAGATACACCGGACTTCACAAAAACCTTTATTGTGGAATGTGATGCCTCAGGAAATGGAATTGGTGTTGTTTTAATGCAATAAGGAAGACCCATTGCCTTTGAAAGTCATCCAATCAAAGGAAATTATTTTCAAAATGCTATTTATGAGAATTAAATGTTGGCAATACTACATGCACTAAAGAAATGGCAACCTTACCTAATGGGAAGACACTTCAAGGTAAAAAATAATTATGATAGTCTTAAACACTTTTTGGAACAAAGACTATCTTCAGAAGAGTAGAAAAAATGGGTCACAAAGATGTGGGTTATGACTTTGAAATCATCTACAAAAAAGGGAAGCTAAATGTTGTTGCAGATGCACTCTCAAGAAAGGATGAAGAGGTGGAAACATTGCTTTGTGCCATTTCTATTATCCAACCAGATTGGATAACTGAAGCAAGGGATGAATGGAAGAAGGACGAAGAAGTGTGGACACTCATTCAAAAGTTGCAGCAAGATCCTAGTACATCTGATACATTTAGTTGGAAAAATGATTCCCTATGGTACAAAGATCGCTTATATCTTTGTAAGAATTCCCAACTAAAACAAAAGATTCTTTTGGAATTGCACACTTCTCCTTTAGGAGGACACTCTGGATTTTTAAAAACTTACCACAGGGTGAAGAAATAATTTTTTTGGGATGGCCTTAAATCTGATATTCAAAAGTTTGTGGCGGAATGTTTGGTTTGCCAGCAGAATAAAGTGGAAACAATTAAGACCCCGGGACTTCTACAACCTTTATCCATTCCAAGTTAACGTTGGGAGGAGATTTCAATGGATTTTATCACAGGTTTACCTAAGTCCGAAGGAAAGAGTGTCATCATGGTGGTAGTTGATAGACTTACCAAGTATGCACACTTTTGTGCATTATCTCATCCATTTAAAGCAAGTACAGTTGCTACTACATTTATGGAAACAATTCAAAAGCTACATGGAAACCCGAAGGTTATTGTAAGTGACAGAGATCCCATTTTTACAGGAAATTTTTGGACGAAATTATTTTCTTGTTTGGGTACTCAACTAGCTCATAGCTCATCTTATCATCCTCAATACGATGGTCAAACTAAGATAGTGAATAAATTTTTGGAAGGATATCCTTGTTGTTTTGTATCTGATAAGCAAGCACAATGGGTCAAGTGGTTACCTCTCGCTGAATGGTGGTATAACACCTCCTTCCATACTGAAACAAAAATTACCCCATTTATGGCACTTTATGGATATCATCCACCATCCATCACATCTTCTTTAAGGGAAAATTCTAGGGTTAAAGCAGTGGAAGATCACATCGAGCATCAACAAGAAGTTCTCCAAATCTTAAAGGATAACCTAAATTTGGCACAAAATTGAATGAAACAACAGGCAGATCAACATCGCAATGAGAGACGTTTTGATGTAGGAGACTGGGTATTTTTACGACTACAACCATACAAACAAATTTCCCTCAAGCAATCTAAGAAGGATAATAAATTATCGCCAAATTAATATGGTCCTTACAAGGTGTTGTAAAATATTGGTACTATGGCATAAAAATTGGAGCTTCCTTCTTCTTCGTGAGTGCATCCAATTTTCCATGTTTCATGCTTAAAGAAGGTTATAGGGGACAAAATTCCAGTTCAAAAAATATTGCCAGAACTTAGTGAGGAAGGAAAAACCATATTGGAACCTGAAGAAATCACAAAAACAAGAACTCGACAGCTACGAAATTGATCAATTTCAGAGTACCTCATCAAATGGAAGAACTTACCCACTGAAGATTCTGCATGGGAGGATGAGAATTTTATACAGAAGCACTTAGAGCTACTCAAGTGTTGAGGACAACACTTTTTTGAAGGAGAGGAGCATGTTAGGTCACTATATTACTAGTATAGTCCCTTATTGTTGTTAGTGTAACCCCCTTATTGTTATTGTTGTACCCCTGTAACCCCCATATTGTTATTCTTTTGCCCTTACATTATTATTGTTAGGTCAGCTGGGATTACATTGTGGCCCCATGGACTCCTATATATATATATATATATAAAGGAATTTTGGTCATTTGTATCATTCAATAATTGTTCATTTATGTAATGTATTGGAGGTTTCCCCCTCGAAATGGCTGATTTCTAAGGCGTTGATCTCTATTTTATGCTATTTTTGGAGCTGGTTTCATAACATATTTCTAACTGCTGGTAAGAGTGATGGCTGCTCTTCTATAAGTGTACTAGCATAGGAAACTTCCTCCTCTTCTTCATGCATCTCCTGAATGATGCATGGGACTCTATATATCAAGAGTCTAAGACTACCTTACAGAGATGCACGTGCCTTACCTCTTGATGTGAGTACTTCTACATTTGGTGGTGAATGTAGTGACTCTTTGTGGGATGTCTCTTGTTTTCTTCTATCAAATTCCTTTCTTAACCTTAGGAATAAATCTGAATACTTAGTCACCTTTGCATGCTTCATGTGACCAAACCACCAATCATTGGCTTCACCTTGAAGATGAACTGCTGTAATCTAGACAACCTCTCTTTTAGATACAGTATGTAGCTGGAAGAATGTATCTAAATCCTTCCTCCAAGCCTTTACAGTGCCTACGGAAGATCCATCAAATGTAGGCAAATAGAACCTATTGTTCCTCTTTCTTCTATTGTTGTTGTAGGATCTTCTTTCTTCTTTGAGTTTGATGAATTGTTAGAGAGTTAGATTCTCCTTGAATGCTCGAGACTGTGCTTTGTACTCTTCAAGATATATGCTAAGAGTCTCATGAGTCTCAGGCTCCATGTTTCTTCTTTCTTCATCTCCACACCATTCAACTTCTTCAAAGAAAGTGGGTATAGTAGACCTTTGTGGAGCTTTATGCATTTCTGGTCTTCTTTGCTGCTGATAGGAAGTGTTGGGACCTTCCTCATTCTGAAACCTTCTAGAGGTTTCTCTTTTCCTTTCTCTCTTCATTTCATTTATCTCTTTGGAGAGATACTTCATAGTTCTAAAGAGAGATGTGGTAAAACTTAATCCCTCCATAGTAGATATCTACTATATGTTTTTCTTATGATGTCAATAATGTCCACAAGTTGAGCCAAAGATCATGCTCTGATACCACTGTAATATCCCAAAATGGAATAATGCAATGATACACAAACGCAATATTTGAAACTGCAAAAAGTACACATAAGTTATGAAAAACACAGAAATATATAGAATAGATGAGCCTTTTATTATTGTTTGAGATGGATTATGATTACAACAGTGCTCAAAATATGAAGCACTCAAGCCAAACAGATAGGCTAGAATGACCCTGAAATCCCCTCAAAGGAGGCATTGCATAACTGGAGAGTTGTTGGAGAAAATATTGTGTCGTCCCTTCATAAGATGATGTACATGACTAATGGCTAATAGGTAATGTGTAGATCTAGACTGGACTGGAGCTCTGATGATGCCAATATTCTAGATATGGTCACTATGATGGGAACCTAGGACAACCCAGAAATAAATTCTAGACCTAAGAAGATCAAAAATTTACCTCCTAGGGTTTGATCCCTTGACTGTTGGGTTATGCAAATCTAAAGATAGATATGATCAAATATGGCTTCAATATGTGATACAAACAAATCTAATCTTGAAGGTTTGATCCCTTCTTCAGATCTCCAGGCTGGAAGCTTGAGATCTAGCTTCTTCTTCCTCCTCTTCAAGATGCAACAACTGAATATGCAGCTACCTAAAAAATTGTGTTATCTAGGAGGGAGGGGCTCAATCTTGCTGATATATACTACAAATAATCTCTATTCTAATGGAAACATTGATGGCAATGTGAGGGAATGGTCCCTCACAGGATTCCTAGCTGAAGTGCTAGAAAATTCCTTCCTCCTCTAGATCTACAATAATGAACTGCTCAATCCTTTATGGGAATGTTGCTTCATGGAGGTGAATAATGTTTGGCCTGATGCTAGATCTAAAATGAGGCTCCCGGAAGACTGATCTTGAAGTACAAGGTGAAAGGAAAAATCCTTCACCATTTCCTCAGCTGAAATACTGAATACAACCTCCTCCTCTCAAAACCTTCTTCAGAAATGTGTAATTTATGAATGTATGTGTTCTGTAGAGAGTAGGAATAGTGTGGCACCAATTCTAGATGATGAATAGAAGCTCAGAATACCTTCCTAGAGTAGGCACTCGAAGTCCCCCATGGGTAAGGGTGGGATTCCCACTTGGGAAAACCCTGTGCTAAACAGCACTGTAAACTTAGCTAAACTGCATAAGAGTGCATAGAAATGTCCTAAGACATATCTAGATCTAAATATATCAAATAATGAATAATCTGAGACTCCCTTCCATTCTACCTTCACCTTCCTTATATTCAAAGTGAGCCTTCCCAAGCCCTGGCCCACCTCTAAATTGCGTTATACATGTGGACATAAGTCTCCATGATTCACTAAGTTGTCTCTCCATGTCCTCTGTCATATGTGAATTAAATGCATCACTTCCTCCATCATCTCATCATGAATTCTCTATGATCTTACATTTGATTCCTTCGTTATCCTACTTGAATCCTTCTTCCTCCATGCTCTATCTCATAAATGACACATGATCTCCACTCCTCTATCATTAACGAGCTTCTCCACTACTCCATTATGTATATCTAGGTCTAATTTTTCCACATTCACACATAAAAAGTGGATCTTATTCATATTTGAGGATTATGGGTCCCTCCACCCTTTTATTTCCTTAATTAATTAAAATTATTAAGAACTCTAATATTCGAATTGTCTTAGGAAAAATTTGGAATATTACAACAAACAACAAGTCAAGCAATGGCCAACTTACCATGGTTCAATCTGGGTGCCATTCAAAAGGTAAATTTACATCATATCCCAGATCATCCAGAAAAATGGTTACCAAAGTATAATCCTGATGATGGTCTTCCCGTGGAAGAACATATAAATAATTTTATGTTAGGCATGAACCTTAATGGCATTGAACATGAATATGTTGTAGTTATATTGTTTCCATATACTTTCTAAGGATCTGCATGATCTTGGTATTTTTTTCTCCCTTCAGGTTCCATAGGCAATTGGAATACTTTTCAAGAACTATTTCTTGCCAAATTTGGTGATTCTAAGACAATTGCATCATTAACCAATGATATTTATAATTTAAAAGCTAATACAGGTGAAAATATCGAAGACTTCAACTCCAGATTTAACAAGTTATTGAATAAAATTCCAGTTGCCTCTAAGCCTGGATTGGATGTACAAATAGAATGGTACATATATTATCTTCCTTCTAATATAGCAATTTTTGTAGATAGAGCTAATAAAGTCACTCTTGTAGAAAACATGAAAGAATCTTTGTCCGTTGAGAGAAGAATTGTTGCTTTAGAAAAGAAAGCTGAGCTTGAGGATAAAAGATCTAAAAAGGTAACATTCAAAGATGAGCCAAAGAATAAAACTCGTAAAAGTCCTTTTGATCTTGAGGGATTGCAAAAATTTCTCAAAAATATGTCTAATTATATGGTTGAAATAAAAAAAACAGGTCATTGAGACCTCTACTGAAAAACCCTTTAGATCCTTTAGAAAAAATCAATCCTCTGTCTCTCAGCCTCCCGAAATTATTTCTAATGTTGAATCTAACTAAGAAGAAGAAGAATAGTAAAACACATCTTCTATCGATGAATCCCAAGATGAAGAAATTTTTGAATTACATGGATTATGGGATTTCGTTTTATCTTCCTCTAATGAAGAGACAGAAGCTGAAGCCATGCCTGTTAGCACTATAAGTAGGAATTTTGTAGAACCAACTTAGTCAACTCAAAAACAAAAAATCCCACTTCTATTGCTAAACATAAACATGTCAATAAAAAAACCTCCAATTAAATCATCTCAGCAGGTTATCATCGATTCCCATCCAATCAAATCTACACCCAATCCTCAATATAAAACTTTAATAGTATATAATACTATTGAGTATAATATAATCGAGTATATGAAGAATATTAAAGCCAATATTTCTCTTTATGAAGTTAGCAAATTAAAACAACAACAGAATATTTTATTGAAAGAGTTGAATTCAGTGACAACATCGCCTCTTCCTCTAGTTGTTGTAGCTAAAGTTGCTAATGGAATAGGAAAACCTTTGATTGAAAATTAAAACAAGGTTAATGCTTCAGACTCTATTTGGATTGGTGATAGATCTAATTCTCATACTCCTCCTTTTATTTTAACTTTTTAAATCTACAATAGAAGTGTTCATAACTGTTTGATCTATTATGGGGCTTCATCCAATATAATGCCATATTCAATTTGCGAAAAATTAAATATCGCATCCCAGAAGTCATCAATTAGTATAGTTCAATTGGATAGAACAAAGGTTAAATTCTTAGGAGAGATTAACTCGGTAAGTATTATATTGTCATCAAACCCAAAAGTTGCTCAGATTATTGATATACTAATTGCAGACATCCCTGAATTTTACAGTTTAATTCTTAGTCGAGACTGGTCTAAGAACTTACATGGATATTTTGCAATAGACTGGTCTCATATGTGGCTCCCATATAATGGAAAGCTAAACCAAATCAGGGTCGGTCATGAAAAACATATGAAGTACTCAGTTATAGACCTTGGGTAATAAAATGAGCCCATAGCATTTAACAATAACATTTTGGGAGATTATTTTGTAGAATCATTCTTAGGAAATTTCATTGCGCAAAGTTCACCTTTTTCAGTCAATTATATTAAATCTCAGGTTGAAATTTTTTCTCAAAATGATTCCATTAGATGCTTCAATTTTGAAGAGGAAACTATAGTCCAATCTCCATTTTGGAAACTTTATTTTGAGGGATCAAGATCCAATGATGGAGCAGGAGCAGGATGTGTACTTATTAGCCCAAAAGGTGAGAAAACCATGCTAGCCTGGAGGCTAGAATTTGAATGCACTAACAATATTGCTGAATATGTGACATTGGCTCAAGGTCTCCGAAAAGCAATTAATCTTGATATACAAAATATTAAGGTGTTTGGAGATTCAGATATTGTGGTAAGACAAGTGTGAAATACCATTTACTATCTCTCAATTCACTTAAAACATTACCAATATTTGGTTCAGGACGTCACATCACATTTTATTGCATTCAATATCTCTCCTATTCCTAGATCACAGAATGCCAACACCGACCTTTTAGCTAATGTTGCCTCCAAGCTTATTCCGCCTGAAGATTTTAGTCCTCACAGATTCTCTATTGAATTAATTTTCTGACCATCTATACCAGATAATGTTACTAGTTGGAGGGTTTTTAATGATGATAGGGATATTTTAAGTTTTCTTACTTCTGAGAAAACATATGATGATCAAATTATGGACGAGGATGAACATGATAATCAAATCAAGCAACAAACTGATAAAAATATTTTGCCAAAATCTGCGGTCAAGCTTGAAGATTTATATGATTTAAAAGATAGATTCAAGAAAGTCAACAATTCTAAACTACAGAGTTATACTATAAGGTATGAATTAGTTAACTTAGGATCTACTAATTTACATCAAGATATAAATCTAGGGCTTGGCCTTTCATTGGAATAAATAAATGTGTTCATTTCATTATTGAAAAGATACAAAGATATTTTTGCAAGGAATTACCAAGATCTTAAAACATATGATTCATAAATCATCCAACATACTATTCCTATGGTACCTGGTGTTAAACCTATTCAACAAAAGCTCAGGAAAATTCATCTGAACTTGGAAACCCAAATAAAAAATGAATTAAACAAATTATTGAAAGCCAAAATAATTTTTCATGCTAGACATTTAAAATGGGTTTCTAATCTAGTACATGTTAGGAAAAAGATTGGAGATATTCAGATTTCTATTGATTTTAGAAATATGAACAAATCATGTCAAAAGGATAATTTTCCTTTACCATCAATAGAAAAAGTTTTACAATCAGTAGCATGTTCTGAATTAATGTCTTTTTTAGATGGATTTTCAGGGTATAACTAGATTTTGGTTCATCCAGAAGATTTTTTGAAAAAAACATTTTGAACCAAATGTGGAAATTATGCATATCAGAAGATTCCCTCCAGACTAATGAATTCAGGAGCCACATTCCAGAGAGCCATGGATATTGCATTCAAAGGATTGATAAATAAAACAGTGGTAGTATACCTTGATGATATAACCATATATTCAAAAGATAGAAACAATCACTTGCATGATTTAAAGCAGATCCTTGAAAGATGCAGGAGATCTGGGATCTCTCTTAATCCAAAGAAGTCAATTTTTGCTTTAAGCAAAGGTAAAATTCTAGGTTTTATTGTATCAAAGGATGGAATTTGTCTTGATCCAGATGGAATTAAAAAAATTTCAGAAATTCCACTACCACATAACAAGAAATCAATACAATCCTTTTTAGGACAGATAAATTTTGTCAAACGATTCATTCCATATTTTCCACATATTATATTTCTTCCACTACAAAAAATTACCAAGAAAGATACATTGTTTAAATGGGGGGGAAGAATAAAAGGAAGCTTTTCAAATCATCAAACAAGTAATCGTTGATGCCCCTTCTCTTTTAACTCCTAATTTTTCCAATGATTTCATTTTATATACCTTTGCCTCATAACTATCATATGCAACATTCTTAACTCGAAACCCCAATTTCTTTTTTCAATTATAATTTTCAAGGATTTGAATTGAACTATTCAAGACCCGAAAAACATGCATTTGCAGTTTATAAAGAGGTCAAATATTTTCGACCATTTCTTTTGAAAACTCATGTCAAGGTAATATTTCCTTTCTCATCAATCAAACAAATACTTATACAGAAGGAACTAGGAGAAAAAAGGTACAATTGGGTAACAACAATGCAAGAATACGATTTAGAGATAAAAATCACTAAAATTGTAAGAGGTCAAGGATTTTGTAGGTTGATTATAGGAATGAATGACACATCACCAGATGAGGTAACATCTAGTATTGAACATTTTGCAGAGGTATTTAATGCTAACCCTCAATCTCAATATGTTGATTTAATATTTTATTTAAAGAATGGTCATGCTCCACAAAATTTGGATTTCAAAAGAAAACGAGCATTAATATTGAAAGCTAATCAGTATTAATTAGTCAATGATGTGTTATTCAGAAAAAAAATATGACTCTATCTTATTCAGATTCTTAGAGAAAACTGAAATACCTAATGTGCTCCAGGAACTTCACGATGGAATAGCAGGTGGAAACTTTGGTGGAGACACCACAACACATAAAATTTTACATGTGGATATTATTGGCCAACATTATTCAAATATGGACACAGTTATGTCAAAAATTGTAAGTTTTTTCAAACTGCAACAGGAAGACAAAGAAAATCTCCAATGCCACTTCAACCAGTCAATATGGAACAACCTTTCGAACAATGGGAACTTGACATAATAGGTGAGATCTCTCCTCATTCTTCTAAACAACACAAATATGTATTGACTGCTACATACTATTTTACAAAGTGGGTAGAAGAAATACCTCTTAAGACAGCCAATTCAGAAAACATTATTGAGTTTATTGATCAATTCATCATTACAATTTTTGGTGTTCCTAATGCTCTGGTATTTGACAATGCTTCTTATTTTTCGGGTAATGCCATGACTAAATTTTCTTTGAAAAGAGGTTTTAAATTAAAATATTTTTCAAATTATTATCCTCAAGTAAATGGTCTAGTAGAATCAACAAACAAAAACCTCATAAGGATAATTAAATGAACTATTGATCAAAACTAGAAAAACTGGCATAAATCCTTAACCTTTGCATTATGGGCAAATAGGATAACTAGAAAATCTTCAATAGGAACTTCTCCTTTTCAATTGGTATATGGGAAAGAGGCAATTTTACCTTTGAATATAGTTATCCCATCAACAACCCTAGTTCTATTCATTAATGTACAACCTTTCTCTTCATTACAATTAAGAATGTCTGAAATATTTAAAATGGAAGAAGAAAGAGAGAGAAAAAATGGTTCACAGTCATCATCACAGTTGATAAAAACTTTGTTTGATTCAAATAAAATGAAAACTAAACAGTTTGATATTGGAGATTTGGTATTGAAATGGGATAAAGTGCACGAGGATAAAGGAAAACATAAAAAAATTCAAAAACTCTGGCTTAGCCCTTTTCAAATAATCGAAAAAATAGGTCCATCAAATTTTATGTGCAAGATTTACAAGGGAAGAAGGAAACTCTTCATGTTAATGGAATTGTCCTTAAAAAATATTTTTCATAAAAGAACAATTGTTCTTTTTTATAAATATGTAGATAGGTTTAATTTAAAATAAATTAAGTTATTGCAATATTATGCAAAAGGTGAAACACTTTGTTATTCTTCTTGAACATGGAAATGTTAATTCTTAAAGATATAAAATAAAGAAATAAATAATAAATTGAATTATATACTTCTTTAGAAAAAAATTATTTAAATAGCAGATTAGAAAGAAGAATATTTCTGATGTGCTTTGAAAAATTATTTTGACATGGATCATGTTCGAAAAGTTACTTTTACAAAGTGGGAAATTTTATTGAATTATTAGTAGCTTTTACTCCAATGGTCATCCAAAAGCTCATAAAGAGAAAAATGAAAACCTCCCCATTCATTATATATTATATATATTTTTCAAAGTGTAATTCAAAAATATAAAAAACTTTAAAGTTGAGATATCTCATCACGAGTCGACTCATCATGTTCATAGGAAACTCATAAACTTGACATTATCAATTGGCAACCAAACCAAGATAATGGCTCATGGCATAAAAAAACCTGAGACAAGGGATCTCATCACGAGTCGACTTGTTCAAATTTATTATAACCAGTGAGTGACATTATCACTTTTGGCCTCCAAACCAGGATAATGATTTTAAAGTGGTAAAAGAAGAAAAATCTACAAAGAAAATGAATAATTATACTACCTTTGGAGATATCTATTATATTATGAATGGGATACTGGTTCATTTTTGGTTAAATAGTAACCCTGTCAACGCGGTGAATGCCTGTTGGTAGTAGTGACTCTACTAGTGACTAATAATTTTATCAAATAAGCTAAGATTTGATTAAATTCCTACTTATCTTTTCAACTTATTAAGATTTGATCCATTTAAAGATAATTTTCATTCACAAAAGAAAGAGGAAATATTTCAATTAAAACCAGGGTATTTAGATTAGAATTTACCTATATCAAATTCTAATTTCAATTATTTATAAATTTCCTAGAATATTGTCTTTAAGTATTAAGATTTATCATATATTCTTGATTCATTAGTGTATCGCTAATTGTTTTAGTATTACAACAAATCTCCATTATCTAATTAAAATAGATTAGAAAGGGTAATGGGGACCCTTTAAAATTTTTAGGTTAATGTTTGTTTAAGAAATAAAACTTAAAGATAGGTTTTCTATTAGATTAAGCGTTATAAAATAATGAAAAAAACCTAAAAAGGAACCCTCAAATCGAAAAGGCACATAAGCGGGGGGGAAACATCAGTGAAATCGCAAACAACAAATATCCGAAATAGTGCATTGTCGAAATATAAGTATTGAATGTACAATTGCAAAAATTTGAAATGCGAAGTAGCGAAGCCGTCACTTAAAAGATGTCGACATCGCAAACCTTCATCTGATAGATGTCGATATCACATCCCGCCTCAAAACATCGCAATGTCGCACTTCGCGTTTCGGAGATGGCTTCAAGCATTATGAATCGCCAACAATCAAAATCATAGATCAATGAATCTTGATATAATGACATCTGTCAAAATCACATAAACCTATGCTTGTCAATTTAATGTTAATTAAGGTGTTTTATGATCTCGAGGTTTTTAATTGATTTGTAATTATTTCAAATATTAATACCAAGGATTTCCAATTATGCATGAATTAAGTTGACAGGACAGTTAATATCATTCGAAGTGATTTCAACTTATCCTCTTTGGTTTTCTTTTCAAAAAGGTAAATCCAAACACTTAGGAATAAAAGGATGTCAAGGATGATTAAATCACGAAGGCAATCTACCACCCCATCACTATCATTCATACAACAAGAGAAAAACAATGAAGTGGCTTCCCTAATCTCAGATACTACTTGCAACCCAGAAATTGGTTATTGAAGCTGGGAATGGATCTATCAATTGTTCGAGAATGAGAAACCGCAAGTAATTATGGACAGAAAAGTTGTGGCCGATGATACTTTGTCTAATTATTCAGAATCATGGACGGACACTGCTAATTATTTTCTTCACAGAATTGTTGCTCGTCCTAAAATGCTGCCATACACTGAATTAGTGAAATGTTTGTTGGAAAATGTAGATATAAGAGATAGACAATTTGTTACTCGAAGCAGAAATTTCATTGGATCTCTCAGGCCGTTAGATTTAAAGAATATGTATAAACTTCCAGAACCCTAGAAGAGATATGACACCCAATTTGTTCAAGAGTTCATGCGCGAGAATGACCATCCTGCAACTGTAATTAAAGAATGGAGAAATTATCCTAACTGGCATAAGCACGATGATAAGGGTATTTATTAATTCATCTCTCTCAAAAGCCCATTCTCTCAAATAGCTGCAATGATGTGTCGTCTCTTTGGATCTGTAAATATGACCAAATTTAAAGAAAATTGCACACCCTTGATAGAAGCAGACTCTGATAGCTATATTATAGATTGGGCTACTATTATTTCTGAGAATTTGATCATATTTATTACAACCTATAGTGATAGTTGATAATAATATAGATGCCCCCACCCACGGTTCCCTTCCTAGCCTTATGAGATCCCATATCTTAGACGTGAACTTATTTTTTCCTTTGAATTTTTCATCATTATGATGGAAATGGACTTAGAATTCAATAACCCCATTTACATATAGTTGGATTTTATTGGAGTCAAAATATCATTCTCACATGCTCAAAATATGCAATGACATAGCACGTTCTTAGCTAGTCTTCCTAGTCATTTTCGAAAGAAAAATCCGTAGAGTCACCCAGGCGGTGGCAATATGATGCCATGTGTTGTCCTTGATGGAAACCTAATTAATGAAGAACTTAGAACATACCATGGAAGGTAATGTATTGAAGACAGAATGACATGGGGAGATAATTGGAATATTGTCATTGATGATAAAGGATGTGGCAAAGAATTGGCAAAGGCATGGGCAACGAAGAAGAACATCAGAGTTTCAAAGATCAATGATCAGCAAGATCAACAGCAAAGAACAGAGGAAAAATGCATTTACAAAGACAAGCAGTACATTGAAGAAGAATTGTCCGAAGACAAGGTTGATTTGAATTTACAGAAATTATAATCCCTGCGAAAGTTAATTCATGTATAAATATAATGTATGGAGGAGAAATAAAATCTGTGAGTTTTGGTAATACTCTGTTAATACCCAGAGTAATTGGGGCTTTGATTGGTTCAATTCTCGTACGAAATTTCCTGCAACTCTGTATGATGATCTATGGATAGATTCGTGCTTTTATCGGGTTGCTAAGGTCTCGGTACAGTGAGCCATGGACGCATTCTGTATGTACAGAACACATTATATATATATATATAACCTGCGAGCAAATAGTGAAGGTGGTTTCCGGGTTTCTTCGCACCACCTTTGGATGATAAGTGGTATTTATGAAATTGGTAGTGATTCCATTCAGTATTCAACAAGTGTGCCAAGCAAAATTTCAAAACCACCCTTTAAAGTGCGCCATCGCGCGTTAAAGCCCGTACCAGGACGGCCAGCGAAATTTCTTTTGCGCTGTCGATCTGAAAGGGGGCAATCGGACGATGATCGTGTGTTGGACTTGCCCGGAGTTTAATCAAGATGCGCGAAGAATAACACAAGTACAACGCGCCATCGCGCGTTATTGCTCGTACAAGTTGCCCAAGCGATATCCGTCGATCTTGGAGGCTCACAATCCAACGGTGATCAGGCACTGGACTTGCGCGAAGTTTATTTTGGGACGAAGGGGCGCATATGTGGGCCCCTTTGGAGATATCTGTAGGAATAAACCTTGATATATCTGAATCGATGGTGCACGTGAAAAATACAATGATCAGATCGACTAACGAAAGGATGAAGAACATGTGCATGTGTAAGTGTGATGAATGAATGAAGCTCTCGAAGGAATATTTGGATGGGCGAACTCAGTTCTTAGCTGTAAAATTTGAATGAACCTCTGGTCTTAAACGACGAACGAAGTCATGAAGGACTGGCGCTTGTCTACTACAAGAACACATATGAATCCGGGTAATTTTTTGTAGATCAGGCCTGCTCTACAAACATATTATTATTACGGGTCCATACAAGAACAACACGTATATATATATGTGAGTCATCTACATTGAAAGTGCATATGACAGTTGGGGTTTCTGAAGATTAATATACACAGAAGGATACATAGGAAGTTGAATGCATATATTCTCTGAAGTCTGGATTACTTCTGATGTATAGGTTACAGTGGTTGCACTATGAAGAATTAGGGCAAATATGTTTGTTGATAATTGAATAAAGGGTTGCATTGAAACTGTTCGAACTAGTGTGAAATTTGATGAAAGGTGGTCTGCAGTGGATCAGACGGTTGAAGCCTTCTGTATATAGAAGCTGATGTTATGATAAGGGGGTTGTAGATCCCTTCCTGGAGAGGCTGGTAAATGAGAGAAGGTTGTAGCCTTCTGCAGGTGGGTGCCTGCGTGCTGGTATAAGTCCGCGCCAGCACATAAATTGTAATATGTTTTCTTTGTAATAAAACATTGAAGACAGAGACTTCAGCAGCGGTGGTTTTCTCCCGAATTGGGTTTCCACCTTAAATCCTGGTGTTCATATGTGTTGCTTATGTTTGATGGTTTGTACAATTATTTCTATTCATGCTTGCTACTTATCTGATGAATAAATGATGCAATGATCTAAGTAAAGACATGATAAGATCTTTGGACATACAAGTTGGATGCAGTAATGTAACATATGTTTTTAAGAGAAAGGAAAACTAAAAATTTTTCAGTCAGCTCTAAATACTGATTCACCCCCCCTCTCAGTATTTTTCCCAACAATTGGTATCATAGCAGGTCCTTCTGAAAAGGCTTAACCGCTAGAAGGAAGATCAAGCAAGATGAGCAATCAAGATGGAACAGCATCTATCAGGCCTCCACTCTTCAACGGAAACAATTTAATCTTCTGGAAAACAAGGATGAGATCTTATCTTCAGTCTCTAGGAGCAGAGGTATGGGCAATTGTTGAAGGAGGATATCAATATCCAGCTGCAGTACCAACAGATCCAACAGAAAGAAAGAACTATGAAACAAATGCAAAGGAGGTCAATGCTCTATTGGGAAGTCTAACTGAATCAAAATTTGTCAAAGTCATGCAGCTGAATACAGCAAAGGCAATATGGGACAAGATCATTCTAAGTTATGAAGGTGATGCAAAGGTAAAAAGTGCTAAACTACAAACTCTCAGAATTCAATATGAAAATCTAAAAATGGATAATGAGGAGAGCATTGCCAATTTCTTTTTACATCTTGATGATATTGTAAATCGTATGAGAAATATGGGAGAAACAATAACCGAATCTACTTTGGTTGAGAAAGTTTTAAGATCACTAACGACAAAATTTGAGTCAAAAGTTGTTGCTCTTGAAGAAAAACAGGATCTTCAAAATCTTACTGTGGTGCAACTTCATGGCATACTAACTGCATATGAAATGAGAAGAGGAGGACCATCTGAAGTCAAAGAATCAGTCTTTAAAACTTCTGCAAAAGGGAAGGAATTACAAAAAACAGAAGGATCAGGATATATCTCAGAAGAAGAAGAGATAAACTTTGTAAAGAAACTTCAACTTGGGACAGGACGGTTCAGAGGTAAGCTTCCTTTCAAATGTTTTGATTGTGGAAGAGTTGGACATTATGCAGCTAAGTGTCCTTATAAAGAAACACATAAAAATGGGAAGGAAGTTGCAAGAAGGAATAATAATCGTTTTAGCACTAAAAAGAGTTACTATACTCATGAAGATAGTGATGGGTTATCTGATAGTGAGGAAGAATGTGAACAAGATCTTAGACTTCTCATGGCATTTGAAAAAGATTCTAGAGAAGAAAAGGATACTTTTGTGGATGCTCTAGAAGACAGTGATTTTCTTGATGAAAACAATAAACTCAAAATTTTCTTAGAAGAGAGTAAAATAACCATAGAGACTCTGAAAAATCAACTTGAAGAAAAGGAAAAACACAATGAGAAATTAGAGTGTGAAGTAGTAAGCCTAAGAAAAGAACTTGAGAAAGTAAAAACTCTGAATCTTAGATTTGCTAAAGGATCTGAAACGTTAGATGAGATTATCAAGGTACACTGTTCTCCTCTTATAAAGACAGGTCTTGGATTTATTGGAAAATCTTCCCAGGCTTTAGCACCAAATTATCTAAAAGCAGTTACAGTTGGTTTACAACATGTTGCCACTCAACAAGGGAATAAAGAATCTTTACGGAGATGTAGGAGCAAAGTTCAGCCAAAAGAACACGTTCCTTCAAGCTCCAAAGAATGGAAAAAGAAGGAATTACAGGTGGAAAATTGTGGCATAGCGTTATTTGCAAAAGATGAAGAAAACCAATGGTACATTGATAGTGGATGCTCAAGACACATGACAAGTGATAAAGACAAACTTCTTACTTATAGTGCTCTAGAAAAAGAAAAGAATGTTACATTTGGAAATGATACTCCTGCGGTCATTAAAGGAAAAGGGTTTGTGTTTCTAAAAGAAAAAGTGAAAGCTAATGAAGTCATGTATGTGGATGGATTAAAGCATAACTTGTTAAGTGTAAGTCAAATGTGTGATCAAGGAACTGAAGTTGTCTTTAGTTCAAAAGAATGTGTGGTACGTGATCTTGATACAGGTAAAGCAATTATAAAAGGAAAAAGAACTCCAAACAACCTGTATATATTGAAGAACCCCAAAGAACAATGTTATTTGAGCAAATCTTCAGAAAATTGGCTATGGCATAGAAGGTTGGGGCATCTGAGCTTCTCTCAAATCAACAAATCAAGCAGACTTAAAGTTGTTCGTGATCTTCCCAATATTACTCTACCTGAAAATATCATATGCAAATCTTGCCAATTCGGCAAGAAAACTAGAGTACAATTTAATGCCAAGGAAGGATCATCAAGTAAGCCTCTTGAACTCATTCATACCGACATATGTGGACCTATGAGGAAAAAGTCACCACGTGCTGAAGAATACTATATCTTGTTCATTGATGATTTCTCTAGAATGTGTTGGATTGGGCTTCTTAAACACAAAGATGAAGCATTTGAGAAATTTCAGATCTTCAAAGCACTAGTTGAGAATGAATTAGATCTAAAATCAAGTGTCTCAGATCTGATCGAGGAGGAGAATATACATTAGATGAATTCCTTGAATTTTGTGAACAACATGGCATAAAAAGACAGTTTTCTGTAGCTGGCACTCCACAACAAAATGGTGTTGCAGAAAGAATGAATAGAATAGTTCAACAAATGGCTAGAGCTATGCTTGATGATTCCGAAACACCTGACACATTTTGGGGAGAAGCAGCACATACAACAGTAAACATTCTCAACAAAGCACATGTTCGTGTAAATAGTGATAAAACTCCATATGAACTCTGGTATGGTAATCCTCCCACTATAAAGCATTTTAGAATTTTTGGGAGAAAATGCTTTATCAAAAATAATGATGAAAAACTTGGCAAGTTTGAACCTAGAGCAGATGAAGGAATATTTCTTGGTTACTCCTCTAGGAGTAGGGCATATAAATGTTACAATAAAAGACTTCAGAAGATTGTTGAATGTATTGATGTTGTTATTGATGAGTCTCCTACAGCTCCAAAAGAAGAAAAGAAAACAACAGATGAAGATGATGATGACACATATCCTTTTACATCAAATAGTAATGATACAAACAGTGAACCCAGTGAAGAACCCGAAGATGATTTGTCTGAAAAGGCTCCATCCAGATATGTTCAAAAGAACCATCCAGAATCTCAAATTTTGGGAGAAAAGGTATCAGGTGTACAAACAAGAAGGACTCTTGTGGGATCCTCTAGCAATCTGGAATTTCTATCCACTGTTGAACCTCACAGTGTCAGTCAAGCCAGCAAAGATGAACGCTGGATTCAAGCCATGAATGAAGAGCTTGATCAAATTGAAAAGAATCACACTTGGGAATTAGTACCAAGACCTCGGGACAAAAATGTCATTGGAACCAAATGGATATTCAAAAACAAGTTAAATGAGAATGGGGATGTTATAAGAAATAAAGCTAGACTTGTTTGCAAGGGGTATGCTCAACAAGAAGGTATATACTTTGAAGAAACTTTTGCTCCTGTAGCTAGACTTGAAGCCATAAGAATGTTTCTTGCTTTTTCCAGCTTCCAACAAATCAAAGTTTATCAAATGGATGTTAAATCTGCTTTTCTCAATGGTGATCTAGAAGAAGAAGTTTATATAGAACAACCAAAAGGTTTCATTTTGGCAAATGATGAAAAACTTGTTTGTAGACTTAAGAAAGCTCTATATGGTCTCAAACAAGCTCCAAGGGCATGGTACTATCGTCTTGACAAATATCTCCATCAACAAGGATTCTCAAAAGGATCTGCTGATAGCAACTTATACACAAAAACTGAAAATGAAAAACTATTAATTGTGGTTGTATATGTTGATGATATCATTTTTGGAAGTAATGAAGAATCTATGAGTCAGAAATTTTCTTTTGATATGCAGCAAGAATTTGAAATGTCTTTACTTGGGGAACTAACATTCTTTCTTGGTTTGCAAGTGCAACAAGCAACAGATGGCATTTTCTTATCACAAGAAAAATACCTTAAGCAAATCCTAAAGAAGTATGGCATGGAAGATTGCAAACCTGTAAGTACACCAATGATAACCAGATGTAATCTCAGTTCTAGTGATGATTCTCCCATGGTGAATCAACCAGAATACAGATCTATGATAGGAAGTCTAATTTATCTCACTGGGACAAGACCAGACATTATGCATGCAGTTGGGATTGTTGGATGATTTCAAGCCAATCCAAAAGAGTCTCACCTTCAGGCTGTGAAAAGAATATTCAAATATCTACAAGGAACTCAAGATTTTGGACTATGGTATCCAAAGAATGTTGATCTTACTCTTCATGCATACACTGATGCAGATTGGGCTGGAAGTATTGATGATCGGAAAAGCACTAGTGGTGGTGCATTCTATATGGGGCCCTAGTTAGTATCTTGGTTTAGCAAAAAGAAAAGCTCCATTGCTTTATCTACAGCAGAAGCAGAATATGTGGCTGCAGCATCATGTTGCACTCAACTTCTTTGGATGATGCAAACCCTACAAGATTTTCAAATCAAATGTTCACCACCTATCTCCATTATGTGTGATAACACAAGTGCCATCAGCATCTCAAAGAATCCTGTTATGCATTCCAAGACCAAGCACATTCCCATCAAATATCATTTCTTACGAGAACAAGTGCTTGAGAAAAAGGTAAAATTGGAGTATGTTTCCTCCAAAGAACAAGTTGCTGATATATTTACCAAACCTCTACCCAGGGAAGCGTTCGAATATCTCAGACAGAAACTGGGAGTAATCTCTGCCATGCAGAGGATCCAGTCTACTTAATTACAGAATACTAAATTGGTTGTGAGGTGCTGGTGGGCATCTCTAGTTGCACAGGCTAAGGGGGAGCATTGGTCATATGACAAGGCATGACCTCAGGGGGAGCATGGTATTGTCAAACCTTTGTCCTTGATGTCAAAGGGGGAGAGTACCATGGTGTTTGAATAATGGTTACAATCAATGTATCTATCTACTGTAATGATCAAAAACTATCATGGTTTCCATCAAGTCCAAAGGGGGAGATTGTTGTCCATATGATGCCATGTGTTGTCCTTGATGGCAACCTAATTAATGAAGGACTTGCAGAACTGTGATAGGGAAGAACTTCGAACATACCATGGAAGGTAATGTATTGAAGACAGAATGACATTGGGAAGATCATTGGAATATTTTCATAAAGGATGTGGCAAAGGAATTGGCAAAGGCATGGGAAGATTTGCAGAGATAAACGATCAGCAGGATCTGCAGCAAAGATTAGAATAAAAATGAATTTACAAAGACAAGCAGTACATTAAAGGAGAATTGTCTGAAGACAGGGTTGATCTGAATTATAATCCCTGTGAAATTTATTTCATGTATAAGTATAATGTATGAAGGAGAAAGAAATCTGTGTATGGTTGAGTTTCGGTGATACTCTGTTAGTTGGAAAATACCCAGAGCAATTGGGGCTTTGATTGGTTCAATTCTCGTACGAAATTTCCTGCAACTTTGTATGAAGATCTATGGATAGATTTGTGCTTTTATCGGGTTGCTAAGGTCTTGGTACAGTGAGCCATGGACGCATTATGTATGTACAGAACACATTATATATATATAACACACGAGTGAATAGTGAAGGTGGTTTTACGGGTTTCTTCGCACCACCTTTGGACGATAGGTGGTATTTACGGGTGGCGGCGATTCCATTCGATATTCAACACGTGTCCCGGCGAAATTTCAAACCACAGCATCGAATACCTTCCACCAACGTTATCGTCCAACCCATACTAGGACGACGGCTGAAATTTCTTTTGCGTCATCGATCTGAAAGGGGGCAATCGGATGATGATCGTGCATCGGACTTGCCCGGAGTTTAATCAAGATGCACAAATAATAACACAAGTACGACGCGCCATCGCACGTTATTGCTCGTGCAAGTTTCCCAAGCGATATCCGTCGATCTTGGAGGCTCGCAATCCAACGGTGATCGGGCACTGGACTTGCGCGAAGTTTATTTTGGGACGAAGGGGCGCATATGTGGGCCAGGGGTCAAAGGTTTATTGAAATATTAATCTATTTGAAAGCATTGGATATTTTTTTTGTTTGTCAATTTCTTCGAAATTGATAAACAAATTAATATAAAACATAAAAACCCCGAGGGCCAAACTAATGAAAATATTGTAAAAATATTACCATTAGCGGTTAAATTTTTTTTGACCCATGGCTTTTAATAAGGGCAGAATCTATATAAATTAATGATAATTATGAAGAAGTGGGTGCGAGTGTTGATAGAAAAAAAAACAAATCTCCTTTGGAGATATCTGAAGGAATAAACACCGATATATCTGAATCGATGGTGCACGTGAAAATATAATCGACTAACAAAAGGATGAAGAACATGTGCATGCATAAGGGTGATGAATGAATGAAGCTCTCGAAGGAATATCTGGATGGGAAAATTCTATTTTTAACTGTAAAATCTGAATGAACCTCTGATCTTAAACGACGGACGAAGTCATGAAGAACTAGGCCATGTCTGCTAAAAGAACACATATGAATCTGGGTAAGTTTTTGTAGATTTGGTCTACTCTGCGAACATATTATTATTACAGGTCTATACAAGAACAGCACGTATATATATATATATATATATATAGATATATTTATATATATATATATATATATATATATATATATATATATATATATATATATATATATGCGAGCCATCTACATTGAAAGTGCATATGACAGTTGGGGTTTCTGAAGATTAACATACACAGAAGGATACGCGGGATGTTGAATGCATATATTCTCTGAAGTCTGGATTACTTCTGATGTATAGGTTACAGTGGTCGCACTATGAAGAATTGGGAAAATATTTTTGTTGATAATTGAATAAAGGGTTGCATTGAAACTCTTTGAACCAGTGTGAAAATTGATGAAAGGTGGTTTGCAGTGGATCAGACGGTTGAAGCCTTCTGTACATAGAAGATGATGTTATGATTAGGGGGTTGTAGCTCCCTTCCAGGAGAGGCTGGTAAATGAGAGAAGGTTGTAGCCTTCTGCAGGTGGGTGCCTGCGTGCTGGTATAAGTCTGCGCCAACACAAAAATTGTAATATGTTTTCTTTGTACTAAAATATTGAAGACAGAGACTTCAGCAGCGGTGGTTTTCTCCCGAATTGGGCTTCCACCTTAAATCCTGGTGTTCATATGTGTTGCTTATGTTTGATTGTTTTTACAATTATTTCTATTCATGCTTGCTACTTATCTGATGAATAAATGATGCAATAATCTAAGTAAAGACATGATAAGATCTCTGGACATACAAGTTGGATGCATTAATGTAACATATGGTTTTTAAGAGAAAAGAAAAATTAAAAACTTGTCAGTTAGTTAAAAATGCGATTCACCCCCTCTCGGTATTTTTTCCCAGCAATC